>CM027846.1:11546898-11878805 GCA_016097595.1 Eucalyptus pumila
TTTTAGCCATTTATGTGAATTATCGTCGCAATGAGCCAACCTCAGCAACTCAGTTTCGGAAACATATTTAGAGACATCTTATGAGACCAATGAAATTGGTGACGTACTGGTTTCATTTCGTGATAGCGCTTTGGCTGCTACTCTTAATTTGTTTTCTCGACCATGTGCCACCACATGAAACTAATCCAAGACATAATTTAAGGTACGATGAAGAGAACTGAACTAAATGCCTGCACCGCTAATTGAGATTAGCAGACTATATTTCTTATACGACATGATTGTTGACTTAAAAGCAGCAGCAATCAGTAATCAGATCATTGATGAAGTCAACGGGTCACCCGACTCACCCCTGCTCCAATTGCACATGCCAAACATGTGAAATCCGTGCACCTTGTTAGAGCTGGGAAGAGGGCACCCTTAGTCCGGTTTGGCACAGTACATATTTGAAGAAATTTTATGTCGTACAAGCTTGAAGAATTTTCTTTATTGAAGGGCTTTACTAGCACTAGACATACAG
Organism: Eucalyptus pumila; assembly: GCA_016097595.1. Classification (NCBI taxonomy): domain Eukaryota; kingdom Viridiplantae; phylum Streptophyta; class Magnoliopsida; order Myrtales; family Myrtaceae; genus Eucalyptus; species Eucalyptus pumila. Next base: position 11,547,416 of record CM027846.1, read on the forward strand.
GTCTTGAATACCTTGAGTCCAATCATCTTCTACCAGATGCACATCCTCAGTTCTGCTTCGTAGACCTTTGACAGTTTATGATAGACAGTCATGGAGACAAAAAACTATGATCTTACTCCAATCAAGCATAACGACCAAAGTTCAGTGAACATGATAACATTGCGAAAGTCTGAACAGCAAGTCATCCCAAAACTGATAATACGCATTCCTCCATGGCTGGATATATATTAGGGACCCGCAAAAGACCCAGAAGCCAATAACAAATCCGAGTGGCATGCTCATGTAAAACGGCTTCATGTCAATCCAGCCATTGCCCTTGCGTTGTTTGGACCTTTGAGTAGGAACAGCATCTGCTTCTTCAGGATTGGTAGTTGTTGGGCAACTTTTGTCAAGTGGAAACCCACATAGTCCTCCGTTACCTTCAAACGAACCTTCTGAAAATGTGAGAAACTGTTTCCTTGCTGGGATCATACCAACAAGTTGATTATAGGAGAGGTTCAGGAATGAAAGGAAGTTCAGATCTGAAAGCTGCATTGGAATTGTCCCATTGAGGTAGTTATGTGACAAGTCTAGGGACTCAAGCTGCTGTATTTTTCCTAATGAGGGGGGGATAGGACCTGAAAGCACATTGTGCGACAGGTTGAGAAAATAGAGTGCTCGAAGATCTCCCAACGCTTCTGGTATTGGACCCTCCAATCTATTGCTCGAGAAGTCAATCAAGGTGAAAACAGTTAGGATCTTCACTAGTTCAAGCTGCAGACCTTTGAAAGTAACACTAACGGTGTCCTGATAATAGAGCTTGCTCCACTCAAGAAACGGATATTGAAGATGGTCAAAGTGCGAATTGACCTTCATGACCTCCCAAGACGTCAAGAGATCTTCAGGAAGCATACCGCTGAAATCGTTGAAAGCTAGGTCAACAATTTGAAGCATCTTCCATGTGCCATTAGTGACTGGACAACCAATTTGCCCGTAGAATTTGTTGGAATGCAGAACCAGAATTCTCAGGGTAGATATGTTCTTCAATTGGCACGGGAATACATCCTTAATCCAATTGTTTCCAACGTCTAGCACCTCTAACATCGAACAATTTGCCAAAGAAATTGGAAGCTTTCCTGTCAAGAGATTACCATTAACATCCAAAGTTCTCAAAAGGCATGTGCCTGGGAATGTGTACGGAATTCCTCCAGTCAAGTTGTTATTCCTCAAGTTCAACACCTTGAGAGTCTCCAACTTTAAGCACTGAGGGATGGTTCCCATCAAATGGTTGTTGGAAAGGTCAAGTACCTCGAGAAACCAAGCTTCACAAATTGATTCTGGGACAGGGCCATGGAAATAATTGTTCGAGAGAGAGAAGAAAATTGTTAAAGCCAGGTGTTTTCCAATATCATTTGGAAGAACTGAACTGAAATTGTTACTCGAGAAATCCAGAGAGGCACCATTCGGGGGCAGAGGTAACGTTTTCCCCTGGAGCTTGTTTCTGTGGAGGTCAATAACAGAGAGACTGGAAGGAAGATTAGGTAAAGGTTCTCCTAATTTCTCGAAGAAATTGAAGGAAAGATTGACATAAGAAATATAGTCTCTCTCCCATATCCATTTCGGTATCTCTCCTTGAATTTGATCGTCAGAGAGGTCTAGATGGCCTAATGTGGGTAGATTTTTTAAGAATTCAGGTAACGAACTCAGCTTACAGGAAGCCAGTTTTAAAGTGTATAGAGTAGGGAAACCGAACAGAGCAGAAGTGGAAGAAGTAGCATTAATTGACAAACGATTGTGGGAAAGATCGAGATATGTGAGGTTCTTGAGCCGCTGAAACACATCAATGTGCAATGAGCCACTCAAATTATTAGAAGAAAGTGAGAGGTAGTTAAGTCCTCGAAGTTCAAAAACATAAGCTGGTATGGGCCCCTCTAAATTGTTGGTGCTCAAATCAAGCATGGTTAGTTGATAGCAAGAGACATTTAGAGACCCGCTCAGATCACCAGAAAACTGATTGTTGGACATTTTTATGGTCTTGACCGAAGAAAGTATAAAGAGAGACGGGGGGGATGCTGCCCTCCAGGGAGTTGTTCCGTAGATCTAGATTCACAAGGCTTAGAAGTTCTTCCCATGGGGTGGACTTAATCTCTCCTGTTAAAGCATTGTGGGATAGAAGAATCTGTCTCAGATTCTTGGACATACCGAACGAAGGCACTGAACCAGTAAGATTATTTAAAGACAAGTCCAAATAAGTCAGCCGTGACAGGTTCTCCATTGAGCTAGGGATCAATCCACTCAATCTGCAATTAAACAATTCTAATCTCGACAACTTTCTTGGATTACCAATTGAATCTGGAAGCTTCCCTGAAATATTTGTGTCACTTAGGACTAGAGTCTCAAGAGAACTATCCTCCGGAAAATCAGGCAAAGTACCCTGAAGAAGTTGGTTCAATGATAGGTCAAGGGTCTGAAGCGTCTGCAGCTGAAAAATTTTATGAGGAAGCTCTCCATACAACCCACAATAACTCATATGCAGAGTGGTTAGATTGGGGAGTCTGGTGAGGAACTCGGGAACTGTGGCTGAGAGGTTGTTGCCATTGAGTTGAATGAATGACAAATGATGGAGATTCACGAGGGAAGAGTCAACAGGACCAGAGAGAAAGCAGTGAGACATGCTCAGCACCTCAAGTTTTTGCACTGAAGAGGACAATGCATCGCACCACTCATTCCCCTGGGAAGACAGGTCTACACCATCAAGATGTAACTGTATTAGCTCCGTCAGGTTTCCAATCAAGGTCTTCAAATTGGGATTCTTGAGCTTTAGTGTATCAAGTCCAGGAAAATAAAGAAGAGAAAGATCAAGAATACTTAACTTCCTCAAGCGTGCCAACTCTATTGGAATCTGCCCTGAGAATCCAGCATTGGACAAGTTCAGATAAACCAGGCCACGGAGATTTGAGAAGCCAGGCGGAATTGCAGAGGATTTGAAGTTGTTGAAAGCCAAGTTTAGCGTTTGAAGATGCTTTAGTCTAAAGAGACTCAACGAACTGTTGATATTGCAAGAGATTGATTCGAAGCTCAAGTCTAGACCGATGACGTTTCCATCCTTGTCGCACATCACACCATTCCAAGGGCGAGTGTTCTGATTCCACGTGTTCAGCTTGGAAGACCGGGATGCATTGAAGACGAGGCTATTTTTCAACTCGACCAGCAAAAATTCTTGATCGCTGAGACATGGACTAGAAGCCAATATCAAATAAATTCCGAAGAAATTGGTGCATATGAATGGCAAGAGAAGGCACAGCAACTGCGAGGTTCTCATTGAGTGAAAACTTGGATGCAATTTTACAGAGTTTGTGAGTGAACAAGGAGGTGTTTTGTTCTTATTGGAAGGCAGATGAACACGGACCTGCTTGTATGGGATTTCAATGGAGCTGTGTTTGGCTTAATTCTTATCACATCGGATCATTGACTTTTTAGTCCGTGTGCGCCACTATCTAAAGTGTACTTGACTTATGACTGCAAATTCACCAAACCACTTGATTGGGCCAGTGGCGGCCTGCGGTGGTTTTTGACTGTTGATGAAGAAAAGCCAAGAGATTAGATTAACAAGAGCATCTCTTTCCCCTGGACATCATTTCCCACTTTCTACGGTACAAGTTCCTTTAATCAGGACCCGATTTTCTGTTTAATGTTCACTATTGGGAAAATAAGGAAATCAAAGATGGAGCTCTCGGACTCGGTTTTCCTGTTACATTTGGACTGATCTTCACAAATCAAGGAAAATGAAGACATCAATCCAAGGAGATCACCAGTAAAACAAAGGTGATCTGCATTTCTTGATCATTACGTTTGCATTCTCACACATATGTCTGATTTTTCTCCTTTCAAACAAAGTCAAGCCCTTATTGCGCCTATCAAATTTACGATTGATTGTCGAATAGTTTCTCTAATTATCCTGTCTAATGATTCAGAGCTACGTTTCGGCTTTTGAAATATGTAAGCAATATGTTGGGATTTCGAGCAGCGGTGCATTGCTACTGTTACCATTCTGAGCTCGTCTCCACTGACGCGATCCTCATGAGGTTGTGAAATTCTTCAATGATTTCCTTAAGGATGTCAGGTTCGATATTGGCTCCAGCTACATGACCAAGTAATTTAGGCAAGTGGCCATATACCACTGCAACAATTGGCACATGAAATGGATGGAATCGAGCGCGAGTACTTTGGCAACCCTTGGTCCAGCTGCTACTTCTACTTACGTTCTCTTTGTTTTTACCGTCACTAAAGCCTTCTTTGCTGCTTACATATTTTATCATTTCAAGAATTAACCAACCTCAACAACTCAGTTTCAAAAACATAATTAGAAAAATCTTCTTAGACCAATAAAATTTGTAACATCCTTGGTTTCATTTTTGATATCACTTCAGCCGCTATTCGTAATTGGCTAGATTGCTTAAAACTTTCATTTTATTTGTTGTGCTGCCACATGGAACTAGACCATGACAGACAAAGAGCATCATATTAACGCTGGGATTTGATATTTTTAGAAAACTTACAAAATGTTATTGCAGCCAATCGAAATTAGCAAACCATATTTTTCATACAGCATGACAGTTGACTTGAAAGCGACAGTAATCACTAGTCGAACCAGTCAAACTAGGTCCAACCTTAAGCCCATGAAATGGGCTGGAATTCGAAAACCTTTCAGGATTGAAATTTCCAAACCCAAAATTTCCATGCACTTTCTAAGTATAAGAGCTGGGAAGATAACACCTTTGGTATAATTTGGTGGGCCATGTGTGAAGAATCTTTATTTTGTCGGAAGTTGTAGAACTTTTCTGATTGAAGGACTTTCTGACAATAGATAGCAATGGAGAGGAAAAACAATTGAACTTATTCCAATAAAGCATGACGACCAACGACGTGCAACAGCTTTTAGTTGACTTGACTAGAGAATGCAAAATTGTCGTTTAAGTGAGGTCCCCAATTTGGTGATTTATAAAATTCTGCTCACAAATAGAACAAGCACATGCGTAACGAATTTTTATTTTATCCAAACGTAAAGAATATTTTTAATTGACGGATTTTCCAACAGTAGACAATTATGAAAGGAAAAATAATTGAACTTACTCCAATAAAACATAATGACAAAACTTCACGCAATAGCTAGAGAATGCTAAATTGTTGTTTAAGTGAGCTCCCTGATTCAGCAATTTATAAAACGCAATCAACCAGATCCAACTTCAAGCCCGTGAACTGAGCAGGAATTTGAAAACCTTTTGGAATTGGAATTTTCAAACCGAAAATTTTTATGCACCTTCTAGAAAAAGCTAGGAAGGCCTTTGGTCCAGTTTGGTGGCGGTACACGTGGGTACACACCTTCTTAGAAAATTATGGAGAGGAAAAACATAGAACCTACTAACTATAATCAAGTATAATGACTAGTTGTTTTCAGTTGACTTGACTAAGAATGCAAAATTGTCCTTCCGGCGATATAGAAAATTCTGTTGATGAATAAAACAAAAAAATTTCCGTGGACTGTAATTATGTAATGTTGATAATAAATTCAAAATACCGATGGTAAGTGAAAAGCTATCGATAATTTATTGATTAGCTCATGTGTAATTAGCGATGGAATGACAATTTTACCATCAACAAACTCAATATTATATTTCCACTTTCTTTTTTAGATTTTACAAATGCGTAAATATATGTTGCCAATGAAATAACAATTTTATCGTCCACAAATCTAATAGTTGATTGACACTAACTTTTATATTTTACAAGTGGGTGCATTATTGTTAAGTCACCAATTAAATAACAATCTCACAATCCACAAACTCAATATTAGAAAACCATTTACCGTTATGAGATTTAGTTTAAGTGGTAAATATATAACTAGAACATTGACAATTATAATTCACAAATATTGTTGCAAATATCATCAATATACACCGTTATTTGAAATTTCATGAATGGTATTACAAATTTACTATTGAAAGGAAAATTATTCTATTTGGACTAGATATCACGCCCCAAACCTCGAACGCGCGAACATCCCTCGATGGTCGATAGAATTGCGATGTACCCAAGACGCGTCGCTGACCTTTTTCATTTTATTTTATGCACATGCGGAAGCGAAATTTAAACATATACCCGGACAACAACAAACATGGAATAAAAAAGTAGGACAACCAATTTTCACAAAACACGCTTTATAAACATATCAGGTTCAACCCATAGGTTTACACGCCAATCTCTCTCCAAAAAAAACTACTAAGCCACCTACGCTCCGGACCCTTCAACCTCGAGCCCCGGGTCCTCCACACTAGGGACCTGGAAATATATAAACCACGATGGGGTGAGAATAAATCTCAGCGAGTCCACACCCTAAACCTCGATTAGGACGAGAATTCATCTAAAGGCAGCCTAAACATGCACCATATAGGACTTACCTCGCCTCAGCACATCCCTACACATTAGTACATCTCATATATCATATGCATACAGTGAATGTATTCAATAATTGGAACACTTCAATTCATATATCAATCAATAACAGGGATCTCGATTATAAGGCCAAATCGTTATGACACATCCCATTCTGTGCCACACATTTTCGTCCAATAATCAGACACAGCTATATCAATCACTCAAGCATATCCCAATTAATTACAACCCAACGGCTAGGACCAACTCAACAATCGGCGGTCATCCGGCATAACCGAGCGTCATCCCGTTTCACTAGGCACGGCAACGTCTACATCTAGACGGCATTCCCGAATGAGCATCACTCCAGCCTCCATTGCGACCGGCATCTATTGACAAGGGCATTCAATAAAGGAGCATCTTCTCCCTGACTTTCATCGGGTGACGGATTCTGATAGCGATCACACGCACATCCATCTCGGCCAAGAACATCGTGCTTTGCACTCAAATACTTCAATTTCAAATAATAGACTTGGCCAATTTTTTTCATATTAAAAACACCCGGTAAAATAATTGTGCGTGGTCACACAGTCAAATCGAATCATAAAATGTGATACTCTCTCTTTTCAAAATTCCACGATTTTATATAGTACATAAAATATTTTTGGCGTAAAAACCCGACACCTGGTATTTCTCTAATTAAATATCAAAAATTCATATTTTTGAAATAATAATTAAAAATCATCACCAAGCACCCAATTGCATAAATTAGCAATCAATTTCACAAATCAACGCAACCACGATATCAGCGTAAAATTCTAACAACCGGCTATCCCGGTATAATTTATTCTAATTAATAATTAATTAACTAAATTACAAATTGATTAAATAAATTATAAATTATTTAAATTAAACCCTTAATTAATCTACATAAGCTAATCTAACCAACTTAATTGAACTAATTAACTAATCTAGCGAGGATAATCACCTTAATCTAATTAGGCTACTAACTAATCTATCTAACCACCTAATTATTTAACTAAATTAACCAACTAAATACTTACACTAACTAATTTAACCTTAAACCTAATTAAACTTAAACTAATCTCCCCCTAAGTGTAATTAGCTCCATAATCAAATATTAGAATGATAACTCACCGGTTTAACGAACTAACGGGTTCATGGCGGCGGCGGCGCGACGACAACCAAGACTCGGGTCTACGGTGATACCAAAAGAGACCAAGCCGAGGCTGAAAAAGCCTTGGAAGGCTCATAGCCCAACTAGAACTTTAGTTTTGATCAAAGGTTGAAGAGGTTGGATCAACGGGCTGGTCGGGCTCGGTTTGGGGCGGGCGAGGCGAGAGGGATGGGGGCGGCGGCTAGAGTGGCGGACTCGAGGACCAACGACGGGGTGAGCGGCTAGTCACACAAGTTGGCGGCAAGCTTAGGGACGGGCTCGCGAAGGAGCAAGGCGTCGTGGTTGGACCCGGCGGACACCGTGGGCGTGCGGCTAGGGATACGGACGAGGGCGAGCGGGCGGTGATGAAGAAGCGGGACACTCAAGCGCAACAATGGAGGAAGAGGAAGAGAGGAAGAAGAAGTTGAAACGGCGGAAGTTGGTATCTTGGTGGTCGCATGAAGAAGAGAAGTGGGGGGGGGGGGAGAGAAAGTCAAAAATAAATATCCTAATTCATGATTGAGCATGCCCAAAGTCTCCATGTTCATCCTCTTTGTTCCCCAATTATCCTCTTGAGCATAATTTCCCAAAATAAAGGATTTTGGGGCAACAAAATAGGCCATTAATTATCCCATCTGAATTTCACTTATTTTTGAATTATTCCATGAATGGGCCTAGACTTAGAACCAGGGAAGGAGAGTAAATTTCTTGCAGGTATGAATCCCACATGGGCGAACAACCCCGTTCAAGCCTTTCAGGGACAGCCTTTTAGCAGGAAACCACTCAGCCCTTTAGTTCAGAGCCTAGAGACACTTAGAGATGCCAGGATGGAAACGTTTCTAACCTACCCAAGCTGCATTTCTTGAAGGATCCTACCAGTGGAGAAGAAGGGAGTTTAGAAAGCCATGGAGAGATTTTCACAAAGCACACACTTTACTTCGGGGACTCGCCCAAAAACATTACACCCTCCTTGCCTTATATATGCAATAAGAGGTCACAAGGACACACACAAGGACCTAGCTCACGTCCGGAAACAAACAGGGACCGAAAGGGTGTTCGCACACTATGAATGGCGCAGAATCGTAGCAAGTACATTCCTAGCCTAGTGCTACGAAAAGTGAAAAGTGATTTGCTATAGTGAAACTGTACGGACTCAAACGGTCTCGTCCCGTCACGAGCATTGTAGCTACAAACGAGTCATCCGAGCTGTCTTCTAGTAGATGTGCCTCGTATTGTTCAAGGGCTTCAAGATCTTCTGGTGAGAGGATTTGGTTCAACTTTCGTGATGAGGATGTTTGTTCATGAGCCCAATGTGATGCTTCTTCTTCAGCCCAGTTTGTATTTCCATCCTGATCAGGAATTCGTGGCTGAGGCTAGTTGGATGGATCTGCATAGAAAGATGCGTCCATGCTTTAGAATTGTTCGTAGGGATCCTGGGACAGAGGTCCTCCAAAGCGTGCATAGGGGTCCTGGGTGGATTGGACAATGTCATCTTCACTTGTCATTTCAGGCTCTTGGGACGATGAGGCTTGTCGTATTGTCCGAGTGCTTCCTTAGCTTCGGTGCTAGGTCATAATGATCCCACGTAGTGGGTGCATTATTCCATATATCTTCGGGAATGGTCTTGTTTTCTGGCACGGGATTCTCTGGAGTTCTCGATATTCATGTTCACAAAGTCGAAACAGATCTACGATAAGATTTGTAAATCCGGGCTTCTCGGGATTGTTCAAGTTAGGTTTATAGGATGTGGTTCCTATTTCTAGTGGTGCATCGAGAATGCTTCCATTATTTCTGCAAAAATTCCAGGACGTCGGAAAAACGGAATGGTATGGACCTCGGGATTTGGCATCATAGATCTCGGTTCTTTTCCAAGTCTTGTTTCCAGCATGTAGGATGATAAAACCAATTTAGAAATTCTAAAAGATTTCTATCACATTCTTTTTCAATGTTTCTTCCGAAAGCGAAATATCCTTGTGAGGTTGGCAATGAATCTTCTGGTTGGGATTTCAAAAGCTATTAGATACTTATTAGTTAAGTACCATAATAACGTTTTGAGCTGTTGGGGAAATCATCTTCCTTCCGATAAGAGGATGAATGAATTGATAATTCATATTTAACCCAAAAGGATAAAGAATCGAACCTCCATTGAATCGAATAGGTCGTGGCTTTGCCACATGAGGTTCTCCAGGTTCTCAGCAAGGCTGTCATTCTGGATTTGCTGAATAATCTCCTGGGGATATTTCCAGCTTTGTAAATCTTTGATGTTCTCGATTTTGTACTTTACTCCATGGTTGAGCATATGGAAAGCAGGCCTTTTGATATACATGTTGATCTCGGCTGGTGCTTTTGGCCTTGATAAGAAGTCAGCAAGTACATTCTTCTTTCCAGGAATATGCTTAGTTTCAAAGGAGTATTTTGAGAACCATTCAACCTATCGAAACAGTTGGGAATTTGGAATCTGCTTTTATTTAAACTTGGTCATCGAGGGAAAGATGCCATGTCTAATTCCACCGGGGAAGTGGTGGCCAATGAGATGAAACTCAAACTTTTTATTCCATTTTTGATTGCTAAGATTTCTTTGAAAGTGGAATGATAATGCATTTCAGCTTGAGAAAACTTTCCACTCTTATGGGCACGAGGAGTCTCTTACCATCAATTTCTTCAAAAGAACAAATGGCCAATATTCATCAGGCGTCGGTTTGGAGAATTCGTTTGCTCGTTGATGGTATTTTTAATGGTGGGAGATTCTGCATAATCTCCTTGAGTTCAGCTGTTGCTTGATTTGAGCTTTTCCCCAAGGTGGGAATTCTTCTTCGGGATGGATTGCAAGGGAATCGAAGCTTTGCAATATTTGGACAAAAACCACGAGATAGTTAATTATCCCAAGAAATTGCTGAACTTGCTTTGTTGTGAAGTTGTCCCGAGGAAACTTCAATAATTCTTGAGCTATATGTGGCCACAGGTAATATGTACCTTTGTTAAGGTGCATACCAAGAAATTCAATTTACGTAAGGCAATATTCATCTTCCTTTGCGAAAGCATATCTACCGTGCTTCTTTACGATTTCGCAAGCTTGCTCAAGGAGTTGGCGGTGTGACTACTCATCAGGACTGTAGAGCAGAATATCGTTAATGTATACAGCTGCACTTGGTAGAATTGGTTGGAAGATGCGGCACATAGCCTTTTGGAAAAGGGATGGTGCTACCTTTAAGCCAAAGGGAAGAACTTTCCATTGGAAGTCTTTAGTTAGAATACGAGAATCTGTTTTGGATCTATCTTCGGGATGGATGCCCAATTGCTAAAATCCGGCTTTGAGGTCAAATTTGGAATAGATGTGGACTTTGGTTAGACCACTAAAGAGAGAATCTCTAGATGGTAAAGGAAATTTATCATCTTGGAGAAAAAGATTGAGAGGTTGATAGTTGATTACCAATCTCATTTTTCCTCTGTTTTGCTCGACGCACTTATTGACATAAAAGGCTTCACAAGCCCATTGTGAGTCAGAAACTTCAATAAGGCCTTGTTGCAAAAGTTCCGAGCATTCTCTTTGAGCTAGAACCAAATGTTCTGGCTTCATTCCCATGTGGCTTGCCTTGGTTGGATTTATGTCTTCATTTTTCTTGAAAGGAAGGCGAACAAAGAACTCGGGGTTTTCCCATAAAGGATGGGAACACTTTTGGGCGAATTCTGCATGGGATTCTGAACAAGATTCTAACAACTTCTGCATAATTGGATCTAGTAGACTCATTTGAATGGAAAAGAGTCTGGATATTAACAAACTCGGAGAATTGATCTTTATATCTAAGACCTTTTCCAGGGAATGATACGGTGAGAGATTTGAGTCATGATGTCCCACCCAATTATCGGATCTTTATTGGGAAGGTTAGATCCAAAAATCTTTGCAGTTATGGAACACCGGGAAGAAGCTGACGATTCACGGAGTGGATTCGACATTTGTGGAGAAAGTATCTCCTGACGCGGAATTGAAGTATCGGATGTGAGGGGTCCAGAATTCTTCAGGAAGAATTTTGGTATCTAGGATAGAACAACTTGCTCTTGTGTCAATGAGAGCAATAACAGTGATAGGCTTAGCAAACTTTGATGTAAGGATTTTTACGGGAAAGTGTGGGCAGTGAGTTTGACTTGAAAATATGTCAAGGTTTGGTTCTGGATATGGTGGTGATATATGGTAGATTTCCTCAGACTCTGAGTATGACTCAGTTTCACTGGAAGTTTGGTAGGAGGGAATGGCACAAAGAGTTTGTTCAGATGGTTCTTCATCAGCAGAGAATAAGGATTCAATATCATCATTTTCGAGAGAAATACCTATTTCGTTCTCAATATGATGGATTAGATGATTCGACATTTTCTCGCTTGAGGACAATTTTTAGCAAAATGTCCTTTCTGATTGCAAATGTAGCAACGATTTGATTTCTTGTGGCTTGTGCGATCCTTTCTTTTGCGTAGGTATCGCCATTTCTTCTTCTTCCGGAAATGCTTGGAGCCATGTTTGGATTTCTTTATCCAAAACTTCTTATAGTGTTTCTTCTTCCAAGAATACTTGCCACATGTACCATCACAGTCTTTCTTGAAGCATTTAATTTTCAGCTCTTTGGAGCAGCTTCGGTCGAGGCGTTTGTCATCTGTGATGTATGTTTGTACCATTCTGCGTTTTAAGCATAATTCTTCTAGGCATAGATGGATTTCTTGTTGTATTTCTCCCAAGGGAATATCTTGTATCCGCCTTTGTTTTCCAAAGAATGATCTTTCAACCATCTGGGAAAGTTCCTTCGGGATGGAAGTAAGAAAGACATGCTTCAAATTTGGATCTGCTCCAACTTGATAAAGGTTTGGAGCATTAATTTAAAATGCTTATCAAGATGTTTCTTCTGGAGGGAGCAGCATCGTCTTTCAAAAAACTCTCTTCTTTTTATCTCTATGAGATCACCGGGTTTTCCCACAAAGACATGATATAAGAGAGTGAGAGCATGGCTGAAATTGGGTGACATCAGAAAATGAATCTGGTCCTGTTCTGAGAGTGACTGCCACCAGAACTTCAAGCTTCCTGTGAATCTTGTAACGAAATTGTACAAGACATCATTCATATCATGATTGGTGATAACGGGTCTTCGGCCATGTATGAAATTCTTCAAGCCTTATCGGCCATTTCGATAAGGAATATCATCAATGGTGAAGAATTGTTTTGATGCGAGGGACACATGCTTTGAGTAGGATTGCGAGTAGGATTGCTTGTCGACCCATTTACGTGTCGAATAATCGATTCCTTATCAACATCGGTGGGTCAACCATGAATGCGATGAAGTGATTGGTGCAAGGGGAGGGTTTCGATTTGTAGGAATTGAGAAGGATGAGGAGGAGGAAAAGAGATACGAAGATTATGTTTCAATATCATGAGAAGTTTGCTCTCTTTGGAGCAAAGTCTTGGGAGATTCAGGTTGTTCAGGCTGTTGGATAACAGGGTCAGGTTCCTGGGTGCCTAAATCCTTTAGAAAAGATTCTAATGGATTTAATAGCATCATCTGTTCTGGCCTTTCTCTTATGACAACGGAACTTGATCTTGTAGGTGATGCCTTTTCGGGCGATGCTTTTTCTTTCCCTTTTTTCCTTCTGCAGGGTTTTGATACGATTTCGTAAGTCTGCCATATCCGGTTCTCTTCTGTAAGGATCTGTTGGAATAGCGGCAAAAATGGATTTTTGAGGTGGCGGGGGTAAATACCCAGTTTTGACAGGAGGTGCAAATGGGTCAAATGGTCTGAACCTTCCTTTTTCAAGAAGCTGGATTTGGGTTTTGAGCTTTTCTATTTCTAGCTGTGGATTTTCAAGATAATGGTACCCAAGATGTTGTCCTGATTCTAAGGCGTGAAGCCTTTTCTGGAATTCGGAAAGTATCTTCTTGGTACTTTCATCATACCTTCGGAGATCTTGTTGCACGCTTAGATTTTGGAGTCAATTGCCTTGAAGGCATTGTTTTGTGCTAACATAGTCTCTGATTGCCAATTTAGAACAGCTTCGGCGGCAGAGGTTTTTTTCTGTTTCCCATTTTCATCCACATCAGTGGGAGTAGGGATTTTAGGAACATGGCGATACCTGCCATGAGGATCAATGAACTCTTCTGCAGCAGGGAATAAGAGTTTAGAACTTTCCTTGACAAGAGGAGGAACTCTTCTGCAGAAGTAGATGGTACTTCTTCTGGAACTTCGAGGGGGTAAGAATGCTTCTTAGCCCACTTAAGGATTGGCTTATAGAATGGAGAGAAGGCTTGTTTTTTCTAGGGAGGAAATGGTGGTGGTGTTTGTGGTAGATCTGGTGAGGCCTGGGATGTAGTACTAGACTCTGGTGGTGGAGGTGGTGTATAAGAAACCATGAATTGGTATTTGTCACATTCACCAAGAGTATCAACGGAGGAATATCCGTCTAAGTACCTTTGGAACATCTTATCCTTTGGCCTTTTCCGTCGAGGTGGAGATCTTGCAAAAGGATCTACCTCGTCGAGGAATTTGTACAGGTGAGAACATTGACAAAAAGGGTCCCAAAAACAATGACCATAATTGTCTTTATAGTAATGAACAGGGATGTCCATCACCATCAAAATGTCTAACATGCTTCTTTGGATCGCTCGGAAATAGATTGAGGGACACATGGTTCAATCATGAAGAGAGTTTGGAAGATAGAAGGACTTTCTTCATTTTCTTTGCCAAATTTGATGGAAACAGTTCCATCTTTTTTCCTTACGAACTCTGAGTCCGTAGACTGGAAAGGTTTGTTGTGCTGATGTAGCTTTTCGTAGTTGGTAATCCAATTCTCTGGAAGAAGCTTGGCCAAAGTATCCTTTGGGATCTGTCTAGGAACATGGATACAGGATGCATGGTCATTTTGCATGGAAATGAACAAGGCTTCTTCATTATCATTGTTGAAGTTGAGGTCAAGTGCATGGTTACGTACTCGATAAACCATCACGGTAATGTAGTGTTGCGGCTACGAGTCGGCGGTTTGAGGGGCTCCGGAAGCTGAACTTGGACTTTCATAAAAGAAATAATCGGGGATCGAAAGAGCGATGTTGAAGTTGGGGTATAGAGTGACAAAGATTGTTCCGCATTCGAGTAGTTTGAATGCAGTACCGTGCAAGCATGCTGGTATTGTAAAAACACAGTGTCTAGCAATGCTACTCTTGCCACAACCGGCAAACCTTTTCGACCGTGGAAAGTCGGAGCAAGACGAAACGACTCCATAATGGACATGAGTGTATCCCTGTTGAGCCCATTGTCTGGGAAATTCTGGAGGGATCTGGAGAGTAACAAAATATTCCTTTTCAGTAGCAGGAATAGGATGCTGGTCGAATTTGGAGGACTGGACATACTCTTTTACTTGCTTTGGGGTTTGGTGAATAAGTTGGCGGATGGAGCGAATGGGTGAGAATGAAGAGGTAGGTTTTGCGAAGGCATAATAAGGGTTCATGAGGGGGAGTTGGGTTTCAGAAATCTTGGTTTCATCACTACGAGAGACTTCATAAAGATAGTCTATCTTAGAAGCATTAGAGACACGAAACTCAGGAGGTGTTGAGGATGAAGACGAAGGTGCAAGGGACACTGGTGCTTCAAGGATTTCAGGTTCTGTAGATATGATGAGAAGGGATCTTCCCAGCACTGGATTCACCTGTCAAGCGCATGGAATGGATAACATTAAAAACGAAACCATGGCTCTTGACGAAAGTTCTCCAAAAGATGAGACGATGTCCTAAAAATAAATCGTGACACGCTCGAACATTCGAATCCCGAAACCAAATTCAATTTCGTGGTTAAAATCAATCGGACGCAATTTTAGCGCAACCTAACCTACCAGGTAACTTTTAGGGATTTAAGCACGTTTGACCCGTGGTCAATAATTTTCGATCCACGTTGTGCATCACCGACTCATAAGCAACTCTCGATTGTCGTAAAAATTTCAAGATTTCAATTACGGATACTAGGTACAAAATCAACAGAAAACCAAGTTAGTGCCGTTCGACGCGAATTCCGCAATCATGTGGAATCACCCACAATTTAATTACGCCATTCCATCGAATCGACCTATATTTTTTATCACTAATCACTCATACCGGTGTCCTATTGACCCTTGCCGATTATTACGATCGAAAGCGTCGATTTCCGATCGAATTCTCAAGTCGATCGCGTTTATATCTCTTAATGGCTTCACCTGATAGATCAACTAACTCGTGAGTGGCCAACTCAGAAAAAAAAAATGACTATAGGCGCATCGACAAAATGCCCATTTCATATATTCGGGACGAGGTCGAAATTCAGGATATCACACTAGACATAAGGTTAAACACTTGTTTGTGATTATAAATGACTCATCATCGTCAAGAAGCAAGAAAACAGCTGCCCTTCCCTTGTCTCGATGTAGCAAGTATCCTCTTGGAGGGGTAGTCGTAAGCTCGAAAAGCAAAGGAATGAATTTAAAGTTGCATTTGTTCCATAGAAAACACAAAATTTAGAATACATTTTTTCGAGAAATAATCTTTTGTGTTGCTTACAAAAATGAATGAATAAAATATATTTCCATTACGGCATTTAAAATAGTTAGGCATGCTTGCTATCGATCATGAAAACATTTTCTGTTGATTAACTTTTCTAAGTGATATAACCAATAATTTTTCAAAAAGTACTTTTCAAATCTTGAATTTATCTTAAAACATATGCATCTTGTATTTCAAACAATATTACAAGCTGCGATGACATTTTCCTTTTGTGCTACTTTACAGGGCATTGTCTGTGATAGTTACTTTGCAATTTTCTCTTGTTTTCTGGGCTACAAAGAGGAAAAGTTTTTGGACAAGTTTGGCTTTTCGTGAATCAAATACGGAACACCATCGGCAATGCTTTATGAAAAAGGTGTGCTTTATAGGGTAGGGTAGGGCTAGGCCACAAGTACCTTGCCAAACCATAGCATAGACAAGGGTTTCGCCAAAGGCGACATTCCACCGCATCAATACAAAACAAGCCCATCCCCCTCGTTGCACACACTCTGTCTGTCTGTCTGCCTGTCTCTCTCTCTCTCTCTCTCTCTCTCTCTCAGTCAAGGTATTGCTCGTGGCTGTGAGAACTCCTATGGCACAAGCCTGAAGCTCAGGGTGGCTGCAGAGCTCTCTGGATAAAGCTCACATCCATTGAAGCTCTGCAAGAACAGCTCATGGACATCCATGGCTACGGCCATAGGACCCAATCTGGTCCATTGGTTGGGGTCGTCCAACCTCGATCTAGACTAGATTCCAAGCAGTAACCATCACCGGGCTCATAATTGGGGTTTGGGTGACTCTCACGAACGACTCTTCAAGAGACAATCTTAGGCAATGATTTGAGGAAGATGATTCTATAATTCAACCATTTTCAATATTTTCATTGGCACTTAACAGTTTTTTCATCCTTTAAAACTCTAGTTTACTTTCCAACATATTTTGGCCAAAAACACTTTAGTTTTTAATTTGTTATTTTTTATTAATTTTAAGAACAAATTAAAGCGCTAGCATCATCCGCTATGGGAAAAAGATAATGATGGTCACTTTCGTCCCTCGAGTAACTCCGTCATATTTTTGGGACATTTGGTGAGGTCATTTTTATCCCCTGGAAATGTGTACATTATCTTTCTTGGGATTTAGTCTGACATTTAAATTAGAAGTAAGAAATTTTATGTGCTTAAGAGAAATTATTTTTATAAACAATTATTACTTTTCTTTTAAAAGTTACCAGACGGGAGAGTACAAATCCGACTTCCAAGCCTTCAACAATCTTGGGAAGGAAAATATCGGCCAGGACTTTTAACTGTTCAACAATGGAAATTGATCAAGTGAAAAGTGACAGATTAGTATGACACCAATGGTTCAGTTGAATTTTACTATTATATTGCATGATTTACAGCTAACAATAGCCCATCACAAGCATCTTTTGCTAAGGATTATTAACTCGCTCTCTTATCTCCATACACAAAACAATAGCAAGCTCTATCTAATAACTACAAACAGGTGATAGGAGGATGATGAGTGAATTTGTCACCTTTGCTCAGCCTATAAAGCCAAAAACCACAGCTCCTATACATAATACTCAGCTGCTGCCGAGTGCTGCCGAGAGACTCCAGCCACTAATCCAAAAGGAAATTTAGTTCGTTGGGTAGAGTAACTCTTTTTCGCTGTAGGAACTCGATCGGACATTTCCTATTTCTTCCGCTTTGGGCCTAGATCAAAATTGCTCATCTAAGTCCTCAAAATCACCTTGAACCCAAGGAGCCAAATCGCTAGGAATGAGAATCATCCAACTCTCATGTAGTAAAAAACCGGATTTCAACAGTAGTAAAACTGAATTTCAATATTTGGGAGAACGAGAGAATGGGGCTCACTGGAGTGTAAACATGGCAACCGGTTTTCTCGTGATGGTCTCTCACATGCTTATATGCAAACTTCTTGCCACAATTTTTATGGCCGCAAACAAATGGCCTCTTCACATGCTGACGTAAATTTGATTTTTGTCAACAAGAAAATAATCATCTAATGTAGACACATCAGGCACACAATAAATGAGATCACGCTTCAAAGTTCCAAAAGATTATAATCCATAACCAGCCGAAATCTACTTCGTAGGTGATTGTATCTTACTATTGAAAAAATGCGGAGACAACCCTCAACATCAAATCTGAATGCTTCTGAATCAGCCGAATTTTTCTTCTCATGCGTGCAGAGATTCCGTTGGATATTCTTCCTCAACTGCTTAGTCCCACATATGTCGCAATTGACTAATTGGTGAGCTGACCGCATGTGGTCCTTCGGATAATCAACATTGCTGAAGTATTTCATGCACTCACAACAAAAAGCCTCCACAGTCTCTAGTTTGATTGCAGCAGTTGAAATGACGTTATTATCAAATAGCATGTTAAATGGTTCATAGATATCATTCAGCTTCACCAAGACACCTTCATAATTAAGTGACTCACCATGAGAACCCTCATGCTTTTGCAACCTCGATGCAAGCTTGAAAACCTTTCCACACCCAACCTCCGGACAAACATGCTGCTTCAGACTCTTACATTTACCAGATGTCGATGGTTCCTCATCATTGTGCATTTCATTCAAGTGCCTCTTCATGTTCCCTTGATATGCAAATGACTTATCGCAACCATCAACAGGACAGCTGAAAATCTTGCCTTTATGCTGAAGAAAGTGACGAGCCAAATGGTCTTTTCTTCTGTAGCTGGCGGAGCAATCCTCTATAGAACACTTGAGAGGCCTTTGCAAATGAATTTAGCATATTGACAAATAGATACAAAGCATACCAAATCTCTAGACATCAATAGGAAAAATAAAAATAAAAAAATGAACGATGCTTCAAACCTCAAGATAGAACATGCGTGACCAAGGCTGACTTGAAGGATCTTCTCAGGTGGTCCCCCAACCTGATACTAGTCCAATCAAGATACAAGATTGCAGCCTCTTGCATTTTGGAGTTCTTTTTGGTGGGATCCAATGCTTCACGCCATTATCATATCATAATCAGATGAGCCAACATGCTTTATCCTGTAAGGTCTTGATTTCAGTATAGGCAAACTCGCAGTAGACAAATGGAAAAAAACAAAACAGCTTCATTTTCAACCAAAATCAAAACTTTTTTTATCATAAAATATCTACCTGTGAGACTAGAACACACTAAAAGATTGATGCCTTTTCAATGGTGCTTCCATTTTATGATGTCCCACAAGATTACAGCACTGTATTTATGGGTAAATTGGTAATCACCATACAATGGCCCAGAAAATCATGTACATCCCCAACGATAATATCCGAATTGCTGTTTCTGACGCCTCATTAGAAGTTACAAATGCGAAAATCTTGATAGCAAAGACCACAACCGAGCATTGTGCATCAAAACCATCTGCTCAACAACACCAGTGCGACCTAATCGAAACTCAACTAAAATTTTCAAAGAACTTGCTTTCATGTTGCAGCATCAATAACAAAACAGAGAAATCAACATAGCTCGAGCGAATGGCCCTGCATATGCTGCCTCAAGTACGCGGGTTTCTTAAAAGCAGCGCCGTATTCTTCGCTGGTATTATTAGCCTTCGCTCCCTTCTTCCCCTTGACACCCTGAGCCATTGCCGCTTCCACATCATCCTGGTAAAGACCGAAGCAACACGAAAACCACTTCACATCGGTCCCCATCGCGGCGTACATTCGAACCCGAGCATATTCCACAAACGCAAAACCAGCAATTGCCGATTGAACTAGTCAAATCGTAGAGCCAGAACTCGCGGCCCAAAACGAACCGAGCTGCTTGGGAAGCATCGGAAGGCAATGAAGGGAAGAGAACTCACCTCGCGGCGCGACTGGATGTGAGAAGTGACGAGCGACTTCCTGGACCTGCACATCCCGCAGTGCTCGCGATAGTAAAGCCACCAACCGGAAGAGACGCTTGGATCGGTGTTGTTCTGGGCCTAACTTGACTGGGTTCAAAGCTATGATCAGTTTGGGCCGAAATTAGGCCCGGCCCGGTAAGCTTTCCATCGAACGAAATTAGATCTGCGAACAGGAAGCTGCTTACTTCGCGATTGTTGCGCACATTATTAAATACGAGCATGAATATGTATAGAGAGCGACCGTGAGGTTTCGTCGCAGAGATTGCAGAGGGAGCCCCTCGCCCAACACCAGCGAGGGCCACCCTCGCTTGCATCCGGCTTCCCTCCGCCGGAGCCGGCAAAGGGAAGAGAGAAGAAGTAAAAAAAAAAAAAGAAGGAAAAACAGTAACGAATGATTAAATCGGATATTTATTAATAGTTCATGGACCAAATTGAGCTGATTGAAAGTTCATGGACCAAATTGCACATTAAGCAATAGTATGGGGACTATTTGTGACATTTTCCCTTGAAAGTAAGCTTTTTAATACCTTACACTTAGTGTTACTGAATTGATTTTACATGAGAAAAATAGATGGGATAAACGGACTCTTCACTAATTATTTGATGAGCAGATTGTGAATGACATCCTATCAGTGTCCTTAAATACTCAAACTCTACAGAACAATTTGGTATGGACTATTACAAAATCAGGGATTTTTACAGTGAAGAGTGCATATAACTGGATGTGAGGACAAAGGAAAAATCAATCAACATCACAAGCGTCATAATCATTCCAGCTACCCCCACAAGTCAAGGAACCAAATTTGGCACTTAAGAACCATCCCACCAACCACTCTCCCCTATCGAGCACCTCCTTCTACTTTGCCCCTAGACTAGTTTCGTTTAGACAAACCCTGCCATCCAAATCCATATTTCGAGTTATTTATGGCATCTCACGAATAGAAGGTTGGTTGTGTAATTTTCTTGGACAACAAAACCACTCATCTCCTTTTGACACAATCGCAGCTACTTTCTGGTGCATTTTTCTTTTGGGCTACTTTTACAGGGCATTGTTTGTGATAAGCTAATTTGCAATTTCCTCTTGTTTTCTGGCTACTAAGACGATTGAGTTTCGGGACGAGTTTGATTTTCGTGAAACAAAATACAAAACACCATCAGCCACGCTCAGAAATGCAGTTGAATAACTTCACTGAAACCGCTCTCAATCGTCATGGACGATCTCGTGGAGGCTGCAAAGCCCTCTGGGACATAGCTCACGTGCATTCGAGCTCTGCATCAAGAGCTCGTGGGGATCCACGGCCGCAGCCATGGGAACCGATATGGGGCGTCCAGTAACCATCGTTGGGCTCATGCATGAGGCTTGCGGCAGTAACCCATCTCTGACTCTTTCAAGGGACGATCCTAGGCAATGATCTGAAGAAGACGATTCTCTAATTCAACGTGTCTTAGTATTTTATTTTATTTTTCAGTTTTTTCGTCCCTTAAAAACTCTGGTTTCCTTTCCAATATATTTTGGCCAACATCATTCAGTTCTTAATTTGTTAATTTTTAAAATTTTAATAATTAATAAAAGCACCACTTCAGTGCACCACTTGAGCACCATCAGCCATGTCATCCGCCACAAAGAATAGTTTTACGTGGAAATGATGACGACGGTTGATTTTGATTTGTTACGTGATTTGTTCAGGACATTTGGTGAAGTTATTTTTATCTCTTGAGGAAAAAAAATATATATATATATATATATCTTTTTTAGGATTTCACCTGACATTTTAAATGAGAAGTAAGAAAGCTTATGTACTTACAGAGACGGATGAATATTACAGACAATTATTAATTTTCTTTGAGTATTACCGAAGGAGATAGTAGAAATCGGACTTCCAAGCCTTCAACAATCTTGGGAAGGAAAACATCGACCAGGTCTTTTCAACTATTCAATGATAAAAATGGATAAAGTGAACAGTGATATATCAGTATGACACCAGTGGATTCTCAATTAAATTTACTATATATTGCATGATATACAGCTAACAATAGCTCATCACAAGCATCTTTTGCTAAGGATTAACAAGCTCTCTATCTTCATAGACAAAACAATAGCAAACTCTATCAACTATTAGTTACAATCAAGTGACAGGAGGATGATTCGCCTTTGCTCTGCCCTACGAGGCAAAAAACCACAGCTCCTATACAATATCCTCGGCTGCTACCAAACACCGCCAAGAGGCTCCAGCCACTAATCCGATAGGAAATCTAGATCGCTGGGTAGAGTAACTCTATTTTCCAGGGAATCAATTGTTGGACATTTCCTCTTTCTCCCGCCTCTAGGCCTAGATCGAAATTGCTATTCTAACCCCTCAAAATCACCCTAAAGCAAAGGAGGCAAATTGATAGGTATTAGGATTATCCAAATCTCATTAGTGAAAAGCTGGATTTTTTTTTTTTTTTTTTTTTTTTTTTTTTTTTGGTTTGAAATAGGTCATTATTCATTTAAAGCAATAATTACAAGTAGACGATAAATTGGCTTCAGAATATAAAATATTCAAAAGAGGTTACAGTGGTGCATATAACCAGTTTGTGGCTATGGATTTGAGGCAATGCGATTTGGCAACCCAGTCGGTGGCGCGGTTTGCTTCTCTTAGGCAATAGGAGAGCTTTTTTTTTTTTTTTTTGGTCAATAATAGTGCTTCATACTTTCATTAAAAACACCGAGCTTTACAAGATAAGTTAGAGTCATAACATAAGATAGACAAAAGGGGGGGTGGTTCGCGTTGCCAATTGGAAGCTAGAGATTTATGGCATAGTGCCTTTGCAACCCAATCTGCGGCGTGATTTGCCTCTCTCGGACAAAAGGAGACAGTAGCTGATGGCAATTGGGCCAAGATAACTTTGCATTCCTGTACTTGGTCTTGGACGGCCCATGAAGCATCTTCGCGGCCCAGAACTGAATTAACAAGCGTGCAGCTATCACTTTCGCAGAACACCTTCCTGTTCAGTTCGTGTACTTTCCCCACGTGAAGAGTTGTTCTCTCTTTCAACATCTTCAAGCCGTGAAACAAGGCTAGGGTTTCTGCCTGCAAGGGTGAAGATGCATAGATCTCTTTGGCGAACCCATCTATCAAGGTATCGTTGGAATCACAAAGAATTCCAACAATCGAGCTGGTCGAGTCAGTGTCTGTCCATGAACTGTCGACATTCATCTTCAGATCTGGCAATTTCGGTGCCGTCCAGGTTGTAGGTAAGGGTTCCTTTTCCCTCAACGTAGATCGATTCCTTGGGTTCCACCGCTGATACGTGTTCTGTTGTGCTAAAGGCTGTGTCTATTAGGGCCTCGGGTGGGATTTTCTTTTTCCGAAACACGAAATTGTTCCTATTTTTCCAAACCTGCCATAGGACCTCAACGACCAGTTCACGATCTGGGTTATGCGTTTCTGCTGCAAGGTAGTCCGCCACCCATTTATCCATTCTGGTAGCCGAAAGTGTGCTATGACTGAGAATTAGTCGTGGATCTGACCAAATCTTCTGAACTTTCGTGCAGTGGAAGAAGATATGCTCGACTGTCTCTGGGAATTCGGAGCAAAGAGGGCATAACGGGTCAGGTAAAATCTTTCACCGGTAGAGCTTTTCTTTGGTTGGTGGGGCATCCTAACAGAGGCTTCATAGAAAGATTCTCAGTTTGGGAGGAATTAGCAGGTTCCACAAGCTTGTCCATAGGCTACAAGGGGGCTGGTAGGAGGATGAAGCCTTGCTTCTGTCCTGTATTAATGAGGCGTCATTGACTCTGTTATAACCACTTTTGACCGTATATTGCCCCGTTTTGTTGCCTGTCCGATCGGTTTATCTCGCTTTGGGTGTTGTGTAAGAGGAATAGATAGGATTTCGTTGACGGTTTTCCGTTCGAATAAATGGTTTAACAACGATTCTTTCCACTCCGTCCTTTCCTCATCAATTAAATCAGCCACTAATTGAGGGTCTGCTCTGTTTGCTGGACCGCCTAATATTCCTTGTGATAGCCAATGATCTTGACGGATATGAATGGACTTCCCGTCACCCACACTCCATTTTAAGTCTGGTACTATAGCTTCACGTCCCATAAGAATGCTTTGCCATCCCCAGGAAGGACGGGGACCTCTAGATGCTTTCCATAAGTCTCCATGAGGAAAGTATAAACCTTTTAGGACTTGGCTTCATAAAGCTGAAGGGGATTAGGAGAGTCACCAGGCCTGCTTTCCCAACATGGCTTTATTGAACGAAATTAAGTCTTTAAACCCTAATCCGCCTCGATCTTTTCTTGATTTCAGAATCTCCCATTTTTTTCCAATGCATGCTATTCTTGGCTTCATTTTGCCTCCACCAGGATGCTGCAATTCGTTTCTCAATTGCCCTACAAATTGATACAGGTATCTTGAAGATTGACATGGCGTACTGTGGCAGTGCTTGCACAACAGTTTTAACCAAGATTTCTTTCCCAGCTTTCGACAGGTACTTTTCTTTCCAGCCCGCAAGCTTCATGTTCACTTTTGCCAAAATCCATGCAAACATATCTTTTTTTGTTTGGCCCCAGTCTGATGGTAGTCCTAGGTATTTCCCAGTCTTATCAATAGTTGGCACTCGCAATTCTTGGGACATATTCCTTTTTAAATCCTGTGGACAGCCATTGCTGAAAAACATGCCTGACTTATTTAAGTTATTTGATTGACCCGTCATAGAATAGTATTGATTTAGTATAGCCGCCAAAGTCTGACATTCTCTAACTGTCCCATCCATAAAAAAGATAGCATCATCGGCAAACATTAGGTGGGTTAGCGTAGGACAAAACCTGCTTAATCTGAGGCCTTTAATGCTGCCATCTGCCAAGGCGTTGTGTATCATCCATGAGAGTACATTGGCCATCACTATGAATAAGTAGGGAAAGAGGGGATCACCTTGTCTTATACCGCGTGTGGGAGAAAAAAACTCTGTTTGCTCTCCATTAACTTTCACATTTAAAGAAACTGTAGTAACACATTGCATAATCAAATGAACCCAATGAGCTTAAAAGCCCATCTTTAACATACTCATATGGAGAAAGTCCCACTCTACTCTATCATACGCTTTTTGCATGTCCAGTTTCAATATGGCTTGAAATTTCCGTTTCCTCTTTTTGATCCTCATTTGATGCAGCACTTCTTGAACTATTATTATGTTATCTTGGATTTGGCGCCCATGAACAAAAGCACTTTGTTCTTGTGAGATGATCTGTGGAAGCCATTGTTTTAATCTATTTGCCAAGACCTTCGATATGATTTTATAGTTGAAATTGCAGAGGCTAATTGGTCGGAATTGGTTGATATGCTCTGGATTTGTGACTTTCGGTATTAGGACAATGTATGTCTGGTTTAGAGTAGGATCGAATTGACCTGATTGAAAAAATTGCTGGATGATATCCATGATGTCCCTTTTGATTTCATCCCAAAAATGCTGATAGAATTGCCCATTTAAACCATCTGGTCCTGGGGCCTTTAAGGAACCAAGCTGAAAAACAGCTTCTTTTACCTCTTCCTCAGTTAAATCAGCCATCAATAATTGATTCATCTGTGTTGTTACTACTGTTGGGCAGTGATTTAAGATGGGCTGGATGTTCCTTGGTCCCACCGAGTCGTAGAGAGAACGATAGTAGTCCATTACGTGCTGCTTAAGCGCTTTGGGATCCTTGGTCCAGTGCTGTTCATCAATCTTCAACATGGTAAGTTTATTCCGTTGTCTCCTCTGAATTGTAGTTGCATGGAAATACTTCGTATTTTTATCGCCCCATTTGAGCCAATTGATACGGGACCGTAGTCCCCAATACATCTCTTCTTGCCTCCATATATGATCAATGTTCGCCTTTATCGTCTGAATTTATGCTTTACTAGATTCTTCAGAGTTACAATTTGTTAGATCCGTTAGGCGCTGCTTGAGCTCTTTGATTTGATATGATGCATTGGAAAATTTCTTTTTGCTCCATCCAGCAAGAGCCAGTGTTACTTGCTGAATCTTTTGTGACATACTTCTTTGAACTTGATGATTTGCAGCCCAAGCATTCTTAACGACATCCCTGCATTCCTCTTCATCTAACCAATAAGCTTCAAATCTGAATTCACGTTGTCTTTTGCTATGATCAGGATGTAAAGAAAGGAGAAGGGGGCTGTGATCCGACCCCACCGCTGGTAATGCGAAGATTTCAGCATTTGGGAATGTAATCCGCCATTCCATAGTGCAAACTGCTCTGTCTAAACGCTTTTTAACCAAATCTTCCCCTTCTCTGTTGTTAGTCCATGTAAACATACATCCTTTGCTATCAATCTCCATTAGTGAACAGTCGTTTAACATATCCCTAAAGGCTGCAACTCGATAATAATCAGTCTTCCATTTGCCTTCCTTCTCCCAAGTATAGAGGGTATCATTAAAATCTCCCATACAAAGCCACGGTAAGTGATTGGTTGCATGAAAACATCTTAGTTGTTGCCATAATTGAAGTCTATCTTGGTAGTTTGTTAGAGCATGAAGGAATGTTATCCTCATTAATTTGCCACTTCGGGGGTCATCACATTCCATATCTATGAAATAGTTTGAACTGCAACTCACTTTCACCTGAATCCCTTCATTCCACAGGAGAGCAAGTCCACCTACAAGTCTTGTTGGCTGTACCAAAAAAGATTGTTGATAGTTAAGTCTCCTCCTTACCCTTTCCACCATAGATACTTTATTTTTAGTTTCCATCAAGAACACCACGTGGGCCTTTCCCGAGCCACTAAGGCTCTAAGCTCTTGGAACATCGGGGGTTGCCCGCCCCCTAACGGTTCCGCTCAAAATCCTCATGATGTCGCCGGTGGCTTATTAGGGCTAGCCACCAAAGCCCAATCATTCCCTTCATTCACTAGCTGGATAGGAGTGTCTAGTAACTCCATGTCTTCTATCATTAACAAGCTTGATTCCTCGATCTTCTTCTGCTTTTTTGCTCTAATAAGCTTTGGCCCCTTCTTGGTGGAGCCTCATGTGTTAAGGCGTCCTGCCTCAGTCGAGTCTAATAAATATAAGGGTTGCTTTCCTATTGCTGACTTTTCTGCTATGGTCACATGTCTTTTGCTCTGTTTTTATGTGATGATAGATTTTCTACCCTCTTTTTGCTTCGATTAGGTCCAGCCGCAAGTCCCGGGCAGCCCACGATCTCGAGGTTAGAGTGAAGAGGAGTTTTAGGTACATACTCCTCAGTCTCTGGGTTAGGTGTTACTATGCCATAAAACGCTTCCTAGTAAGGGCTTTTGTCTCTTGCCTCTGCTTTAAGCCACGATCCATATTTCCCTACATTGTTTGCTGCCCATTCTAACTGTTCATAGGGTACTTCTTCGCAGTTTGTAGCATGGTGCCCCAACCTGCCGCAGGAATAGCAATAGTGGGGAAGGCGTTCATATTTGAACTCAACCCACAGCTTTTTGGCTCCCATCTGCACTAGAGTCCCGGTTTTTAAGGGGGCTGATAGGTCTAGTTCAACGCGTACTTTCCTGGGTTTAGTGAAGGCATTGCCGTGCAATTCTAACTAGATTTCCTTCACTTTTCCTATTTTGCCAGCCACGTCAGCATATACTTCCTCTAGAATCCACCTAGGAGGCAGGTCGAGAATATGGACCCAAAAATCGTAACACGAGAAATCGTAGCAATGTTCGGGAATTTTAGGTACACACTGTTTCAAAACCAGTAAATTGCTTGAAAAAGACCAGGGACCAGAATTTAGCACTCGCTCTTTATCTCCGTTTGATTCAAACATGAAGGAGAAAAACCCAGGTTCTTTTTGGGTTATTACAACTGCATCTAGTTTCCAAGCCTTCTTCATCGTTGTACAGAAAGCTTGAAAGTTTACAATTAGTCGCGATAGAAGTTTCCCAAAGAGAGTATGTTGGCACTCTATGCATTTATCGGTTGGGGCTTCCTCCCTAACAGCAACCACATTGTTATCTAACCATAAGTGCCCTAGACTCCTACAAAGAGCTGCAACGCGAAGCTAATTTTCTTCATCGTTCTCCATTTTCTACCAATCTTGCAAGATCTGAACACAGGGGCTTCGTACCTGATTTGGAGATGTTCGTGGTTTTCGATTGAAGGGAGCTCGGAGCAGGGACTTGGGTATGCCAACACTGTGAGAATCAACCCACTATTTCTTCTAAAGTCTAGTGGCAAATGCAGACCAAAGATGAGGAAAGCTGTCAGTGATGTTTGTCGTTTAAGGTTTGGTTAGGTTTTGATTTTTGGGGTTTGGGCTAGAAGGATTGTGGGGGTACATGGTTTAGGGGTTCTAGTGAAGCAACATGGATGGAGGAAGAGAGCTTGGGGGTTTGGGGTTAGGGTTTGGGGAAGCTATCACCCATCAGGGATAGAGGAGGACTCCATGGATGGAGGGACAACTCTACCAGCGTAGAGAGGGTTTCACTTACGCTTGCCTTCGCACCCATCCAATTGGCAGTAGGAGAGCTTGACGAGGGATAGTTGTTGTAAAATTTCTCTGATTTCAGGAAGTAAATTACTCACAGCCCATGGATCTGCAGCCCGGCCCAAAATTGCTTCCACAACTGCCAAGTTGTCGCTCTGTACTTCCCACTCACTTTCTCCGAACTGAACAGCTTCCACGTGACTTGTTGGTTTTCGGTTCAGAAAGCGCAATCCGTGCTGAAGCGCTAGGGCTTCAGCGTGCAGAGGAGATGTGGCATGGATCTCGGCAACAAATCCATCGATCAGCAAGCCACTTGAGTCTCAAACAATCCGAGCGACAGAGCTCTTCTCTTCTCCCTTCATCCAAGAGAAATCCACGTTAAGCTTAAGGCTGTTTCTGTCCGGTGCTTGAAAAGCTGGATTTCAAAAGAGCAATAAAATTGAATTTCAATATTTGAGAGAATAAGAGAATAGGACTTATTGGAGCGTAAACATGACAATCAGTTTTCTCACGATGGTCGTGTGCTTATACACAAACTTCTTGCCACAATTCTTATGGCCGCATACAAATGGCCTCACCTCAAGATGAACAGCCTTCACATGCTGACGTAAATTTGATTTCTGTCAACCAGAAAAAACAGCAGCTAATGTATACTCATCATCCTTACGTGCGACAATCTTAAGTTGACTTGCAAATGCGAATTCCTTAAAGGACGTGGTCGAGCCAGCGGTGGCCATCAATGATTCTTGACTGTTGATGAACGGAAGTCCATAAAGAAAGAAAAAACATCAGCATCTCTTTCCCTTTCTACAATACAAGCTCCTTTCAAGAGAACAGATATTCATCGCTCTCCCTTTTTTTTTATTTCTGCAAGGTTGTTTTCACTTAGAACCTGATTTTGTGCACACTATTGGGTAAAAAAGGAAATTAACGATGTAGCTCTGAGACTCATTTTCATGTTACGTTTGGACTGAACACCGAAAATGAAAAAGAATGGGCATCAGTTGGAGGAAGTGTAAAAAGAGACGGCCGAATGGTTCCCTCCAACGAGGTGTACCTCAAATCTAGTTTTACAAAGCTTTAGAAGTCCTTCCCATCGCGGGGACAACATGATATGTCTGCGATTCTTGGGCATACTGAAGGAAGGAACTGAACCCAATTAGACTATTTGAAGGAAGGAACTGAACCCAATTAGACTATTTAAAGATCAGTCCAAAGTAAGTCAACTCCGAAAGGTTCCACAATAAGGTGTCGATCCACTCAAACTGTAGATAAACAATTCTAATCTCGACAAGTTTCTGAGATTACCGATTGAACATGGAACTCGCGTAACTTAGGACCAGTGTCTCAAGATAAGTATCCTCTTTTATATATTTTGAATGATTTTGGAATAAAATTTTTTGAAAAAAAAAGCATCAGTTGGACGAGATGACATGGAAACTTAATTATTCTGTGGTCGTCGGTCTTTATTTTTACATTTTTTCACATAGATTAAATATTTTTCCCTTTCAAACTAAGGCGAAGCAATTGTAGTGCCCATAAAATTTAAACGGTTATTGATAGAATTCGACAAAATTATCAAAAAAGTTCTAAGCCTATTACATTTGTGCCAATTTAATCCTAAACATATTGGCCAATGAGGGTGAGGAGGCCCTTGCCCCGCCTAGACTAGGCAAGAGACTTGCGGCCCTCGCTAGTGGCCAACAAGGGTTATAAAAAAAAATGGAAAGAAAAAAATTAGACAAAATTAGAAAATTATTCATGTCATCACCGGTCATGCCACATAAGATTTAGAGATCTGCTCAGCTCACCAGAAAACTGATTGTTCAGCAAATTTATGATCTTGGCCGAAGGAAGTACCGCGGATCTAGATTCACAAGGCTTACAAGTTCATCCCATCGGGTGACTTAATATCTCCTGTTAGAGCATTGTGGAATAGCATTCTGTCTCAGATTCTTGGACACACTGAACGAAGGAACTGAACTAGTAAGATTATCTAAAGACAAGTCCAAATAAGTCAGCTTTGACAGGTTCTCCATCGGGCTTGGGGTCAATCCACTCAATCTGCAATTAGACAATTCCAATCTCGACAATTTTCTAAGATTACCCATTGAATCTGGAAGCCTCCCTGAAATACTCGTGTTACTCAGCACCAGAGTCTCAAGAGAACTATCCTCCGGAAAATTGGGCAGAGTACCCTGAAGAAGTTGGCCGCCTGATAAGGATCTGGAGTATCTGCAGCTGAAAGATTTTACTAGGAAACTCCCCATAGAACCCACAATAACTCAAGACGCAGAGTACTTAGATTGGTGAATCTGGTAAGTAACTCAGCAAATGTGGTTGACAGGTTGTTGCCATTCAGTTAAATGAATGACAAATGATGAAGATTCACGAGAGAAGAGTCAGCAGGACTGGAGAGAAAGCAATAAGACATGCTCAGCACCTCAAGTTTTTGCACTGAAGAGGACGATGCATTGCACCACTCATTTCCCCGGGAAGACAGGTTGATGCCGTCAAGATGTAACTGTCGTAGCACCATGAGATTTCCAATCATGGCCTTCAAATTGGGATTCTTGAGCTTTTGTGTATCAGTTCTAGGGAAATAAAGAAGAGAAAGATCAAGAATTGCTTAACTTCCTCAACCACGCTAACTCCATCAAAATCTGCCTTGAGAATCCAGCATTGGACGAGTTCAGATGAGCCAGGCCGATGAGATTTGTGAAGCCAGACGGAATTGCAGAGAATTTAAAATCGTCGAAAGCCAAGTTTAGCTTTTGAAGATGCTTTAATCTAACGAGACTCGATGAACTGTTAATATTGCAAGAGATTGATTCAAAGCTGAAGTCTAGTTCGATGACCTTTTTGTCCTCGTCGCACGTCACACCATTCCAAGGGCGAACATTATGATTCCACATGACCAGCTTGGAAGATCGGGATGCATCGAATACAAGGCTATGTTTCAACTCAACCAGCAGCAATTCTTGATTGCCGAAACATAGACTAGAAGCCGGTACCAAATAGATTCCGAAGAAATTGGTGCATATGAATGGCAAGAGAAGCCACAACAAATGCAAGGTTCTCATTGAGTGCAATTTCGATACCGTTTGACAGAGTTTGCGGGTTTACTCATGCAAGGAGTGCTGTTGTTATGGGAAGGCAGATGAACATGAACCTCCTCGTATGGGATTCCAATGGAGCTGTATTTGGTCTAATTCATATCACATTGTATCATTAATTTTTTGGTCCTCATGAGCGACTATCTTAAGTTGACTTGACTTGGATTGCAAATTCATTAAGTAACTTGGTTGAGCCAGTGCCGGTCTTCGGTGGTTCTTGCCTGTGGATGCAAATTTTTGAATGATCTCGCTAACGTTGCCACATTCAATATCGACATGAGCTACTTGACGGAGTAATATGGGCAAGTGTAGATACCACCGGAACAAATGGCGCACGAGTACTTTGGTAGCCCATTTTTCTTTTTCTTTTTGTTTGATCCTATCCTATACCTATTTCACAATACACTGTGTGTGTTATGAGCAGGTTGCGAAACCTCGCTTCCTCACTTACGCATCCCCACTTCAATGCCGAGAAGGATGGAAAATGAACTCCATACCTCCGCATTTTTAAGTGGGAAGAGTGGCCACTTAAGTAATTCCATTAGTTATAGTTTTCTAGCGCTTGCTACTTCATTTCCTTTGATGTTTTCTTTCACTTTTTTTTTACCCTACTTAAGACATTCACCTCAAAGTTGACTAGAGAATGCAAAATTGACATTTCTGTGGTGCGCCCTGATGGGCTGATTTCTAAAATTCCGCATAAGACGGACAAAAATGGATATTGTTCCGTGCGTTGTTAGTTCGTAACGACGGTAATAAATTTGATATTTCGATGATTTTTTTTTTTTGGTCGAAAGAGAACTTATATTATATTAGAGATTAATACAAGCGGAAGCATCTGAAGAAAGAACATTAAGAAAGGGAGGCGGAGGAAAGAAAAGCCAGTTTGTCGATGGGCCTTGATCCCGATGGGCTTTTGCAGCCCAATCAGCTGCTAGGTTTGCCGTTCGTGGAATATGTCGAAGCGAAAGGTGAGGGCATTGCTGAAGAAGATCTTCCAGAATCGCGAACAGATGACTCTCCTTCCATGGCGGCTGCTGTTTCGTCCGAAAGATCTCCACCAGCTGCAAGCAATCAGATTCAATCGCAAGTGGCTGAAGATGGAGACCCTTCTGGATGATCCGTTGAAGAGCAGACATAAGAGCGTAGATCTCGGCTTGGAATGGCGACTGAGCAGGCACAGATCGGGTAAGCACATCCGTCAAAATTCCTCTACTGTCTCTGTAAACGCAAGCTATGGATCCTTGCTCAGATGCTGGGCGAAAAGCCCCATCAATATTGCATTTGATAAAGCCTTCCGCTGGGGGGGTCCATCCGTGCCCTAGACTGATCTGACCCTTTTGAATCTTCTTTGGCGAGGGTTGGATGACCTTGAAGATAATGCGTTGGGAGAGGGCTTCATTGACGACAAGAAGAGAATCCAACGGAGAGTGGCGAAAGACGGCGTTGTTTCGATGTTTCCAAATTTCCCACAGGAGATGAGCAATCACTTCGAAATCCAAGAGACTCTCGAGGGTTAGAAATATAGTCTACAAGCCAAGCATCAAGTCTGCGTACTGAGGTAGGACATATACTGACTCTGATATCTTCATGGTTCCATATGTCGTGAGTCCAAGGGCAAAAGAAAAACAGATGCTCTATTGTTTCTGGTATAGAGTTATGGCAGAGGGTACAAAAGGGGTGCTGAATGATATGTCGCTGGTAAAGGTTCTGTTTTGTGGCTAATGCGTTTTTACAAGCTAACCATAGAAAAGCTTTAAGCTTGGGCACTGTCTGCATATTCCAAATTTTTTTCCATAACATAGGCGGGTTAGTATAAGAGGATGATGGGGTTTTAATTATGTGCTGAGATTGTGCAGAGAGATAATGATGACAACTCTTCACTGAGTAGGTACCAGAAGATGTCTCTGTCCAAACCAGGTGATCGTGGTGAAGAAAAGGATTGATAGGAGTGTTGAGAATGGCTTTACTAACCTGGTGATCGAAGAATGAAGTAACTGAGGAAGACTTCCATTCAGAACGTTGAGAATCAATGAGATCAGCAACAAGTGCTGGTTCGCCCTCAGCAGGTAAGCCTCCTATCTGACCTTGAGGTAACCAATGATCTGTTCTAATATGAATCTGCGACCCATCTCCGACTAACCATCGTAATTTAGGAGTAATAACATCTCTGCCTTTCACTAAACTCTGCCACCCCCAAGAAGGCCGATGTCCTAAAGTAGCAATTTGGAAAGAGGAGTATCGAAAATATAAACCTTTAAAGAGCCGACTCCAAATAGCTTGAGGTTGTTGAAAAAGTCTCCAGGCTTGCTTTCCAAGCATAGATTTGTTAAAGTTAATTAAATCACGAAAACCCATCCCCCCTGAAGCTTTGGACAGCTTTAATTCGGACCAGTTTTTCCAGTGAATGCCCGTATTACTGTTATGCTTACTCCACCAAAAAGCTGAGATCTTCTTTTCTATTAATCTGCAGAGAGACAACGGAAGCTTGAATATGGACATGGCATATTGCGGTAAGGCCTGTATCACTGATTTGAGTAAGATTTCCTTGCCACTTTTCGATAAAAATTGTTCTCGCCAACCTGCTAATCTAGCATTTACTCTTGCCAGAATCCAGGAGAACATTTCCTTCTTGGATCGGCCCCAATCCGAAGGAATGCCCAGGTATTTTCCATACTTAGTGAGAATAGGTACCCTGAGTTCTTGTGCTATGTTCTGTTGTAGAGAGTTAGGACAATATTTACTAAAGAACACACCAGATTTATTCCGATTTATGAGCTGGCCTGTGGCGAAGCAATATTGGTTTAGGAGGTTAGCAAGATTTTGACTTTCAGAAATGGTGGCTCGGAGGAAAAATACGGAATCATCAGCGAAAAATAGGTGCGATAAGATAGGACAGTCTCTATTGAATTGAACCCCCTTAAGATGACCTATAGACACAGCTTGAGAGATAGATGCAGATAGGGCATTGGCTATTAAAATGAAGAGGTATGGAGAGAGGGGATCACCTTGGCGCAGTCCTCTAGTGGGCTTAAAATAAGGAAGATGTTCACCGTTAAATCTAATGCTGAAGGAAACTGTAGTGACACAAGCCATGACCTGAGAAACCCACTTAGAGTGAAAGCCCAAATGATTTAAATAGGCTGCCAAAAAGTCCCATTCAACCCGATCATAGGCCTTCTGCATATCTGTTTTTAGCATAAAATTGAAACGTTTCTTGCATGCTCTTACTCGAAATTGATGCATGACTTCTTGCACCACCATAATGTTGTCCTGAATCTGACGGTTGCTAATAAATGCTGCTTGCTCATTTGATATCAAAGAGGATAACCATGGTTTAAGTCGATTGGCCATTATCTTGGAAATGATCTTGTAAGCAAAGTTACAAAGACTAATAGGACGGTATTGTTCAATGCTTTCTGGATGCTGAACTTTAGGGATTAGGGCTATAATCGTTCTGTTAAGTCTGGTAGGCATACTTCCTGTATCAAAAAAATCTTGGACCGTTTGAATAACCGATGATTTTATAACATTCCAGTGATGCCGATAGAAGAGTCCAGGAAGGCCATCAGGACCAGGAGACTTTGAAGCTCCCAATTGACAGGTTGCTTGGTAAATTTCCTCTTCTGTGATCTTTCTCATCAAATGATTATTTATTTCAGGAGTTACCACCGGCGGACATTGCTGTAGAAAAGGTTGAAAATCCCGATTGCCCACAGATCGATATAGCTGAGAGAAGAAACCCTGAGTAAGTTCTTTAAGCTGATCTGGTTCTCGAATCCACTGATGATTAGTATCTAGAAGCATTGTAATTCGATTTCGCTGTCGTCGTTGCATAGTAGAAGCATGAAAAAACTTTGAATTATGGTCTCCCCATTTCAACCAATTAATACGTGAACGCATAGCCCAGAATTGTTCCTCTCGAGTCCATAATTGATGAATTTCACATCGGATTGCATGAGCTTGCTCTTTATCCCCTCTTTGATAAAACGGGCGATTAATGATTGATTGCAGTTGAGAATGCAAATGAGAGATACGCTGGTGACTGTTGCTGAACCTTTTTCTGCTCCAGCTAGATAATCGGAGAGCAACTGCCTGTAACTTCGGAAGCAATGAGGTACTACCATTGTCCCATGTCTTTGAAACTATGTCGTGACACTCATGATCTAGGTTCCAGAAAGCTTCGTAGTGAAACATTTTTATACGTCTGACAGATGGGGGACGCGCTTGCAACAGCAAAGGACAGTGATCCGAGCCCACAGGAGGTAAAGCATAAACTTCTGCAGAAGGGAAAGACGTCAGCCAATCCAGAGAACAAAACGCCCGATCTAACTTCTCCTTTACAAGATCATCCCCTTCACGGTGATTGGACCAGGTAAATTCACAGCCTTTACTGTGTAGTTCTAGAAGGGCACAATCATTAATTAGGTTCCGAAAAGAGGTCATTCTCGAAGTGGATGCAGGTCTCTTACCCATCTTCTCCCAGGGAGAAAGGAAATCATTAAAGTCACCAAGACAGATCCAAGGTAAATGATTGGCAGCATGTATAATTCTGATAGTATCCCAGAACTCTTGACGGAGTTGATATGATGGGGGAGCATGCAAGCAAGTGATATGCGTAGAGACAGAAGTTCGAGGATCACAGGCAATGAAATCAACAAACTGATCATCCAAATGAACAAGAGAAACTTCAAAAGTGTCATTCCAAAACAGAGCGAGGCCTCCCTTGAAGCCGACAGGGTCCTTCACATAAGAGTGAGTAAAATGTAACTTCCGCTGTATCCTATTCACAAAATTCTGATTATGCTTCGTTTCCATTAAGAACAAAATATCGGGCTTATCACAGGCTATCATCGCCTTTAAGGCTTGAATTGTCAGGGGATTGCCCAATCCCTGACAATTCCAAGAGAGAAGATTCATTTGGAACCCGGTGGCTGTTGAGGGCCAGCCGCCAAAGCCCGAAGATCAGGAAAAGTTGCCTCAAAAACTGGGGCATCCAAAAGAAGGGACTCATCCATACCTATAGATGAAGGAAAGGTCACATCATAAGGTGCATAGCGTTTAGATTTTTTACTAGAGCCCCCAAGAGACAGAGGACGAGTGATCTTAGATCGCTTCTGTTGCTGTTTATCCACTGTACAGGGCTGAGTAGCTTTCATCTTGTCTGCTGCAGGGACGAGATCCGTAGTAATAACAGAGGGATTGACAACATTCAAGCGCCCAGAAGGTTCGTGTTGTATACCAGGATTCAAAGTTACATCCACCTTGGCAGGAATAGATGGAAGAGCGAGGAGTGCAGACTGAAATGGAGGAGGAGTTTCAGGTACTGCTTCGTCCATTGTCTCACTAGGGGATTTAGGTTGATAAAAAGCATCCCAGTATGGACTAAATTGTTTAAGCTCTGCTCTCAGCCAAGGTCCATAGATCATCGTGTCACGACCGTCAAATTGGGATTCATCATAAGGAACCTCCGGACATGAAGCAGCATAATGCCCGAGACGTCCACAAGAGTAACAGTAATGTGACAACCGCTCATACCGAAAATCCAACCAGAGAGTTTTTCCTTCAATACTTATGAGTTTGCCATTTTTCAAAGGTGCTTTCAAATCTAATTCAATCCGTATTCTTGCAGAGTTATCAGTTTTCACATCCTGAACTTTGCCTAACTGAGAGACAGCTCTACGCAGAATATGAGGAGAAGTCCACTCCAAAGGTAATCCAACAACATGCACCCAAAACATACACTTACTAAAATCATAATGTTGCAAAGGAGTGATGGGTTGCCATGGGCGAAGATTAACCAAGTGGCCAGAAAACAGCCAAGGGCTCCCATCCAGCACACGCCTTCGCTCTAATTCATTTCGAAATTTGATTATATACAGCCCTGTATCTGCTGGAGTAATCTCTACATGTTCGATTCTCCAGGCTTTCTTCATTGCAACTTGAAATGCTGATATGTTGACAGAAGGATTAGTAAAAACATTACCCACCAAGATAAGACGACAATCGTGCAGTTTGGCCGAGGAAGGAAGATCATCCCAGACCTCCAGCTCCTGTTCTGAGCATAGTTGACCCAGGCGACTGCATAGAGAAGCAATTCTGGAGGTATCGTCGCTTTCATCCATTGATGTAAGAACCGAAGAACACTAGGATAGAGTATTTGTAGAAAGTAGGACCGAAACTAAGGATTGCAAGGGTTGCATGTTACAGATCGGCTACATGCAAAGCTGGAAAAATCAGAAGTGAAGAGATAATGAGGAAAAACTCCAGAACGAGAATAAGGTGAGGACTGGAAGTATAGGAAGAAGATGTGCATGCAGAAGAGTGAAAGAAGAACGGATACAATTAAGGTAGAAGTAGCAACGAGCTCCGAAAGTGCAAAAGGAAAGCACAGATCAGACGAAGAACGGTTGAAGATGAAGACATGGCGAATATCTCGACCTAGACGCGAGAGAAAACTCTAACATGGGCGAGAGAAAAAAGTGGGGGGGGGGGGGGGAGGATGGCCACCTTGGGATTGAATCAATTGTAAACCTGATATTTTGATGATGAGTTGATTACAAACTAAATAATAATTTTTCCATCACCAAACTGAATAGTAAATTATCACTTATTTACATTTTACAAGCAGGTGCTTAAATGTTTCTAAGTTATCAATGAAATATCAACTTTACCACTCATAAAACACAATATTAGCATACCACTTGTTTTTTATTTATTTATTATTATTTAAACAGGGGGGGCCGCATTTGTAAGTTACTAATTAAATAACAATTTTATCACTCACAAAAGCCAATAATATATTGTCACTTTTTTGTGATTTTATAAGTGGCCGCATAAATGTTTGTAATTACCAATGAAGTAGAACCTTTACTATCCACAAACCTAATAAAAAATTACTACTTGTTTTGGTTTTTACAAGTAGGCACATAGCTGTTTCTATGTTGTCAATAAAATAACAATTTTACCATTAACAATACCAGATAGTAGATCCGCATCTGTTTTTAGATTTTGCATGTGGGCACGTAAGTGTTTGTAGGCAAGCATGGTAGTCCATTACCACTTGTTGCAAGTTTTAAATGTGGGAGCATCATTATTGGTAGGTTATCAATGAAAAAACAATTTTATTATGTATAAAACCCAGAAGTGGGCAGGTAAGATACCAATAAAATAACAATTTTACCACATTACCGATATACTCAAAAATAATTTACTACTTGATTTTAGATTATACAAGTGGACAGGTAGCCGTCTGTAAGTTGTTAATGAAATAATTATTTTACCATCCAAAAATCTTAATACTAGATTCGCACTGATTTTTTTATAATTTACAAGTGAGTGCATGACAATTTAAAAGTTACTAATGAAACTACAAATTTACTATCCATAGACCCACTGATAGATTATCACTTATTGCGTTATGATTGAGTTATGAGTAGTATATACACAACATAATTGGAAAGCTACTAGAACATTGATGGTCGTCAGTTGCTAATACTGTTGCAAAATCAAGTCAATATATATGACCACTAGGTAACAGGTTGCGCGATCTTGCCACCATTATTCATAATTTATGGATGTTGCTACAAATTTACTGTTGAACGGAATTTTCTTGTATGGGCCACGGAATGCTAGACACTTCCTCGTGATTCTTAGACAACTTATTGTAACCAAAAAAAAAAAAAAAAAACATAGCACCGTCCTTCCCTACTCTCAACATTAGCAAGTTTCCTCTTCAAGTATTCTTTCTTTCACAGACATCCATATGGAGTGTCCACGTCAGTTTGATCCCTAACAGCAAATCAACATTTTTTTTAACGGCGTTTAATCCACTTGAGAAAAAAAAAAATCATCGCTGTAACTCCTCAAAATTGGACAGAGACCCTTTTATAAGTATGAGGACCATTTTGAACAAAAGAAAAGTAAAGGAACGATTTTGAATTTCAAGTAAGAGTACAGGGTTCTGATAGCATCTTCCTTCTGTCCTACTATATTTCATGTTTTATATTCTTCTAGTTACAAAGAGGATAAGTTTTGGACGATTCTACTGTTCCGTGAAATAAGGGATATGTGCTCTGAAAGTTCTAAAATTTACAACAAAAAAATGCAATCAAATTCTAAAACTTGCTAAATTAGTACAATCGAGTCATTGTGTTAACTCCGTCCATTTAGATTAATGAAAAATGCTGAAGTTGCCTTTTTTTTTTTAATATTTTCTCTCTCCTAGTGGCAATGACGTGGCAAAAACATGGAACACAAAGCTAAAAAAATATTGTTTTGGATTAATTTTTACTTTTTTAATTAAAAATTTTAATTAAATAAAATAAAAAGTATTTTTTTAAAAAAAAAAGAGCTAAGGGCAAGGGGGCAAGCTCTTGTCGGTGCCACCCCCATTGTCGAAAAAGGTTGACGGGGGCTCGAAAAGGGCTAGTGGAGGTCACTGGAGCCTAGTCTAGGGCCAACAACCCTCATTGATCACAGTGCGAGCTGTGGCGGGCCCTCGCTGAGCCCTCATCAACCTTTTTCGTGATGGGGGCAGTAGTGACAAGGGCGGCAAGCCCATGCCTTTGGCTTTTTTTTTTTCACCTTTTTTTTTTTTTTTAAATAAATATTTTTATTTTATTTAATTAACACTATGGTTAAAAAAATTAGAAATTAATCCACATCATCATCATGTTGGAATAGAAAATATTTAAAAAAACCATGTTAGCATTTTTTACTAGCCTAAATGGATGGAGTTGATTGAAAGACTTGATTTTACCAATTTAATAAGTTTTATAACTTTATTATATTTTTTATAAGTTTTAAACTCGATTCTGTTTCGTGACAAATTTTATAATTTTCCATACATATATCCCATGCCCCCATCCCCAAGGTTGGTAGCATAAGTTGACCGGGCAAGTGATTTACTTGTCTATCACACTTTATTAACTCACAACCATTTTCATAGAAGGATCATCATTTTTTTTTCTCAAATTATTGACTATTCCAAAAAAAAAAAATACCAATATTTCTTAAGCCACCAATGTGTTAAAGTTACAACTTTTAAACGAGACTACCAATTAATTTTAGTTACTCACCATTATTTTTTCCATTGTTCTCAAAGTTACAACTTTTAATTCAACAGTGATTTCACTACCAACTCACCCTAAGCGCGGAAATAATTACCTCAGATTACTCACCAACGGTTGCATTATTTTTTCTTCCCGATTTACCCCATAGCCTCCCGCCCTTTCAACGAGTCAAAATGAGTCAAAATATTAGCGTAATAAACTTACCATGTAAGAGTCGATAATCTATAGAAGAGTCAGTTGCTTCATACTTTGGTAGATTATCATAATAAATGCTAATCAATAAATAATCAAATAAAGGTTGGTAACTGAATTTAAATAAAGTTAATAATTACATATAAAATTTGTAATTTAAGTTCCACCGATAAATAATAGTAATTGTCAGTAATTGGTAATTTAAAAAAGAATCGATAGTGTCTTATAAGAATTGGTAAATTGAACCCATTCCTGAGCTCCCAAATTAATAATCATAAGTTGTTAAAACAATGTGAAATAATGCAAAAAAACAAAAAAAACAAAAACAAAAAGTTGGTAAGTGGGCTCCAATACAACTTGGTAGCTCAAACAATCTTGTGATAAGTTCTTCATATTTTCTAACCATCGCCAATTATCGCTGGTGGGGATTGCTGCCACCAAGTCCACCAACCCTTCTCGTGTATCTCAGGATCTCACTTTTGTTTTCTACATTTTGCTTCCTTTTTGTTGTTATAAATTATAATTAATTTGCTTTGATTTTAACATTATTGACTTGTACTTTTTTGATAACAAGAAAAATATCATCTTAGCATACCACATCTAACATACTAGGAGTTATCGAATAAGAATTAGGTAGAGTTAAGAGGAGTTGATATCTATCTATATATATTGAAGGATCCAATTGCACAAGTAACATAAGTGTAAATATTCTATATGCGGATCATTAAACAAAACGTCCTTTTAAAGGTGATGGAGAATTATGAAGAGAACAAACAAAGAAAAATACTATTTCTTGAGTTTAATAACTGAATCTAGCTGCAATCTTCATCGACATAAGTGTCTGAGCAGTACTTTATTCCAAAATCGATAATAAGCAAACCTCCAAGATTTGATTGACGCTAACGGACCACAAAATATCCAGAAGCCAACCACGAATCCAAGCAATATGCTCATGTAAAACCACTTCTCGCTATCATCGCTGTCATTGCCTTCGAAGGAATCTTTGAGCATTTTGTGGGTAGCGGAAATCCACACAATCTGCTATTGCCTTTGAAGGAATCTTCTGAGAAGGTGAGAAATTGTTTGACTGCCGGGATGCTACCTTCAAGCTTATTGTATGAGACGTTCAGGAAGGAAAGAAAATTAAGATTTGAAAGCTGTGGGGGAATCGTCCCATTGAGGTCGTTCCGTGAAAGGTCCAATGACTCAAGCTGTTGCAAGCGTTCTAGGGATGAAGGAATTGGCCCTGAGAATCCATTCTTTGATAAGTTGAGGAAATAAAGCGCTTTCAGATCCCCAAGAGTATCAGGTATTGGACCCTCGAAATTGTTGCATGAGAAGTCGATTGAAGTGAAAAGAGTCAAGATCTTCACCAGCTCCAATTGCATACCCTTGATGGTGACGCTTACCGAGTCCTGATAATAGAGTCCAGAAAAGATGAGGAATGGATACTGGATATGATTCATGTCTACATTAGCCTTCATAGCCTCCCAAGTTGTGAGGTATTGAGAGGGCAGAGCGCCACTGAAATTGTTGGAAGATATGTCCACAATTTGAAGCATCTTCCAAGTGCCATTAGTCTCCGGACATCCAACCCCTCCATGGAAGTTGTTGGATCGTAACACGAGTACACGTAGACTTGCAATGCTCTTCAATTGACATGGATACACGTCATCAATCTGGTTGTTTCCGATGTCTAAAACCTCCAGAGTTGTGCAATTTGCCAATGACTCTGAGAACTGCCCTTGTAATCGATTAGTGCTGAGATCCAAAGTTTTCAAACCGCATGTTTCAGGGAAATTGATAATGCTACCATCAAGGCATTATTTCGCAGATTTAATATCTTGAGAGACTCCATCACCAAGCAATCAGGAATATTTCCCGTCAAATAATTATGAGATAGGTCGAGCACCTCGAGATAATCAGCTCTGCAAATTGATTCTGGGATAGACCCGTGGAAATTGTTATTGGACAGGGAGAAGAATATTGTCACAGGAAGACTCGTACCAATAGCAGGTGGAATGTCTAAAGTGAAGTTGTTACTCGAGAAGTCTATGTGTA
This sequence comes from Eucalyptus pumila, assembly GCA_016097595.1. Taxonomy (NCBI): domain Eukaryota; kingdom Viridiplantae; phylum Streptophyta; class Magnoliopsida; order Myrtales; family Myrtaceae; genus Eucalyptus; species Eucalyptus pumila. Next base: position 11,590,313 of record CM027846.1, read on the forward strand.
TGGCAAACGGCGGTAGCGGTAACGTTTGTCCACGGAGCCTGTTCTTATGGAGGTCAAGAACTGTCATAGCAGAAGTAAGATTAGACAACGGTGTTTCAATATCGTCTAGTAAATTATGACGAAAGATTAAGATACACAAGATCTTGAAGCTCCCATATCCATTTTGGTATCTTGCCCTGAATTTCATTGTCAGAGAGGTCTAGATATACCAATCTGTGTTGCTCAGCGAGGAACTCAGGTAAGGTCCTCAACTGGCAAGAAGCCAACTTTAAAGCTGTGACGTCAGGGAATGAAGATGCCTGGGAAGCAGTATTTATGGCATAAATGGAAAAACTATTGTAAGAAAGATCCAAATAAGAAAGATTTCTCAGTTGTTGAACCAAATTAATGTGGAATGAACCACTGAAATTATTGGAAGAAAGTGAGAGGTACTTGAGTTCTCGGAATTCCCATATAGACATCGATAATTCTCCTCCTATATTGTTGTTGCTCAAATCAAGTGTATTGAGTTTGTGCTGATGTAGCATTAGAAAATTCCCTCACTTGACCAGAAAATTGGTTGTTGGAAAGTTGAAGCTTCTGAATTGATGGAAGTGCGAACAGAGATGAAGGAACATTTCCTTCAAGTAAATTGAATCGCAGATCAAGAATAATAAGATTCGAGAGATATTTCAATTGGATTGAATCAATCTGACCAGTCAGATTATTGTGGGACAAAGTTGATTTGTGTCATATTCTTGGACTTGCTGAGTGATGGAATTGAACCAATAAAATTGTTAAATGAGAAGTCCAGATAAGCCAGTTGCAAGGACTTGAAATTGATTGTTGAAAAAGAAATAAGCTTGAAAGATATTTCCATCAAAGCTGCAATTAACCAATTCTATTTTGACAGATTTCTCAGATTACCAATTGATTCTGGGAGCATCCCAGAAATATTTGTGAAACTAAGAACCAGTCTCTGAAGAGAACCATTCTCTGGAAATCTGGGGAAAGAACCCTGAAGGAGTTCGTTGAATGATAGGTCAATGGTCTGAAGTGTTTGTACCTGGAAGATTTCTTGAGGAAATTCTCCCTCCAGGCCACAATTACCGAGATGCAGAGTTTTAAATCGCTGAAGTTGGAAAAGAACTCCGGGACAGTGGTAGACAGATTATTGTTGCCCAGTTTAATCACTGACAGAGAATGAAGTTTCACGAGGGAAGAGCAAGACTCAATGGGACCTGATAAATAACAATTCGTCATGCTCAACACTTGAAGCTTCGGCAGCGAAGAAGACAACGCATTGCACAATTCATTGCCCGTGGCTGACACGTTCACTCCATCAAGATACAACTCTCTCAGCTCGATAAGATTCCCAACAAGCATCTTTAGATTTGGATTCTCGAGTTTCAGTGGAGTGAGCCCAGGAAAATAAAGCATGGATACATCAAGAGTAATTAACCATGTCAAACGTGATATTCCAATGGGAACCTGTCCCGTGAAGCCCGCATTTGAAAGATTCAGGTAAACCAGATTGGTAAGATTACCAACCCAGATGGGATCTCCAAAAACTGGAAGCGGTTGAAGGCCAAATTCAGCCTCTGAAGATAATTGAGTCTGAAAAGACTCGATGAATCATCAAGTCTACCAGTGATAAACTCGTTGCTCAGATCAAGACCTGTGACTTGGCCACCTTTGCAGGTCACGCCGTCCCAAGAATGATTGCTCTGATTCCATTTGATCAATTTCGTGGAAAATGAAGCAGAGAAGTTGAGGCTATTCCTCAATTCCAGCAGCAGCAATTTCTGATTGCCAAGACATTGGCCCGAGGCCAAAACCGTGCCTAGGCTGAAAGGGTCGGTATGTGCGAGTATTAGGACCAACCATAGGAGGAGCCAATTCCTCATTTGTTTCAAGCAGATTAGGAAACGCTATTTTACAGAGTTTGTGAGTGAAGACATACAAGGAGTTGTGTTCTTAATGAAAGGCAGATGAACATAAACTTCCTTGTGTGAGATTCCAATGGAGCTTGTGTTTGGTATAACTCATATCACATCCTATCATCAATTTTTCAGTCCCTACGTGTGGCTATCAAAAGTTGACTTGACTTGCGAATGCAAAATCGTCTAGTCACTTGGATGAGTTTTCAGTGGTTCTCGACTGTTGATGAAGAAAAGCCAAGAAAGAAAAAAACACGAGCAACTCTTTCCCTTGCGTATCTTTTTCCGCTTTCTACAGTACAAGTTCCCTTCTAGAGAACCGGTATTCATTTCACTACTCCCATTTTTTTCTACAAGGTTCATTGTTCTTGGAACCTGATTTTCTGATTAATGTTCGCTATTGGTAAAATAAGACACTCAAAGATGGAGCTCTCATTACTCGTTTTCATGTTACATTTTGACTGATTTTCAAAAAATAAGCAAAATGGGGATATCAGTCGGAGGACATCACCAATAAAACTGAGTGATTCGTGTTTCTTGGTCTTTACTTTTGCATTAATTCCCATACATCAGATTTTTTTTTTCCTTTCAAGCTAAGGTCATGTATTTATTGTGCCTATGGAATGTATGATCAAAGGTGGAACAGTTTCTCTGATTATACTGTCTGATGATTCAGAGCTAAACTCCTGAGATACATTTCCACCTTACAAATATTTAAGCAATGTCGGGATTTTGAGCGGCGCTGCACTTGCTACCGTTCGTCTTCCAAGCATGTCTCCTCCAACGTGATCCTCATTGAGTACAAATTTTCTGGGGACTGACCAGGGGCTTGCGAGAACTTCAATGATCTCCCTAAGGATGTCAGGTTCGATATTGGCTGGAGCTACTAGACCGAGTAAAGCGGGGAATGCGCCGGATACCACTGGAACAAATGGCATGTGAGATGGGGCGAGCATCGAGCCCGAGCACTTTGGCAGACCTTAGTCCTTCGTTATGGCTATTGCTGCTTTCATTCTATCTGTTTTTTTTTTTTACCATGGTTAAGGCCTTCTTCACCGCTTATGCCTGTTCTCACCCCAAGAACTAACCGACCTAAGGAACTCAATTTCAGAAACGAGAAATCTTATCAGAGCAATGAAATATGTGCTATGCCCACTTTTATTTCTTGGTTTCATTTCATTTACAATTAGATCATGTGCTACCATATGGAGCTAGTCCATGACAGACAAAGAACATTATTAAATTATTGATCCAATTTCTAGAAACTTCAAGATAGATTTGAGCTAGAAAATACAAGAAAAGTCCTAGAAGAGTATGAAATTATCTCTGCAAATGGCAGAGATATTTGCCTTAAAAAGTTTATTTGATAGCCACTTTGCAATCTTCTCTTGTTTAATATTTTCTGGGCTACAAATAGGATCATGTTTTAAACAATTTCGGCCGTGAAACACAATATGGAACGGTGTTCCATACTGTTGAATTTTTGTGAGAGTTTGCCATTGTACGACCTCGATGGTAGCAAAAATTGACCGATGACTTGCTTGGTCTGTACGTTGGTAACGTACAATCACTTCTTCTTCTTTTTTAAAGTACCAGCTTTATTTGATTCTTTGAAGTTAATTATAATTCTATAATTTATCAACATTTATTTTCTTAAGCCACTAGCCTGTTAGGCTCTATTTGGTAACGTTTTAATTTTTCAATTTTTCTGTTCTTTTGTTCCTCGGAATAAAAAAAGAACATAAATTTGTTTGGTAACGTTAGTTAATTTTTTTATTTCCTAAAATAGAAAAGTGGCTAGAAAATAAATTTGAAACATAAACAATAAATTAAAAAAAAATTATTTCTTGTTCTTAGGAACAGTATCTGGAATAAGTCATTTTCTTTCTTTTCTTTTTCCCCTTTTCTTCTTCTTCCTCTACTAACCGGTCGCCATCACTTGCCACTAGTCGCGGGCAGCCATCGCAGATTGTTGGTCTTTGGTCGCCAATTGTTAGTCGTCCATCACTAGTTGTTGATCACCGGTCACCGGTGCCACCACCAAAAGAAGAGAGGAAAAAAAAGAAAAAAAACCTCAAAAAATTATTAAAAAATTCAAAGAAATTTTACGTCACAAAAAAAATTATAGGTCATACCAAATACATTATTATTCTTTTTTTATTCTAAGAATAGAAATTTTGTGCAATTACCAAATACGTTCTTTTACTCAAAAACCGTTTTTGGGAATGAAAATAGAAAAAAACTATTTTTGAAAAAAAAAATTATTCCTGGGAAAATGTTACTAAACGTGCCCTTAAAGTTACAAATTTTTCAAAAAGAAACTACCAACCTTAATCTGAGTCACTGAGCAACATTTTTTTTTTCGATTTACCAACCATTTCATAGTTCATGAAATTTTGTTAAGTCAAATACAAACATGATAAACTTACCACATAAGAGTTTATTATTCTTCTATAAGAGTTAGTCGCTTCTAGATTGTAGGTTACTGAGATAGTTGTTGATTACTAAATAATCAAATAAAGGTTGGTAATTGAGTTAAATAAAGTGAATAATTTCACAAAAAGTTTATAAGTTTAAATTCCACTGATAAATTATTGTCATTACCAGAATAGTTGGTAATTCTGAAAAGAGTTGATAATTTCTCTTATATTAAACTAAAAGGAATAAGAAAAGAAAAAAGGCAATGCTGGAAAATGGGCCTTATCTTTACTTAGAGGTATAAAGGATAGTATAAAGGAAAATAAAAAGAGGAAAAACTCTGGAAAGGTTTAAAATTTAAAGAAAGAAAAAAGCGAACTGTAGGCGCAGGGAATTGATCCATCTTGCACATTGCACGCCGGACAAGTACCGTGGCCCGCCTCTACTGGTCCAGAGGATTATTACCGTACTTTCTTTCCCTCGTGCGACCTTCACCATACATAATGGAAACGGGTGTTAGTTGGTTAAAGGAGCGTCGACGTTTCACCCATGACAAATTCTAATACTCACCCCGGGTTTTCTCTTTTTGTATTGCATATTGATATATTTGAAGGATTTCTTCCTTCTTTTTTGTTTCGTTGTGAGTTTTGCTATGTTAAGAGTAGTTTGATACAGTTTTTTAAGCTTTTATTATTATTTTTATTTTTTTTAGATTAAGTAGTCAAGTGCCCAATTAGCTTCCAATAAGACTCGAAATCAAGAGCATAAGGAAAGGAGCAAACTTTCTTGCTATCTAAACAACACCCGATTGTTAGATTTTCAAAGTAATTAAATTGTCAAAATTTTATATAAACCAAAAGAGATCCAATTGAGTAATTCACAAATAAAAATCAACCCTCCAATGAGCATGATGTTGCTCTAGCTAATGGAAAGCTCTATCTTCTCTTTTGGTGCAAGATTTTGACAATGTAACAAGAAAAAATAGTTACAATAATATTGACAAGCGCTAAAGAAACGTCATCAAGTTGACACCCCTTTTTTAGACAAACTTGATAAGTCGAATGGAAATCCAACTTGATTGCGGCATCCTAAACTAAATCACCCCATGGCGCTCTACTTCTAAATGTTTGACTTAAGCGCTCACAACTGCCTAGACATTTGAAGTGACTTCGCGGGTTGATGATGCTCACAATTGAAAGAAAACTAAACACGTCTATGGTACATAGGTGTTGCAAATTGGAGCATTAACGGCACCATAGAAAGCTCTATTTTGTGTTTTCCTCATTCGCAATTGAAAAGGACAAAAAAAACATAAAATAGAAATAAAATGAAAAAGAAACTAAGACCAAAACCAACAAAGGATTTTGACGAAATAGCAGAACCAATGACTACGATCAAGAAAGATGCATGAACAAGTGAAGCTAGAGAAAAAAGAAGCTCGACTTTCGATAGACTTCAGCAGCACAATGATGTTTCCAACATAACTGATGAGCCTTAGAGAAACGGCAACTTTCTCCGGCGACGAGGAAAAGACCATTGACTTGCAAGATAGAGCTACTCTTAGAGAGAAAGTGACCATATTTGCAACTATGACAAGCAAATGTGTATGGGGCACTCTTGAAGACGATGACTCAAAAATGAAAATGCTGAAATGTTATATCTTTACTTAATAATTTATCTTTATAATGTGTTACAATCAAGGGTTATATATACCCAAAATATATAGGAAAGGAAGTAATCTAATGTAACAAGCAAATTAGTTATCTTAATCTAATAAGGAAATTCTCGGAAATAATCAAATGTCAAAGCAATATTCCTAATATCTAATAATATCTGTAATAAAAATATTTTAATAGGAAATTCTATGATATTCATAAATATAAAGCCCATAAAAATGAGGACATGTGAGAGGCATCCAGGAAATTTCGTGCGAAATGGGCAATTTCAAGAATAGAGAAATGCAGGGAGGGAGGAAAACAGAGGATGCTTTGGCTTGGAACAAGGAGCAGTCAAAGTAAACGTCTGCTGGTGGGGACGATTCTGTCTAGCGTTAACGTAAGTAGCGGGACTGATGCTGTTACCTGCTCTATGGACTTATGTGTCGGGAATAGGAGCAGAAACGCGTTTGTCTGTTGACATTTCTTTATTCGTTTTCGGATTCTTTGGTGTCAATTTATGTTACGCTGGCTAGACCAAGAAAAATTGAACTTCAATGGAGAGGATATGACCAGCTCAGGGAATTGGTATATCAGCTATGGTTAATGAAGAAAATAGAGAGAGTTAAATGGTGGTGAAATCCAAATGGTGGTTTAGTATTAGGATGATTGAGATATTGTCCCTTTAGAAGCATTAGATTTTATGTTAGGTCCATTCTTGTCGCAGCCACTAAAGCCAAGATTGAATCGGAGGTGGATATGGTTTTCAAGTGAACAGTCCATTTTTTGGATTGGAGATAGTAGACATACAAAAGGTTGCTAAAAATTTCACAAGTTCTTTGATAAAAGAAAGTACCTATTGTTCACTTGTTAAAGTTTGATAAATAATAGATAACGAAATTTTTTTCTATTGATTGATGATTGTTCTTTTGTTAATGTGTGCTTGTGTCTACTTAAGTGTTCCAACTATTTTAGTAATCTTGACTAGTAGGCAAATGATTCTTATTAGCAGACTTAATTTAATCATATTGTAATTGTATTGTTTGTCTGCATCGGAACATAGGCGCTGGGGTTGACCTCCATAGTAGATGTACGGTAATAATCCACGTCCAAGATTTATTTGCTTTACCCCACTAAGTAACGTCATTTTGCACAAAGTCACACCATATGCAAGGTTCTCTTTGAATATATGTCCAGTGATGATCGAGACTGATTTCTTAGTGGTGTCGGTAAAATTTTTTAGCATGTACATAAAAGAGATCTACTTGATCAAATTGATATTCATATTTGAACTAGACTAGACTAAAAAAAAAAAAGATTAAATACTTGACTCAAACTCAATCTCGTAGAAGCTCAACTTTTTCGGATTGAGTTTGACTCGAGATTTTTTTCTTTTTTAAATAACTTGAAATGACTCAGTTCAATTCGACTTGGGTTATTATCAACGAGTTTTTGTGGGAGCTTGATCAAGCTTGAGCTCAAATTCGACTTTCATCAAGTTTGAACTGATGAGGCTTGGACTTGACTTAATCTCGCACTTGAATTTGTGAATAATTTAGGCAATTTCGAGTAGCTTGATTGGTTTGCACACGGAGAAGTATTAAAACCTAATTTCAAAGAAGCAAGTGAGAAAATGCTAGGAAAGCACATAGTCGTTTCAATCTTGAGTGCCGTGTATTTCATTCTAGTTGAGGTTTTTCTTCGAATTGGGTTAAATATATTTTCAATCCTCTAATTCATAATATTTGTGCGATTGTGTCCTTGAGAAGGCAAGCCATTACCACTTTGATGGACAGTTGGAGTACACCATGACTGCTCCTCCGTAAGTCGAGCCCGTGATAAGTTCTTCAAATTTTCTAAACATCACCAATCATCGCTGGTGGTGGCTACGCCACGAAATCCTCCATCCGTTCTCACATCCCTCGCTTTTCTACCTTTGTCTTCTACATTTTACTCTCTTATTTTTCCTAAAATAAAACTAGTTTCTTTTGACTTATTTCACTTTGGAAGTTACTGAGAAAAATCACGACGCTGAGCAACAAAATTAATTTATTTAATTAACATAATTTCTCAATTAAAAGAAAAGGCTATGTCTTTTTTTGTAGAGAAAATAGAGAAATAAAAGAAGTCTGTCTAAGACGTCGAGATTAGAACTTGACAACTATTAAAAATTCTTTCGGCTAATCTTATTTCGACATCATAAAACAATGACATTATGTGAATCAATTTCCTCTTTGTATAGCATGGTATCGATGTAGACAATCTGTTAAAGGTAGATAGATACCACAACTTGTCATTGTAACACCAAAATGCAACTATGTCTGATTTTTGTTCATTAAATAAGTAGATGCAAGAAAGTAAATAAATTGATATGTATATATTTGAGTGCAACTTCCATACGATTTTACGGAGTTTGTGAGTGAACCCATACAAGGAGGAGCTACGGTCTTATTGGGAGGCAGATGGACATGAACTTCCCTTTATGAGAGTTCAATGGAGCTGTGGTCTATAATTCTTATCACATCGTACCACTAATGTCTTGTCCCTACGCGCGATAATCTTAAGTTGACTTGACTTGCGAATGCGAATTCATTAAATGACTTGGTTGAGCCAGCTGTGGCGTTCATTGAATCTTTGACCGTTGACGAAGAAGAGTCCCGAAAGAGAAAAACATCAGCATCTCTTTCCCTTTCTACAGTACAAGTCCCTTTCTAGAGAACAGATATTTATCTCGCTCCCAATTTATCCCTACAAGGTTCAATTGCATTTGGACTGAACACCGGAAGTGAAGGAGAATGAGGATATCAGTTGGAGGAAGTGTAAAGAGAGACGGCCAGATGGTTCCCTCCAACGAGTTGTACCTCAAATCTAGTTTTACGAGGTTCGGAACTCCTTCCCATCGTGGGGATAACACGATATGTCTGAGATTCATGGACATACTGAAAGAAGGAACTGAACCCAATTAGATTATTTAAAGATCAGTCCAAAGTAAGTCAACTCTGAAAGGTTCCCCATTAAGGGGGTCGATCCATTGAAACTGTAAATAAACAATTCTAATCTCGACTAGTTTCTGAGATTACCGATTGAAGCTGGAACACTCCCTGAAATATACGTGTAACTGAAGACCAGAGTCTCAAGATAACCATCCTCCGGAAAATCGGCAAGGAAACCTGAAAATCAGCAATCACCCAGACCAAAATTCTCCATTTTACCCAACTTTCTTATTATTTCTATATTTTGAATGATCTTGGAATTTTTTTTTTTTTTTTAAATAAAGACATCAGTCGGACGATATCACATGGAAGCCTAATTGGTCTGTGTTTGTTGGTCGTTATATTTGCATTCTTTCACATATATTACATTATTCCACTTTCAAACTAATATGAAGTAATTATTGTGCCTATTGAATTTAAATGGTTATTGGTGAAACACGAGGAAATAACCAAATAAGTCTTAAATCTATTGTACTTATGTCAATTTAGTCATAAACATGTTAATCAGAGAAAAATTTAACTAATTAAAAAAATTATCTGTGTCAAGTCATGCGACATAAGATGACTAGTGTTGACTAGACCACTATGTCAGTCATTTTTGTCCGATATTGGGCATAATAACTAACTTGAAAAATCGTTAAAAGATTTATGATTAAATTATCCAAATTGAAAGGTTAAGGACTAGATTGACACAAATACAATAGGTTTAAGACTTTTTTTGGTAATTACCAGGTAGAGCACATTCTTTGATTATCCTCTCACATGATTTGTATCTAAACTCCTTAGTTACATTTCCACCGTTGAAATATTTAATAGCGATGTTGGCATTTCGAGAAGCACTTTTGTTACTGTTCCAACCTCAACACTTAGTTTCAGAAACATATTTAGAGAAATCTTATCAAACCAATGAAATTAGTGACTTACTGGTTCATTTCTTGATAATTTTTGGCTGCCACTGTTAATTTGTTTTTTAGATCATGTGTTGCCACACAGACCTGCTCCATGACATAATTTATGGTACATGAAGAACATTATGTTAAATGCAGGATTTAACAATTCTAGAGAACTTACTAAACGCTAGCGTCGGTGATTAAAATCAGCAGACTTTATTTCTTATACAGCATGATTGTTGACTTCAAAGCAGCACGAGTCACCCGGGTTTCAATGGCACACACCAAGCTTAAGAATTCCATGCACTTTGTTAGGCTAGGAAGATGGCACCTTTGGTCCAGTTCAGCGTAGTACATATATGAAGAAATTTCATGTTATACAAGCTTGAAGAGTTTTCTTTATTCGAGGACCTTCCTAGCAATAGACATACAGGCCTTGAATTTCTTAAGTCCAATCATCTTCTATTGACAGTTTATAATGCCCAATCATGGAGAGGTAAAACTGTGAACTTACTCTAATCAAGCATAACGACCGAAATTAAGTGAACATGATAACATTGTGAAAGTCTAAAAGTAAGTCATCCCAAAACTGATAATACACGCCTCCATGGCTGGATAAATATCAGCATACGGCAGAAAACCCAGAAGCCAACAACATATCTAAGTGGCATGCTCATGTAAAACGACTTCATGTCAATCCAGCCATTGTCCTCGCGTTATTTGGACCTTTGAGTAGGAACAGCATCTGCTTCTTCAGGGTTGATAGTTGTTGGGCAACTTTTGTCAAGTGCAAACCCACATAGTCCTTTGTTACCTTCAAACGAACCTTCTGAAAATGTGAGAAACTGTTTCCTTGCTGGGATCATAACAAGAAGTTGATTATATGAGAGAGTTCAGGAATGAAAGGAAGTTCAGATCTGAAAGCTGCATTGGAATTATCCCATCGAGGCAGTTATGTGACAAGTCTAGGGACTCAAGCTGCTGTATTTTCCTAATGAGGGGGGGATAGGACCTGAAAGCACATTGTGAGACAGATTGATAAAATAGAGCACTCAGAGATCTCCCAATGCTTCTGGTATTGGACCCTCCAATCTACTGCTCGAGAAGTCAAATGAGGTGAAAACAGTTAGGATCTTTGCTAGTTCAATTTGCAGACCTTTGATAGTAATGCTTACGCTGTCCTGATAATAGAGCTTGCTCAACCCAAGAAAACGGATATTGAAAATGGTCAAAGTGAGAATTAACCTTCATGACCTCCCAAGACATCAGGAAATCTTCAGGAAGCATACTGCTGAAATTGTTGAAAGCTAGGTCAACAATTTGAAGCATCTTCCATGTGCCATTAGTGACTGGACAGCCAATTTGCCTGTAGAATTTTCTGGAATGCAGAACAAGAATTCTCAGAGTAGATATGTTCTTCAAGTGGCACGGGAATACATCCTTAATCCAATTGTTTCCAATGTCTAGCACCTCTAACATCGAACATTTTGCCAAAGAAATTGGAAGCTTTCCTGTCAAGAGATTACCATTAACATCCAAAGTCCTCAAAAGGCATGTGCCTTGGAATGTATGTGGAATTCCTCCAGTCAGGTTGTTATTCCTTATGTTCAACACCTATGCATTATCCTCGACTAATGCCGAGTGCCCCCGAGACACTCCAGCCACTAATCTGAAAGGAAATCTAGCTCATTGGGTAGAGTAACTCTTTTTCGCAGTAGGGACTCAATCGCCAGACATTTCCTCTTTCTCCTGCCTCTGGGCCTAGATTGAAATTGCTCATCTAACTCCTCAAAATCACCCTGAAGCGAAGGAGCCAAATTGATAAGTATTAGGATCGTCCAAATCTCATGTAGTAAAAAGCTGGATTTCAAAAGAGCAGTAAAATTGAATTTTAATATTTGAGAGAATGAGAGAATAGGGCTCACTGGAGTGTAAACATGGCAACCAGTTCTCTCATGATGGTCTCTCACGTGTTTGTACACAAACTTCTTGCCACAATCCTTATGGCCGCATACAAATGGCCTCACCTCAAGATGAACAGCATTCACATGCTGACGTAAATTTGATTTCTGTCAACAAGGAAAACAATCAGCTAATGTACACTCAGCAGCCACACGATAAATGAGCTCAAGCTTCAAAGTTCCATACAATTATATTCTATGCCCAGCCAAAATCTACTTAGTAGGTGACTGCATCTCACTGTTGAAAAAATGCTGAGACAACCCTCAACATGACATCTGAATGCTTCTGAATCAGCCGAATTTTTCTTCTCATGCGTGCGGAGATGCCGTTGGATATTCTTCCTCAACCGCTTAGTCCCACATATGTCGCAATTGACTAATTAGTGAGCTGACCACGTGTTCCTTCAGATAGTCAACATTGCTAAAGTATTTCATGCACTCACAACAGAAAGCCTCCAGTCTCCAGTTTGATTGCAGCAGTTGAAATGACGTTATTATCGAATAACAGCTCATAGATATCATTCGGCTTCACCAATAGACCCTCATTATTAAGTGACTAACCATGAGAATCCTCATGCTTTCGCAACTTCGATGCAAACTTGAAAACCTTCCCACACCCAACCTCTGGACAAACATGCTGCTTTAGACTCTTACATTCACCAGACGTCGATGGTTCCTCATCATTGTGAATTTCATTCAAGTGCCTCTTCATGTTCCCTTGATATGCAAATGACTTATCGCAACCATCAACAGGACAGCTGAAAATCTTGCCTTTATGCTGAAGAAAGTGACGAGCCAAATGGTCTTTTCTCCTATAGCTAGCAGGGCAATCCTCCACAGAACACTTGAGAGGCCTCTGCAAATGAATTTAGCATATTGACACACAGATACAAAGCATACCAAATCTCTAGACATCAATAGAAGAAAAAAAAACAAACGATACTTCAAACCTCAAAATATAACATGCGTGACCGAGGCTGACTTGATGGATCTTCTCAGGTGGTCCCCCAACCTGATACTAGTCCAATCAAGATACAAGATTGCAGCCTCTTGCATTTTGGAGTTCTTTTCGGTCGGATCCAATGCTTCACGCCATTATCATATCATAATCAGATGAGCCAACATACTTTATCCTGCAAGGTCTTGATTTCAGTATAGGCAAACTCGCAGTAGACAAGTAAAAAAAAAAAAAAAACGTTTCAATTTTCAACCAAAATTTGAACTTTTTTATCTAAGAAATCCATCTTTGAAACCAGACCACACGAAAAGATTATTGCTTTCTCATGGGTGCTTGCATGTGATGAGGCTTCACAAATTCACGGCATCACTATTCCACAGCCCAGAAAATCATGTACATCCCCAACGATAATATCCGAATTGCCGTTTCTGACACCTCATTAGAAGTTACAAATGTGAAAATTTTAAGAGCAATGACCGAGCATTGTACATCAAAACTGTCCGTTCAACAAGACCGGTGCGACTGTAATCTGAACCCTCCACTTTACAAACTGTACCTCGCCGTAGACCACCTCCATGACAGGTGTAATCTAATCAAACTTGACTAAAATTTTTAAAGAACTTGCATTATCAATAACAAAACAGAGAGCTCCACATACCTCGAGCGAATGGCCCTGCATATGCTGCCTCAAATACGCAGGTTTCTTGAACGTGGCACCGCATTCTTCGCAGGTATTATTAGCTTTCGTTCCCTCCTTCACCTCAACCCCTTGAGCCAGTGCCGCTTCCACCTCATCCTGATAAAGACCGAACCGACACGAAAACCAATTCACATCAATTCCCACCGCGGCGAACATTCAAACGCGAGCAAATTCCGCAAACGCAAAACCAGCAATTGCCGATCGAGCTAGTCAAATCATAGCATCAGAATTCACGGCCCGAAACGAATCGCGCTGTTTACGAAGCATCGGAAGGCGACGAAGCGAGGAGAACAGACCTGGCGGTGCGATTGGATGTGAGAAGTGAGGAGGGCCTAGCTTGACTGTGTTCAAAGCTATGACCAGTTTGGGCCCATATTAGGCCCGGCCCGATAAGGTTTCCATCGAACGAGATTAGATCTGCGAACAGGAAGCTGCTTACTTCGCGATTGTTGCGTACATTACTAGATACGAGCATGAAGATGTATAGAGTTACCGTGAGGTTTCGTCGCAGAGATTGCTGAGGTAGATTTTCATGATGGAGATGGAGGTCGACGACGGTTCGGAAGCAAGAGGTAAAGAGAAGCTCTAGCAGACGTGCATATAGTAAGTATTTATCTAAGATTTTTCTTTATATAGGCACAGGAGCACATTCTCATCTCGGCACGAGTTAAAGGTCTTGATTGCATGTCAGATGTGCATGAAGTACAACTTGAAGTGTTGAGGAGAAGAAGTGCTTGCATGAAGATTCTCAATTAGTTTTTCGTCTTAAAAATCACTGGGGATGCTGCAACCTTTTTATTTGGGCCTATTAACCTGGTGCAAGCACTTACACCCCAAGACACGCGCACCTAAACACCTACAGAAATTTTCGACAAAAAAAAAAAAAAAAAAAAAAAAAAAAAACACCTACAGAAATGGCAGTGCACCTTATGTTGAGTTCCTTATTACCCCAAATTTTACAATACAAGCTCCTCTATCGTATGCTCTAAGTACAAAATTTAAGGAGCCCAATGGTGATGATAACACCTTTTCTGTAGTTTGCTGAAGGTATGTTGGCTTTTGTTGGGTTAGTATTGAAAAACATTCTGCTGCCTGTTGGTGTCATGATCGTCTGCTTCAATATTGCTGTAATCTCCTTTGGCTGCAAACACCATTTTGTCATTTTGATAGAAAACCTTTTGATGATGATGTCGCCAATGCTTATTTCAAAATGTCAATGCAAGTCAGAAGGGTATTGTTGCCTCTGGTTTTTGTCATTGAGCAACCAAACTTGCCTCCATCCTCCATTGCGATTAGCAATTGCGGATGTTGGAGAAAGACCTAATGAAACCACAAAAGGGAAATTTACATGCTTCCTCTTGCAGGCACCCACAATTAGACGGCTTCACCTCCATGTTATCAGCCAAGATTATTAATTCAGTTCATCTCATTTGACACCATCACAAACCCAAATTCGAATGCGGAAACACCCAAGCCCGGTCTCTACCAAAATTACTCTAAAACCATAGTAAGCTTATAATGATTCCTTATTCCCTTTTCTCTCTCTCTCTCTTTATTCTTGTTTATTTTTCTTTTTCTTTTTTTATTTACTGATTTTTGTCCCTCTCGTCCTTTTCCTCTTCAAAGATCGAGGACACCAGATTATACTTAAGAACGACATGAGTTTCAAAGCCACGATTCGTGATCAAGACATCCAGACTCCAAGCTGCACATAGACAGATTTAGCCATCAACTGCTTGTATTCTTAACCAAACGACCGCAATTGGTGACAATCTCCGGCCACCGCCATTAACCGTTACAATCCACCGTGACTCATACATGGACTCACAAGGAAACGAGCGTGGAAGACTAACACGGTAGAAGCCTCGGTCAAGAATATCACCAGACATAAAGGTTGAGAACAATAACTTGAGATCACATACTCATCGTCCACTACCATGGAAATTACCGGCGAGTGTAGCACAGAACAAAGAATTATAGTGATTCAGAAATGTATTCAGCCACTGTGAAAACATTACAACTCATGCTTAAATGACTTGAAAATCAATTAATATCACTTAATCTATGTCAGCATACTTTCGGATTCAGAATTTGACGAAACTAATTATCCACATTGAAACCTCATAGACATTTCGTCGATCACATTGCAGTCCATCCAT
Source organism: Eucalyptus pumila (assembly GCA_016097595.1). Classification (NCBI taxonomy): domain Eukaryota; kingdom Viridiplantae; phylum Streptophyta; class Magnoliopsida; order Myrtales; family Myrtaceae; genus Eucalyptus; species Eucalyptus pumila. Next base: position 11,605,966 of record CM027846.1, read on the forward strand.
TAAGGAGCAGACTTTTGACAACATCGTATTTGAGACCATATCGCAAACGAAATTAACATGTGAAGTTTGAAATCAAATACACGACTCTAACATGACCGATACTAATTAAAGCAAAAAATGAGCTTTATATTCGCTTCACCTCTGCCAGAATCATAGCATTATGGAGAATCGGAGATTACCTTGTCAATGGAGCCAAGGTAAGTCATAGCACGCAGTCCAATTAACTATTGGGAACTCTCACGATCGTCGTCGGCTAAAATGAAGAGCGGTGGAAGAGCTTGAAAGCGAGTTTTGGCCACTTCAATCTTCACGGCCGCGAAACAAAGTAAAAAAGAGGCTTATCCGGAGGCGGCGGTCCGGTGATGGCCTGGTGATGCGCTAGAAACGAGAAAGGGAGTCTTTGGAAATCGAACTCAATCCGTGCAGAGCGCAACTCTCTCTACCGCGCGAGCGACGATCGGCAACGAGATTGCAACGGTTGAAGGTGAAGACTAGCGGCGATGGAGACGGAAGTAATTGAAGTCAAAATGGGCTCCTATTGGAAATCGAGGACTGAAGTTTTATGGGTCGAGTGAGCCCACGCGTTGATCGAAGTCTTATGTGTCAAATTCACCTGCAACCGGGTTTGGGTCTGGATCAAGCTATCGGGCCATATTTGAATTCAATGGCCGAATGGGCTTCAAATATTATCTTTCTCTTCTTCTTTCTCTCATTCTTTTTATTATTTATTAATTATATTTTCCAATTTTCCGATTTATATATCAAATACATGCATATACGATTTTGTGGACAAAAAATTCCGATGTCAACATCACTTGAGCGTCATAAATTATTTTCATATCACTTAAGTGTTATATAATTTTTAATCGATTAATTAAGTTCTATAACATCTTTTTTCCAATCATTTGAGTGAAATATACCTTTTCAATCGATCACTTCGGTGTCATAATTTTTCGAAAAGTTTCATCACAAGTGCTTTACCACGTTAGGTTTTTAGCACTTATATAAATGTTTTTAAAAAATTGATGGCACTAAGTGATCAATTGAAAATTATGGTAGTTAAATGATTTTTTTTTTCTTTTAAGTTATGATACTCAAGTTATTGAAAAAAAAGAGGAAATTACGACCCTCAAATGAGTGCCGTACGAAAATTATGACACTTGTGTTGTCCTTATCCAATAGTAAATCACTATCTTTATTGCAAAATAAAGTCAATATACATAAGCAATGGGTAGGAGTTTGCACAATATATTATTAAATTAGTGCAATATATTTAAGAATCAGTGTGCAAGCAATCTATTGTTGGAAAGTGCACTCGATGATGATTGTTTTGGTGCCCAAAACTTAGTCATTTGAGTTCGTATGAACCTCAAAACAAGCAAGATAAGTTACCAAATCTGCCATGTTGGATTAGAGAATTCACGAACTGTTTGTGCAGAGGAGTCCAATCCCGACGCACCACATCTAACATACCAAGAGTTATTTAAGAATGACTTGATTAAGAATTGGGTAGAGTTAGAGGAGTTGATTCCAAAAAAAAATTGAAGGATCCAATTGCACAAGCAACATAAGTGTAAATACTTTAGATGCGGATCAATAAACAGAATGTCTTTTCAAAAGTGATGGAGAATTATGAAGAGAAGAACAAAGGAAAATACTTCATTTTGAATTTAATAACTGAACCTTAGCTGAAATCTTCACGGACGTTAGTGGCTGAACAACACTTTATCCCAGAAACGATAATAAGCAGACCTCCAAGATTTGATAGATGCTAACGAACAACAAAATATCCAGAAGCCAACCACAAATCCAAGTGACATGCCCATGTAAAACCACTTCTTGCTATCATCATTGTCACCATGGTCATCTGTGTCGCTTTGAGTTGGAACACAACCTGCTTCTTCCACCTCGTTTGCGGCAATTGACAGAGTTTTCTTGAGCGGATTCTTGCACAATTGGTTTCCTCCCAAAGGACTTGAGCAATTTGTTCCCAACTGGAATCCACACAATCCGGCATTGCCTTCGAAGGAACTCGCTGAAAAGGTGAGAAATTGTTTGACTGCTGGGATGCTTCCTTCAAGCGTATTGTATGAGAGGTTCAGGAAGGAAAGAAAATTAAGATCTGAAAGCCGTGGGGGAATCGTCCCATTGAGATCGTTCCATGAAAGGTCCAAGGACTCAAGCTGTTGCAAGTTTCCTAAGGATGAAGGAATTGGCCCCAAGAATGCGTTGTTTGATAAGTTGAGGAAATGAAGCCCTTTTAGAGCCCCCAGAGTATCGGGTATTGGTCCTTCGAAATTGTTGCATGAGAAGTCGATTGAAGTGAAAATAATCAAGATCTTCACCAACTCCACTTTCAGACGTTTGACGGTGACGGTTACTGTGTCTTGATATTGGAATCCAGCGGAGTGAAGGAATGGATATTGGATACGATTGATGTCTACATTAACCTTCATAGCCTCCCAAGTTGTGAGGTATTGAGGAGGCAGAGTGCCACTGAAATTGTTGGAAGATACGTCTACAATTTGAAGCATCTGCCAGGTGTTAGGACTATGTTGACATCCAATTTCCCCATGCAATTTGTTGGATCGTAAAACAAGGACACGGAGACTTGATATAGCTTGAAAATGGCATGGAAATGTCCCTTCTATTTGATTATCCCCGATGTTCACAATCTCCAAGCTTGTGCAATTTGCCAACGACAACGGAATTTGTCCCCGCAACAAATTCTCGCTGATATCGAATGTCCTTAGATTGCATGTCGCCGGGATGTTTTGTGGAATATTGCCACTCAACTGGTTATTTCGCAAATTCAATACACGGGGGGACACCATTATTAAACAATTAGGAATAGTTCCTTTTAAATGGTTATGCGATAAGTCAAGCACTCCAAGATAATCAACTTTGCAAATTGACTTTGGGATGGACCCATGGAAGTTGTTCTTTGAAAGGGAGAAGAAAGACGTGCGTGATGATAGGTGCTCGCCGATGTTATCCGGGATAATAGAAGTGATGTTGTTACTTGATAAATCCAAGTACTGAGCGCTTGGTGGCAGGGGTGGCATATTTCCTTGGAGCATGTTTGAATGGAGGTCCACGATAGACAGAGCAAAAGTAACATTGTGTGTAGCTGTTTCCAACTCTTCAAAGAAATTAATGGAAAGATTGAGAAATCGAAGTTGTTCCAGCGTCCATATCCATCTCGGTATCTCCCCTTGCAGATGATTGTGGGAGAGGTCAAGGGCGCCCAATTTGGATTGGTTAGCCAAAAATTGAGGCAGTATCTGCAATTGGCAGGAAGCCAACAATAACGAATCAAATTCAGGGAAAGAGGATGCAGCAGCAGAAGCAGGCGCCATAGCATCAATGGACAAGCCACTGTACGATAGATCAAGATGAGTTAAATTTCCTAATCCTTGAAGCACGTTGATATTCATCGAGCCACTGAAATTATTGGAAGAGAGTAAGAGGTACCGAAGGTGTTGCAGCTTGAATATGGATGCTGGTATTGACCCTTGTAATTGGTTTTTGCTCAAAGAAAGTATTCTCAATTGATCCAAAGAGGCATTCGGATGTATGATAAGATGACCATTAAATCTATTGTATGAAAGGAATATCCTCTCAAGTCGGGGAAGTGTAAACAGAGCTGGGGGAATGTCACCTTCCAATGAATTGTTTTGTAGGTATAGCAATTCAAGATTCAGAAGGTCTTCCCAGCCAACGGAGGTGATACGACCCCTTAAAGTGTTACCATATAAATATATTTGGGTCAGATTTCTGGATGCACCAAGTGGCGGAACTGAACCAATAAGTCTATTACAAGACAAGTCCAAATAAGTTAGCTTCAATAGGTTCTTCATTGAGCTCGGGATCGACCCACTCAAATTGCAATTCCACAGTCCTAACCACGACAATTTTCTTAGATTACCGATTGAATCAGGTATCCTCCCTGAGATATTGGTACCAGACATGAACAGAGTCTCAAGAGAACTATCCTCTAGAAAATCGGGCAAAGATACCTGAAGGAGTTCATTGAGTGATAGGTCAAGGTTCTGAAGTGTTTGTACTTGGAGGACTTTTTGAGGAAATTCTCCCTGTAGGCGACAATCATATAGGTTCAGTGTTTTCAAGCTGGAGAAATTTGCTAAGAAACTAGGAACTGTGGTGGACAAGTTGTTGCCATCGAGTTGAATGACCGACAGATTAGCAAGACTCATAAGAGAAGCGTCAATAGGACCAAACAGAGAACAGTATGACATACTTAGCACCTCAAGTTTTGGAACTGAAGAAGACAACGCATTGCACCACTCACTTCCCTCAGCAGACACATTGACCCCATCAAGGTATAACTCCCTCAACTCCCCCAAATCCCCAATCAACGACCTCAAAGAGGGCTTTTCAAGTTTCAGGGGATCCGGAAAGGAAGAACAAGCCAGATCAAGAGTACGTAGCTTCCTTAGGTGAGAGAGCTCCACAGGAATCTGCCCGGCAAATTTGGCATAGGACAAGTTGAGATGTTCCAAGCGGCTGAGATTCGTGAGGCCCAACGGAATTGCTGTGGAGTTGAAATCGTTGAAAGCCAAGTTCAAGCTTCGAAGGAACACAAGCCTGAAGAGACTTGATGAACCGTCGATTCCACCAGAGATCGACTCATCGCTCAAATCGAGTCCCACAACAAGGCCATCCTCGCACGTCACACCTCTCCATAAATCGGCACTTCGATCCCACTGTACTAGCTTGGAAGACTCGGAGGCATTGAAGATGAGGTTGTTTCTTAGCTCGAGCAAGAGCGATCTCTGGTTGATGCCAAGACACTGGGTTGAAGCTAAAGCCCTAGCTTCGTTGGAGAAGATGGAGATCGTGGATATAGCAAGAAGAAGCCATGAAACGATCGAGCCGTTCATTGGAAGAGGTGTAAGAAGGGCCCGGGAAGAGGGAGTAGGGAAGAGGGAATCAACTGAAAAGAAGAGGACACTTGGGAGTGGAGGAGACGTCCTACTTTAAGTGCATTCTAGGGTCAATTTTGGGAATCATTAGTCGCCAAATTTGACTTTTAACACTTTCAAAATTTCCTAGTAAAAATTGGCGACATTGCACAACAAAGTGACATTCTTTTTTATCCTAATTTTCCAATTGAAACAAAAGACTATATTTATGTTTTCTAGGAAAAAAGGAAAAAAAAAATTGCCTAAGATATTGAAATTAGAACTTGACGTCCCTTGAAAATCCTTTTGGCTCACCTTATTTAAGAGCATAAAACCAATAACATCATGTGATCAATATGGTCTTTGTACGTGAACATTAACCATGTAGAGATCGGTTAAAAGCAAACAACATAGATATTATATCCAACTATTTTATTAAATATGTAGATTCACGAAGATAAATAAAATGATTTACTTCTATTTGAGTTTTATTTGTACAATTTTATAAGATTATGAAAGAAGCACAATATATATATACTCTAGTATCATGTCAATTTTAGGATTTCACCTTTCATACACAACATGATAGTTGACTGTATTGGGTCAAGCAAGCACGTGAAAAACATTGAACTTACTCCGATGAAGCCTCAAACCTAAGTACACACAATAGCATTTAATTGACTTGACTAGAGAATCCCCCTCCCCCTACCCAAGCCTAAAGTACACGCAGTAGCATTTTATTTTTTTTATTTTTTTGAGCAAAGTAGTAGCATTTAACGTGCGTTTGGGAAGACTTTTGAGGAAAGTCTTTGGGAAAATGAAAAGGACTTTGAGTTAAAGGTGTTTTTCAGAATGTAAATTGGGTTTGATAAATTTTATTGTAAAAGTCCATTGTAAGTATCTTTGAGTAAAATGGTGTTTGGAAAAATTATATTTGCAAAGCTTTTTGTTATTCAAAAAAAAAAAATAATAAGTTGGCCAGCCAGAACAAGTAGTCACCGGTGAGGAGCAAGCAGTCCGGCGAAGTGGAGGAGGTCGTGCGCCATGACCCGGGCGACCTCCAGCCACCTCTGCGATGAGGTCGTGGGTCTCCAGAGGTCATGGCAAGGTGGAGGAGGTTGCGCGCCGCGACCCAGGCGACCTCCGCAACCCAGATCTGGGTTGCGGCAAGGTCGTGGGTCGTCGAAGGTCAGCTCACCGCGACCCAGGCGACCTCTGTGACCACCACAACCCAAGTGGTTGCGGCGAGGTGGAGGAGGTCACGCGCCGTGACCCGGGCGACCTCCCCAAACCAGATCTGGGTTGCCGGAGGTCACGGCAAGTGTGACCGTCGCGACCTAGAACCCAAATCTGGGTTGTGGCGAGGTGGCGAAGGTCACATGCCACGACCCAAGTGACCTCCGCCACCTCCACAACCCAGGCGCACAACCTCCACCACCTCCGCGACCCAGGCGCACGACCTCTACTAACTGGTCGCCATTACCTACCACTAGTCGTAGGCAATCGCCGCCGATCGTTGGTCTTTGGTCGCTAGTTGTTAGTCGTCAGTCACCGGTTGTCGATCACCGATCACCGGTGCCACCACCAAAAGAAGAGAGGAAAAAAAGAAAAAAATCAAAAAAATTATTAAAAAATTAAAAGAAATTTTTCCTCACAAAAAAATTTGGAGGTCATACCAAACACATTATTATTCTTTTTCTATTTTAAAAATAGAAATTTCGTATTCGATTACCAAATGCGTTCTTTTACTTAGAAACTGTTTTTAGGAAGGGAAATAGAAAAAAACTATTTTTGAAAAAAAATTATTCCCGGGAAAATGTTACTAAACGTACCCTTAAAGTTACATTTTCAAAACGAAACTACCAACCTTAATTTGAGTCGCTGAGCAACATTTTTTTTTTTTTTTCCGGTTTGCCAACCATTTCATAGTTCATGAAATTTTGTTAAGTCAAATACAAATATGATAAACTTACCACATAAGAGTTTATTATTCTTCTATAAGAGTTAGTCGCTTCTAGATTGTAGGTTACTGAGACAGTTGTTGATTACTAAATAATCAAATAAAGGTTGGTAATTGAGTTAAATAAAGTTAATAATTTCACAAAAAAGTTTATGAGTTTAAATTCCACTGATAAATTCTTGTAATTACCGGAATAGTTGGTAATTTTGAAAAGAGTTGATAATTTATCTAAAGGAAAAAAAAGGCAAAAGTAAAACGCTGGAAAATGGGCCTTATCTTTACTTAGAGGTATAAAGGATAGTATAAAGGAAAATAAAAAGAGGGGAAAATCTGGAAAGGTTTAAAATTAAAAGAAAGAAAATAAAAAGCGAACTGTAGGCACAGGGAATTGATCCATCTTGCACATTGCACGCCGGACAAGTACCATGGCCCACCTCTACCGGTCCAAAGAATTATTACCGTACTTTCTCTCCCTTGTGCGACCTTCACCATACATAATGGAAACGCGTGTTGGTTGGTTAAAGGAGCATCGACGTTTCACCCATGACAAATTCTAATACTCACCCCCGGGTTTATTCTTTTTGTATTGCATATTGATATATTTAAAGGATTTCTTCCTTCTTTTTTGTTTCGGAGTGAGTTTTGCTATGTTAAGAGTGGTTTGATACAATTTTTTAAGCTTTTATTATTACTTTTGATTGAGTAGTCAAGTACCCAGTTAACTTCCAATAAGACTAAAAAACCAAGAACATAAGGAGAGGAGCAAACTCTCTTCCTATCTAAAACAACACCCGATTATTAGATTTTTAATGTAATTAAATTGTCAAAATCTTACATTAACCGGAAGGGATCCTATTGAGTGATACATAAATAAAAATCAACCCTCCAATGAGCACCACATTGCTCTAGCTAATGGAAAGCTCTATCTTCTCTTTCGGTGCAAGATTTTGACAAGGTAACGTGAAAACTAGTTATCCTAATATTGACAAGTGCTAAAGAAACATCATTAAGTTGACACCTCTTTTTTAGACAACCTTGAGAAAATTGAATGGAAATCCAACTTGATTGCGGCACGCTAAACTAAACCACCCCATGGTGCTCTACTCCTAAATGTTCGACTCGAGCGGCCACAACTGCCTAGACATTTGACAATGACTTTGCTCGTCAATGATGCTTGCAATTAAAAGAAAACTTAACACGTCTACGGTACATAGGTGTTGCAAATTATTGCAAATTGGTGCATTAATGGCACCATAGAAAACTCTATTTTGTGTTTTTTTCTCATTCGCAATTGAAAAGGACAAAAAAAAAGAAAAAAATAAAAAAGAAACTAAGACCAAAACCAACAAACCAACAGTAATTTGATTTTGACGAAGTAGCAGAGCCAATGACCACGATCAAGAGAGATGCACAAATGAGTGAAGCTAGAGAAAAAAGAACCTCGACTTTCGGTAGACTTCACTAGCTCAATGATGTTTCCGACATGACTAATGACGCCTTAGAGAAATGGCAACTTCCTCTGGCGACAGGGGAGAGACCATCAACTCACAAGATAGAGCTATTCTCAGAGACAACGTGACCATATTTGTGACTATAACAAGCAAATGCCTATGGGGTACTCTAGAAGAAGATGACTCGAAAATGAAAATATTAAAATGTTATATCTTTACTTAATAATTTATCTTTATAATGTGTTACAATCAAGGGGTATATATACATGAACAATATATACAGAAAAGGAAGTAATCTAATGTAACAAGCAAATTAGTTATATTAATCTAAGAAGGAAACTCTAGGAGATAATAAAAATGTCAAAGCAAGATCCCCAATATCTAATAATATCTCTAATAAAAATCTTTAAAAGGAAATTCTCTAATATTCATAAATATAAAGTTCATAAAAATGAGGACATGTGAGGGAGGCATCCAGGAAATTTAGTGCGAAATGGACAATTTCAAGAACAAAGAAATGCAGCGGGGCGAGGAGGAAAACAGGGGATGCTTCGGCTTGGAAACAAGGAGCAGTCAAAGTAAACTTCTGCTGGTGGGACGATTCTGTCTAACGTTAACGTAAGTTGCGGGACTGATGATGTTACCTACTCTGTGGACTCATGCGTCGGGAATAGGAGCAGAAACGCATTTGTGTCCATTGGCATTTCTTTTTTCGTTTGTGGAATTTTCGGTGTCAATTTATGTTACGCTGGCTAGACCAAGAAAAATCAAACTTCAATGGAGAGGATATGACCAGCTTAGGGAATTGGCATATACGCTATGGTTAGTGATGAAAATATAGATAGTTAAATGTTGCCTAAATCCAAAGGGCGGTTTAGTATTAGGATGATTGAGATATTGCACTTCTAGAAGCATAAGATTTTATGTTTGGGCCATTCTTGTTGCAGCCACTAGAGCCAAAATTGAATCAGAGATGGATTTAGTTTTCATGTGAATGGTCCATTTTTTGGATTGGAGATATTTGACGAACAAAAGTTGCTGAAAATTTCAGAAGTTCTCTAATAAAAGAAAGTACTTTTTGTTCACTTGTTTAAGTTTGATAACTAATTGAAAACAAAAAAAAATTCTATCGATTGATGGTTGTTCTTTTGTTAATGTGTGCTTGTGTCTACTTAAGTGTTCCAACTATTTTAGTAGTCTTGGCTAGTGGGCAAATGATTCTTATTAGCATACTCAATTTAATTATATCATAATTGTATTGTGTGTTTACATTGGGAACGTATCCACTAAGGTTGACTTCCATAGTATATGGAAAGTAATATTTCATGTCCAAATTTTCTTTGCTTTGCACACTAAATAATGTCATCTTGCATAAAGTCACACAATATGCAAGATTCTCTTTGAATGAATGTCCCGTGATTTTCAAAACTAATTTCTAAATGGTGTTAGGAATATTTTTTAGCGGGTACATAAAAGAGGTCTAATCAATTGAATTGATATTAATATTTGAACTAGACTAGACAAATATATGTACACACTTGACTCAAACTCAATCTTGAAGAAGCTCAACTTTTTGGATTGAGTTTGACTCGTGAATTAAAAAAAAAAAAAAAACTTGAAATAACTTTGTCAGATTTGACTTGGGTTATTATAAATGAGTTTTTGTGGGTGCTTGATTCAGGCTTGAGCTCAAATTCGAATTTCATAAAATTTGAATTGATGAGGCTTGGACTTGACTCAATCTCGCACTTGAATTTGTAAATAATTTAGGCAATTTCAAGTAGCTTGATTGGTTTGCACATGAAGAAGCAATCAAAACCTGATTTCAAATAAGCATGTGAGAAAATGATAGGATAGCACATAATCGTTTCAATCTTGAGTGTCATGTATTTCAAACTAGTTAATTTTTTCTTCGCATTGGGTTAAATATATTTTAAATCTTCTAATTCTTAATATTTGTGCGATTGCGTCCTCAAGAAGGCAAGCCATTATAGTTGGAGTCCACCACGACCGCTTCTCAAAAAGTCAAGCTCTTGTGATAAGTTCTTCAAATTTTCTAATCATCACCAATCATCGCTGGTGGTGGCTCCGGCCACGAAATCCTCCACCCGTTCTCTCATCTCCCACTTTTCCACCTTTGTCTTCTAAATTTTATTTTATTTTTTCCTAAAACGAGTTTCTTTTGACTTATTTCACTTTAAAAATTACTGAGAAAAATTGCGACACTGTGCAGTAAAATTACTTTATTTAATCAAAATAATTTCCCAGTTAAAAGAAATAGGCTATATCTTTTTTAAAAGGAAAAATAGAGAAATAAAATAAGTATGTTTAAAATGTTGAGATTAGAACTTGACAACTAATATAAATTCTTTTGGCTCATCTTATATTAATATCATAAAACAATGACATTATGTGTATCGATTTTCTCTTTGTACAGCGTAGTAATGACGTAGAAAATCTGTTAAACATAGATAGATACCGTAGCTTTTCCTTGTAACACCGAAATGCATCTATCATGTCCTATTTTTGTTCATTAAAAAAGTAGTTTCAAGAAAAGAAAAAAAAATTATTTACTTATATTTGAGTGCAACTTCAATACTATTTTACGAAGTTTGTGAGAGAACACATCCAAGGAGGAGTTGTGTTCTTATTGGAAGGTAGAGGAGTTGTGTTCTTATTGGAAGGCAGATGAACATCAACTTCCCTATATGGAATTTCAATGGAGCTGTGCTTGGTCTCTTATCACATTGTATCATTAATATCTTGTCTCTATGACAAACTTAAGATGACTTGACTTGCGAATGCGAATTCATTCAATGACTTGGTTGAACCAATGGTGGCCTTCAATGATTATTGACTATTGATGAAGAAAGGTCCATAAAGAAAAATAAAACATCAGAATTTCTTTCCCTTTCTACAATACAAGTCCCTTTCTAGAGTATAGATATACATTTTACTTTCTTATTTTTCCTAAAATAAAACTAGCTTCTTTTAACTTATTTCACTTTGGAAATTACTGAGAAAAATTGTGACAATGCGCAATAAAATTACTTTATTAAATCAACATAATTTCCTAGTTAAAAGAAAAGGCTATATTTTTCAAAGAAAAAAATAGATAGAAAAAATAGAAAAATAAAAGAAATAAGTTTAAGAGGTTTAGATTAGAACTTTACAATTAATATAAATTCTTTTGGCTCATTTTATATTAACATAAAAAAACAATGACAATATGTGTGTCAATTTTCTCTTGTACAGCGTAGTAACGACATAGAAAATCTGTTACACGTAGGTAGATATCACAACTTTTCATTGTAACACCCAAATGCATCTATCATGTCTTATATTTGTTCATTAAATAAGTAGATTCAAGAAAAGAAATAAAATTATTTACTTATATTGGAATGCAATTGCAATACTATTTCACGGAGTTTGTAAGAGAACACATACAAGGAGGAGTTGTACTCTTATTGGAAGGCAAATGAAGATTAACTTCCTTGTATGGAATTTCAATGGAATTGTGCTTGGTCTATAATTCTTATCACATTGTATCATTAACATATTGTCCCTACGCACGACAATCTTAAGTTGACTTGACTTGCAAATGCAAATTCATTCAATGACTTGGTTGAGCCAGTGGTGGCCTTGAATGATTCTTGACTATTGATGAAGAAAGATCCATAAAGAAAAATAAACGTTCAGCATCTCTTTCCCTTTCTGCAATACAAGTCCCTTTCTAGAGAACATATATACATTTTACTTTCTTTTTTTTTTTTCCTAAAATAAAACTAGTTTCTTTTGAATTATTTCACTTCGAAAATTACTGAGAAAAATTGCGACACTGCACAGTAAAATTACTTTATTTAATTAAAAAAATTTCCCAGTTAAAAGAAAAGGTTATATCTTTTTTTAAAGAAAACATAGAGAAATAAAATAAATATGTTTAAGATGTTGAGATTAGAACTTGACAACTAATATAAATTCTTTTGGCTCATCTTATATTAACATCATAAAACAATGACATTATGTGTATTAATTTTCCCTTTGTACAGCGTAGTAATAACGTAGAAAATCTGTTAAACATAGATAGATACCGTAGCTTTTCCTTGTAACACCCAAATGCATCTATCGTGTCCTATTTTTGTTCATTAAAAAAGTAGATTCAAGAAAAGAAATAAAATTATTTACTTATATTTGAGTGCAACTTCAATACTATTTTACGGAGTTTGTGAGAGAACACGTCCAAGGAGAAGTTATGTTCTTATTGGACGGCAAATGAATATGAACTTCCCTATATGGAATTTCAATGGAGCTGTGCTTGGTCTATACTTCTTATCACATCATATCATTAATGTCTTGTCCCTACACGCGATAATCTTAAGTTGACTTGACTTGCGAATGGGAATTCATTCAATGACTTGGTTGAGTGAGCGGTGGCCTTCAATGATTATTGACTAATGATGAAGAAAGGTCAACAAAGGAAAAAAAAAAAAAAAAACATCAGCATCTCTTTCCCTTTCTGCAATACAAGTCCCTTTCTAGAGAACATATATACATTTTACTTTCTCTTTTTTTTCCCTAAAATAAAACTAGTTTCTTTTGACTTATTTCACTTTGGAAATTACTGAGAAAAATTGCGACAATGCACAATAAAATTACATTGTTTAAGATGTTGAGATTAGAAAAGGCTATATTTTTTAAAAGAAAAGGCTATATTTTTTTAAAGAATAAATAGAGGAATAAAAGAAATATGTTTAAGATGTTGAGATTAGAATTTGACAATTAATATAAATTATTTTGGCTCATTTTATAATAACATTATAAAACAATGACATTATGCGTGTCAATTTTCTCTTTGCACAGCGTAGTAATGATGTAGAAAATCTGTTAAACGTAGATAGATATCACAGCTTTTCAACGTAACACAAAATGCATCTATCATGTCCTATTTTTGTTCATTATATAAGTAGATTCAAAAAAATAAATAAAATTATTTACTTATATTGGAGTGCAACTGCAATACTATTTTTCGGAGTTGGTGAGAGAACACATACAAGGAGGAGTTATATTCTTATTGGAAGGCAGATGAACATTAACTTCCTTTTATGGAATTTCAATGGAATTGTGCTTGGTCTATAATTCTTATCACATTGTATCATTAATATCTTGTCCCTACGCATGACAATCTTAAGTTGACTTGACTTGTGAATGCAAATTCGTTAAATGACTTGGTTGAGCCAGTGGTGGCCTTGAATGATTCTTGACTGTTGATGAAGAAAGGTCCATGAAGAAAAAAAAAAAACATCAGCATCTCTTTCCCTTTTTACAATACAAGTCCCTTTCTAGAGAACATATATACATCTTACTTTCTTTTTTTTTCCCTAAAATAAAACTAGTTTCTTTTGACTTATTTCACTTTGAAAATTACTGAGAATAATTGCGACAATGCGCAATAAAATTACTTTAGTCAACATAATATCTTAGTTAAAAGAAAAGGCTATATTTCTTTTAAAGAAAAAATAGATAAACAAAAGAATAAGTTTAAGATGTTCAGATTAGAAGTTGACAACTAGTATAATTTTTTTTGGCTCATTTTATATTAACATCATAAAACAATAACATTATATGTGTCAATTTTCTCTTTGTACAACGTAGTAATGATGTAGAAAATCTGTTAAACGTAGATAGATATCATAGCTTTTCATCGTGACACTAAAATGCATCTATCATGTCCTATTTTTGTTCATTAAATAAGTAGATTGAAGAAAAGAAATAAAATTATTTACTTATATTTGAGTGCAACTTCAATACTATTTTATGGAGTTTGTGAGATAACACGTCCAAGGAGGAGTTATGTTCTCATTGGACGGCAGATGAACATGAACTTTCCTATATGGAATTTCAATGGAGCTGTGCTTGGTCTATACTACTTATCACATCGTATCATTAATATCTTGTCCCTACACGCGACAATCTTAAGTTGACTTGACTTGCAAATGCGAATTCATTCAATGACTTGGTTGAGCGAGTGGTGGCCTTCAATGATTCTTGACTAATGATGAAGAAAGGTCAACAAAGAAAAAAAAAAACATCAGCATCTCTTTCCCTTTCTGCAATACAAGTCCCTTTCTAGAGAACATATATACATTTTACTTTCTTTTTTTTTTCCTAAAATAAAACTAGTTTCTTTTGACTTATCTCACTTTGGAAATTACTGAGAAAAATTGCGACAATGCACAATAAAATTACTTTATTTAGTCAACATAATTTCTTAGTTAAAAAAGAAAAGGCTATATTTTTTTAAAAGAAAAAATAGAGAAATAAAAGAAATAAGTTTAAGATGTTGAGATTAGAAGTTGACAACTATTATAAATTCTTTTGGCTCATTTTATATTAACATCATTAAACAATGACATTATGTGTGTCGATTTTCTCTTTGTACAGCGTAGTAATGACGTAGAAAATCTGTTAAACATAGATAGATATCATAGCTTTTCATCGTGACACTAAGATGCATCTATCATGTCCTATTTTTGTTCATTAAATAAGTAGATTGAAGAAAAGAAATAAAATTATTTACTTATATTTGAGTGCAACTTCAATACTATTTTATGGAGTTTGTGAGAGAACACGTCCAAGGAGGAGTTATGTTCTCATTGGACGGCAGATGAACATGAACTTTCCTATATGGAATTTCAATGGAACTGTGCTTGGTCTATACTACTTATCACATCGTATCATTAATATCTTGTCCCTACACGCGACAATCTTAAGTTGACTTGACTTGCAAATGCGAATTCATTCAATGACTTGGTTGAGCGAGCGGTGGCCTTCAATGATTCTTGACTATTGATGAAGAAAGGTCCATAAAGAAAAAAAAAAAAACATTAGCATCTCTTTTCCTTTCTACAATGCAAGTCCCTTTCTAGAGAACATATATACATTTTACTTTCTTATTTTTCCTAAAATAAAACTAGTTTCTTTTGACTTATTTCACTTTGGAAATTACTGAGAAAAATTGCGTCAATGCGCAATAAAATTACTTTATTTAATTAATTCTCAATTAAAAGAAAAGGCTATATTTTTCTTTAAAGAAAAAATGGAGAAATAAAAGATATATGTTTAAGATGTGGAGATTCAAACTTGACAACTAATATAAATTCTTTTGGCTCATTTTATATTAACATCATAAAACAATGACATTATGTGTGTCAATTTTCTCTTTGCACAGCGTAGTAATGATGTAGAAAATCTGTTAAACATAGATAGATATCACAGCTTTTCAACGTAACACTAAAATGCATCTATCGTGTCCTATTTTTTTTCATTAAATAAGTAGATTCAAGAAAATAAATAAAATTATTTACTTATATTGGAGTGCAACTGCAATACTATTTTATGGAGTTGGTGATAGAACACATACAAGGAGGAGTTGTATTCTTATTTGGAAGGCAAATGAACATGAACTTCCCTCTATGGAACTTCAATGGAGTTGCGCTTGGTCCACAATTCTTATCACATCATATCATTAATATCTTGTCCGTATGTGCAACAATCTTAAGTTGACTTGACTTGCGAATGCGAATTCATTCAATGACTTCGTTGAGCCAGCAGTGGCCTTCAATGATGATTCTTGACTGTTGATGAAGAAAGGTCCATACAGGACAAAATAAAACATCAACATCCCTTTCCCTTTCTGCAATACAAGTCACTTTCTAGAGAACATTTATACATTTTACTTCTTATTTGTCCTTAAATAAAACCAGTTTCTTTTGACTTATCTCACTTTGAAAATTACTGAGAAAAATCGCAATGCTGCGCAATAAAATTAATTTATTGAATTAACATAATTTCTCAGTTAAAAGAAAAGGCTATATTTTTTTAAAAGAAAAAAATAGAGAAATAAAATAAGTATGTTTAAGATGTTGAGATTAGAACTTGACAACTAATGTAAATTCTTTTGGCTCATCTTATATTAACATCATAAAACAATGACATTGTGTATCAATTTTCTCTTTATACGGCGTAGTAACAACGTTGAAAATCTGTTAAACTTAGATAAGTACCACGGGTTTTTATCGTAACACCAAAATGCATCATGTCCTATTTTTGTTCATTAAATAAGTAGATTCAAAAAAAGAAATAAAATGATTTACTTATATTTGAGTGCAACTTCAGTATTATTTTACGGAGTTTGTGAGAGAACACATCTAAGGAGGAGTTATGTTCTTATTGGAAGGTAGATGAACATGAACTTCCCCGCATGGAATTTCAATGGAGCTATGCTTGGTCTGTAATTCTTATCACATCGTATCATTAATATCTTGTCCCTACGTGCCACAATTTTAAGTTGACTTGACTTGCGAATGCGAATCATTCAATGACTTGGTTAAGCCAGCGGTGGCCTTGAATGATTCTTGACTGTTGATGAAGAAAGGTCCAGAAGGGGAAAAAAAACAACAACAACAACAACATCAGCATCTCTTTCCCTTTCTGCAATAGAAGTCCCTTTCTAGAGAACATATATTCATTTTGCTCCCATTCTATTTCTACAAGTTCATTACATAAGTAGATTCAAGAAAATAAATAAAATGATTTACTTATATTTAAGTGCAACTTCCATACTATATTACGGAGTCTGTAAGTGAACACATACAATGAGGAGCTGTGTTCTTATTGGAAGGCAGATGAACATGAACTTCCCTGTATGGAATTTCAATGGAGCTGTGCTTGGTCTGTAATTCTTATCATATCATATAATTAATATCTTGTCCCTATGTGCGAGAATCTTAAGTTGAGTTGACTTGCAAATGCTAATTCATTAAATGACTTGGTTGAGCCAGCGGTGGCTTTCAATGATTCTTGACTGTTGATGAAGAAAAGCTCAGAAATTAAAAAGTATCAGTATCTCTTGCCCTTCTGCAATAAAAGTCCCTTTCTAGAGAACTGATATTCATTTCACTTCCATTTTATTTCTACAAGGTTCATTGCACTTAGAACCTGATTTTGTGTAAACTATTGGGTAAAAAAGGAAATTAACGATGGAGCTCTCAGACTCATTTTCATGTTACATTAGGACTGAACACCGAAATTGAAGGACAATGGGGACATTAGATGCAGGAAGGGTAATGAGAGACGGCCGAATGGTTCCCTCCAACGAGTTGTACCTCAAATCTAGTTTTACAAAGGTTCAGAAGTCCTTCCCATCGCGAGGATAGCATAATATGTCCGAGATTCTGGACATACTGAAGGATCTGATCCCAATTAGATTATTTAAAGACCACTAAGTCAACTCCGAAAGGTTCCCCAGTAAGGTTGGGGTCGATCCACTCAAACTGCAAATAAACAATTCTAATGTTGACAAGTTTATGAGATTACTGATTGAAGCTGGAACCCCCCTTAAATATACGTGTTACTCAAGACCAGAGTCTCAAGATAACCATCCTCTGGAAAATCAGCAAGGAAACCTGAAAATCAGCAATCACTCAGACCAAAAATCTCCATTTTAGCCAACTTTCTTATTATTTATATTTTGTTATTGATCTTGGAAATTTTTTAAAGACATCAGTTGGACGATATCACATGGAAACCTAATTGATCTGTGTTTGTTGGGCTTTATTTGTGCATTCTTTCACATATATTACATATATTTGCTTTCAAATCATGGTGAAGTAATTATCGTGCCTATTGAATTATATGGTTATTGGTGGAACTCAGGGAAATTATCAAAAAAAGTTTTGAATTTATTGTACTTCTTCCAATTTAGTTCTAAACTTGATGAGCGACGAAGGCAAGAAGGCCCTCACCCAACCTAGACTGGGCCTTGTTGTTGGAGAAAACTCATTTACTGTTTTGAAGTTGACAAAACATTTCCAAAGTCTAGTTTGAAGACTTCCAGACTGAAGTGTCAAAGTCTGAAGACTTCCAGACTGAAGTGTCAAAGTTTGAAGACCACCAGACTTTAGTTTCAAGTCTGCCCTCACTGACAGTTTCCAGACCGAAGAATAAAGACTTATCCAAATGCGGGATTATCTTCAAGGATTCGATTCGTATGGTTTATGGATCACCTTTTGGCTGGATATAGCACTTACTTGATTGATTACCTTTATTGGAATCAATTCAGATAATCAAATCTTTTGAAAGGCAAAACAAACTTGGAAGATTCTACTTATAGAAACCAAGATCCTGATTGTATGGACGAATAGGATTGACGGGCTTTCATCACAACTCATCTAACGACTCGAGATCACCTTGATTGATTCTGTTCAACGGGTAGATTGGAAGAATTCCTTTGGAAAATGCCAATGGTCGTGAAGGCATGAAGGAGTATATAAGGAGGACTCGATAATTTTTTGAGAGTGTGGATGAAAGAAAAATTTCATAGTCTAAAGCTTTCTAGTTCCTTTGCTATTTCATTCACTGAGCTCAAAGTTGTAAACAAAAGAGAGAAACTCTTAGTGAGACTTTGTGAGAAATCAGTAGAGACTCTTCACTGTGAAGTTGAGATCACACCACTGTAAAATCTCTTTTGATTCATAATGGAATCCGGCCAATAGGCTGTCAGCACAAGAGAGTGGACATAGGCTTTGTCTAAGTTGAACCACTATAAATCTTGTATTCTTATTCTCTTCCTTGAACCCTTTACTTTAATTCGTAAACTTATTTAATTATTTAAAGCTGGATGCGTTTATATCTGTTATCTTCTAAAGGCAATTTATCTCTTCTGAATTCTGCGAAAATTTTTCTTCACACCTATTCACTCTTCTCTAGATGTTCATTCACTCCCCTCTAGGTGTTCATACTAGCACTTACAATTGGTATCCGAGCCAAATTCACTTCAAAGACTGATGTTTCTCACTCTGAAGCAAAGCTGATGTACGCAATCAACATTGGGCTTAAGTTCTCACTTCCTCACACTATCTTAATGCACATGTATAGGACAGTTGTGAAGGACGAGGGACAACTACATTACTCTGCGCTTGTCACTCGACTATTAAGACATTTCCATGTTCAGATTCCAACCTCTCTATGTGTTCGAACCATTGCTCCAATGGTGATTGGATTGAAGATGGTTTCAAAAATGAGACTAAAGGAACTTAATAAGGCATTAGAACGCCTGAAGGAGAAGTCCCTTGCCAAAACAAAAACAAAACTCTATAGTGAAGAAGAGAAAAGGCAAGGAGCCCATGAGCGCACTAATTAAGAAGATACTCCAGATGAATACCTACTTTTATGTAATAGCGGTTTCTACACAGACCCACTTTTTATTTCGATTAGCAAACAAGAGTTCTATTGATCAATAAACAAATCCTGTCATTTTAATGGAGATGAAGAACTATGAAGAGAAGAAAGATTGAAAATGCTCATTTCAAGTTTAATAACCAAACCTCAGTAGAATTCTTCATGGACATGAGTGTTTCAACAACACTTTATCCTAGAATCGATAATAAGCAAACCTCCATGATTTAATAAAGGCTAACAAACCCCAAAATACCTAGAAGCCAACCACGAATCCAAGCGATATGCCCATATAAAACTACTTCTTCTCGCCATCATCGTTGTCACCATCATCATCTGGGTCACTTTTAGATGGAATACAACTCGCTTCTTTCATCCTGCTTGTGGTAATTCAGCAAGTTTTCTTGAATGGAATCTTGCACAATCCAAGGTTTCCTCGGAAAGAACTTGAGCAATTTGTTCCCAGCTGTCGTCCACACAATCCAGCATTGCCTTCAAAGGAACTTGCTGAAAAGGTGAGAAATCGCTTGATTGCTGTAAATCAAACCAAAATTTTGTTGTGTGAGAGGTTTAGCATGGAAAGAAAATTAAGGTCTGAAAGTTGTGTGGGAATCGTCCCATTGAGGTTGTTCCATGAAAGGTTCAAAGACTCAAGCTGATGCAGAGTACGGGACACCTGTAGTGCCAAAGCTTGACACGGTGAGGCATTTAAGTGCTAAAAGTTAAGAAAGTGACACTTAAGTATCAAAATCGGAGCAAAATGGATTACTTAAGTGCCAATGCCGAGAAAATCCAGCCAAAATGCTGACGTGACGATTTTCCGGCGAGCCAAGTGCAAAACAACATCATTTTATATGTTGTCATGGCTAGACAAGTGCCAAAATAATGTCGTTTTGTTGCTAACATGAGTAAATAAATAATATAAAAATTAATTAAATTAATTTAAACCCAAATAAAAAAAGGAGGAAAGAGGAAGATGAACAATTGTAGGCAACTAAGAGATCAACCCTCGCTGTTGTCGCCTCCCTGTCATCATTGGTAAGGTTAGCAATGGTGGCTAGGGCTCGGTGACCCCAATTGACTGGCGACGAGGGCCTACGATTCCTCCCCTAGATTCGGCAAGGGTTGCTGGCCCTTGCCCGACTGAGCCAAGGGCCGCTATCTACTAGGGCAAGGCCTTCCCCCAGATCTAGTAAGGGCCGACCAAGGGCCCGTGACCCTTGCCAGATCTGGGGGAGAATCGCGACCCTCACCCCAGATCTGGGCAAGAGCTCATAGGCCTTTGCCGCTGGTCGGCTGGGGTCATTGGCCCCTGGCCAAAGCTCGGCGACCCCAACCGACCCTCCCCCCACCTTCCTAGTGACGGCGGGGAGGCAATAGAGGCGAGGGCTAAGCCCTCAATCGCTTATTACACCCTCGCCTCAGATCTGGGCGAGGGCTCGTAGGCCTTCGTCGCTGGTCAGCCGAGGTCACTACCCCTGGCCAAGGCTTGGCGACCCCAACCGACCCTCCCCCCACCTTCCCAGTGATGGCAGGGAGGCGACAGTGGCGAGGGCTAAGCCCTCAATCGCTTACTACAGTTCATCTTCCTCATCTCTCTCTCTCTCTCTCTCTCTCTCTCAAAGTTTAATTTAATTCATTTTTATATTAAAATTCAAATCTATGCCAAAACGACGTTATTTTTGCGTCTCTTTGCTGAGTTAGCCTTCCAACAAGCCACGTAGGCGAGCAAAATTAATAAAAAAAATTGTAACATAGCAATTTCGGTAGGATTCGCCGAAGGTGGCACTCAAGTGTTCCATTTTTATTTTTTTTTAAATAGTGACACTTAAATGTCACTTTCCTAAATTTTGACACTTAAGTACCCCATTATATCAAGTTTTGCTACTTGGCTGTTCTTTTACCTAACGATGAAAGAATTGGCCTTGAGAATGCATTCTTTGATAAGTTGAGGAAATAAAGCACTTTGAGAGCCCCGAGGGTATCAGGTATTGTACCTTCGAAATTGTTGCATGAGAAGTCGTTCGAAGTGAAAAGAGTCAAAGATCTTCACCAGCTCCACTTGCAGACCTTTGATGGTGACGCTTAGTGTATCCTGATAATAGAGTCCAGAAGCGCCAAGGAATATATATTGGATATAATTGAAGTCTACATTAGCCTTCATAGACTCCCAAATTGCGAGCCATTGAGGAGGCAGAATGCCACTGAAATTGTTGGAAGATATGTCCACAATTTGAAGCATCTTCCAAGGGCCATTAGTCCCTGGACATCCAACCCCTCCATGGAACTTGTTGGATCGTAAAACAAGCACACGTAGACTTGCAATGCTCTTCAATTGTCATGGAAACACGTCATCAATCTGGTTTTCTCCGACGTCTAAAACCTCCATAATTGTGTAATTTGCCAATGACTGTGGGAACTTCCCTTGTAATTGATCATTGCCGAGACCCAAAGTCTTCAAGCCACATGTTTCGGGGAAATTGATAACGCTACCTTCCAAGGCATTATTCCGCAGAATTAATATCTTGAGAGACTCCACCACTAAGCAATCAGGAATATATCCCATCAAATTACTATGAGTTAGGTCAAGTACCTCGAGATATTCAGCTTTGCAAATTGATTTTGGGATAAACCCCCGGAAATTGTTATTGTACAGGGACAGAAAGACTCGTACCAATAGCAGGTGGAATGTCTAAAGTGAAGTTGTTACTCGAGAAATCCATGTGTGTGGCAAATGGCGGCAGGGGCAACGTTTGTCCACGGAGCCTGTTCTTATGGAGTCAAGAACAAACAAACTAGAATGGCCTCTCCAGCGTCAGCGATTTCTGATCTCGGAGACACTGGCCCGAGACCAAAACCATGCTGAAGGGGTTGGTATGCACGAGCATTAAGACCAGCCATGGGAGGAGCAAAATCCTCATTATTTTTCAAGCAGATTAGGAAACACTCATGTAGAGAGAATCAGCTGTTCTGAGTTCAAGAAATTGAAAGCCTCTGAATATTCTTGAAATGGAGAGAGAAAATACTCTGAGGCTATATTTTTACTCAATAACTTGACTTTATAATTTGTCACAATCAAGGTTTATCCATACTATAGCATCCAGCTGGTGTAACTTTGGAAGAAAGTCTGTGAACAAAGCACCATGTAAGCCAAACCTTACACTAGACAAGGGATATGGGTACACCAAACTGGATTTAGGCCACTCACAATTGGATCCTTTTGGGTCATTAGTACAAATTTGGGGTATTATTGACACACAAAAAGAAAAAGTGCAAAGTATTGGTGTCGCACTGAATGATGTTTAGGGTTTTTGGTGGATTTAAGGTAATGACAATTGGGGGCTTTTGGGTCACTCACATGACAGTGGGGAGTTTTGTTACACAAAAAGAAGTTTATGGTATTGATATTATAGTTGGTACAATTATTATGCGAATCAGTTTTCTCTTTATACATCACATTAAGGATGTAGAGATCGATTAAAAGTAAATAGTATAGATACCCCAATTTCTGACCGTACCACCAAAATGCATATGTGATGTCCTATTTTGTCCATTAAATAAGTAGATTCAGGAACATAAAATGAATGATTTAATTATATTTGTATGCGACTTCAATACCATATTATAGAGTTTGTGGCAGATTTGTGTTCTTATTGGAAAGCAGATGAACATGAACTTCTTAGCACGGGAGCTCAACAGAGCTGTGTTTGGTCTAATTCTTATCACATGGTACCATTAATTTTTCGGTCCCCATGCGCGGCTATCTAAAGTTGGCTTGACTGTTGATAAAAAAAAGCCAAGAAAGAACAAACAAGAGCATCTCTTCCCCTTATGTATCATTCCCTGCTTTCTACAGTTCAAGTCCTCTTTTAGAGAACAGATATTCATTTCGCTCCCATTTATTGAATAAGCAGTTCCTCTGGTTTTCTGTCTCATGATTCAAAGCTAAACTCCTGAAGTACATTTTGGGATTTCGAGCAGTGGTAGAAATCCCACTGCCTTTAAAATATATAAGCAATATGTTGGGATTTCGAGCAGTGGTAAACTGCTACTGTTAGTCTTCCAAGCTCATCTCCACTAACATGAACCTCATGAGGTTGTGAGATTCTTCGGTGATCTCCCTAAGGATGTCAGCTTCGATATTGGCTCAAGCTACTTGACCGAGCAATTCGGGCAAGTGGCCAGTGAAATTGATGGGGGTCCAGCGCTACCAATTTGGCAACCCTTCACTGCTGTTTTCATTCTCTTTGTTTTTACTGTCATTAAGGCTTTCTTCGCCGCTTACTTAGATTATCATCCCAAGAATTAACCAACTTTAACAACTCAGTTTCATAAATATAATTAGAGAAATCTTATTGGAACAATGAAATATGTGAAATGCCCAGCTTCATTTTTTGATATCACTTGACGGCTACTTGTAATTGATTTTAGATTGCTTAAAGCTTACATCTACATTGGAGTTAGATCACGTGCTACCAGGTGGAAATAGTCCATGACACACCAAGAGCATCATATTAAGATTGGTATTTAACATTTCTAGAGAACTTACAAAATGTTATTGCAGCCAATCGAAATTAGGAGAGCATATTTGTCATCCAATGTGATTGTTGACTTGAAAGCGGCAGTACTCACCAGTCAGACCAATAATGAAGTGAACCAGTCAACTAGGTCCAACTTCAAGCACAAGGACAGAGCAAGAATTTGAAAACCTTTTGGGATTGAAATTTTCAAACCCTAAATTTCCATGCACCTTCTTAGAAAAAGTTGGGAAGACCTTTGGTCCAGTTTGGTAGCGGGTGCACAGCTTGAAGAATCTTCAATTTATTCAAACTTGAAGAACTGTCCTCCAATGGAGGATCGTGGAGAAGAAAAACATTCAACTTACTAACTTACCACAATCAAGCATAACGACTAGTAGTTTTCAGTTGACTAGGAATGCAAAATTGTCCTTTCAGTGGAGCTTCCCGATCCAGTGATTTATAAAATTCCATTGACGAATAAAACAAATTTTTTTTTTTTTTTGTGGAGGGTAATTACATAATGTCATTAATAAATTCGAAATACTAATGATAAGCGAAGAGTGATCAATAATTTGTTGATTAGCCTGTTTCTAATTAGCGATGGAATGACAATTTACCATGGACAAACTCAACTCAACAGTATATTTCCACTTAATTTTAGATTTTAAATGGATGCGTAAGTATACGTTGCCAATGAAATGACAGTTTTATCATCCACAAATCTAATAGTTGATTGGCACTAATTTTTATATTTTACATGTTAATGCATAATTGTTAAGTCACCAATGAAATAACAATCTTATTATCCACAAACTCAATAATAGAAAACCATTTATCATGCTGAGATTTTGTTTTGAGTAGTAAATATATAACTAGAACATTTATGGTTATAATTCACTAATATTTGTTGCAAAATATCATCAATATACACCGTTATTTGAAATTTCATGAATTACAAATTTACTATTGAAATGAAGATTATTCTGTTTGGACTAAACGGAATGTTAAACACTTCTTTGTGATTATTTAATGACTCATCATCGTCAAGAAACAAGAAAACAACCGCCCTTCCCTTGACTCAACATGGCAGGAGGGATAGCCGCCAGCTCGGAGAGCAAAGGAATGATTTAAAAGTTTGCCTTCGTTCCACATAAAATTCAAAATTTTAGAATGCATTTTTTTTTCAAAAATAATCTTTTGTATTGCTTATAAAAATGAATAAATGAAAAATATTACCATCATAAACAAAAATAATTAGGCATAAATTATTAGTCAATCATGAAAACATTTTCTGTTGAATAATTTTTTGTAATGATATAACCAATCATTTTTTTTAAATACTTTCCAAATCTTGAATTTATCTTAAAAAGAAACGCACCTTCAATTTCAAACAATAGTTTAGGCTCCGATGGCATTTTCCTTTTGTGCTACTTTACAGTGCGCTGTTTATGATAGTTACTTTGCAATTTTCACTTGTTTTCTGGGCCACAGAGGAAAAAGTTTCTCCACGAGTTCGGCGTTTCGTGAATCAAAATACGGATCACCATCAGCAACGCTCATGAGCGTAGCAAAAAACTTGGGCTGCAACCGCTCTCGATCGTCGCCGACAAACCCATCCCCCACTCTTTCTCAATCAAGGTAGAGCTCGCGGCCGTGGGAGTTCCTACAGCACGAATTTGAATCTCAGGGTGGCTGCAGAGCCCTCTGGGACAGCGCTCACATCCATTGAAGCTCTGCAAGAACAGCTCGTGGGCATCCATGGCTGCGGCCCTGGGATCCGATCTGGTCCACTGGTTGGGGTCGTCCAACCTCAATCTGGACCAGAATCCAGGCAGTAAGCATCGCTAGGCTCAAACATGGGGTTTGGTTGACGCTCAGGGACGACTCTTCAAGGGACGATCTTAGGCAATGATCTGAGGAAGACGATTCTATAATTTAATCATTTTCAATATTTTCATTGGCACTTAACAGTTTTTTCCTCCCTTAAAACTCTGTTTTTACTTTCCACCGTAATTTGGCCAACAACATTTTAGTTTTTATCTTGTTATTTTTTATTAATTTTAAGAATAAATTAAAGTACCAGCATCATCCGCCATGAAAAGATATGGTGATGGTCACTTTCGTCCTTGGAGTAAAAACCCCGTGATATTTTTAGGACATCTGGCAAGGTCATTTTTATCCCTTCGAAATGTGTACATGATCTTTTTTGGGATTTAGCCTGGCATTTAAATTAGAAGAAAGAAATATTATGTACTTAAGAGAAATTATTTTTATAGACAACTATTACTTTTCTTTTAAAAGTTACCAGAGGAGAGAGTACATCGACCAAGACATTTTAACTGTCCAATAATAGAAATTGATCAAGTTGAAACCAGTGGATTCAGTTGAATTTTACTATTATATTGCATGATTTACAGCTGACAATAGCCCATCACAAGCATCTTTTGCTAAGGATTATTAACTCGCCCTCTTATCTCCATACACAAAACAATAGCAAGCTCTATCTACTAACTACAAACAGGTGACAGGAGGATGATGAGTGAATTTGTCACCTTTGCTCAGCCTATAAAGCCAAAAACCACAGCTCCTATACATAACCCTCAGCTGCTGCCAAGTGCTGCCGAGAGACTCTGGCCACTAATCCAAAAGGAAATCTAGCTCGTTGGGTGGAGTAACTCTTTTTCACAGTAGGGACTCGATCATCGGACATTTCCTCTTTCTTCCGCCTCTGGGCCTAGATTGAAATTGCTCATCTAACTCCTCAAAATCACCCTGAACCCAAGAAGCCAAATTGCTAGGAATGAGAATCATCCAACTCTCATGTGGTAAAAAGCTAGATTTCAACAGCAGTAAAATTGAATTTCAATATTTGAGAGAACGAGAGAATGGGGCTCACTGAAGTGTAAACATGGCAACCGGTTTTCTCATGATGGTCTCTCACATGCTTATATGCAAACTTCTTGCCACAATCCTTATGGCCGTAAACAAATGGCCTTACCCCAAGATGAACAGCCTTCACATGCTGACGTAAATTTGATTTCTGTCAACAAGAAAATAATCAGCTAATGTACACTTAGCAGGCACACGATAAATGAGCTCACGCTTCAAAGTTCCAAAAGATTATAAATCCGTAACCAGCTCTACTTAGTAGGTGACTGCATCTTACTGTTGAAAAAATGCGGAGACAACCCTCAACTTCACATATGAATGCTTCTGAATCAGCCGAATTTTTCTTCTCATGCATGAGGAGATGCCGTTGGATATTCTTCCTCAGCTGCTTAGTCCCACATATGTCGCAATTGACTAATTGGTGAGCCGACTGCATGTGGTCCTTCAGATAATCAACATTGCTGAAGTATTTCATGCACTCACAACAGAAAGCCTCCACAGTCTCTAGTTTGACTGCAGCAGTTGAAATCACGTTATTATCGAATAGCATGTTAAACAGTTCATAGATATCATTCAGCTTCACCAAGACACCTTCATAATTAAGTGACTCACCATGAGAATCCTCATGCTTTCGCAACTTCGATGCAAGCTTGAAAACCTTTCCACACCGAACCTCCGGACAAACATGCTGCTTCAGACTCCACATTCACCAGACGTCGATGGTTCCTCATCATTGTGAATTTCATTCAAGTGCCTCTTCATGTTCCCTTGATATGCAAATGACTTATCACAACCATCAAAAGGACAGCTGAAAATCTTGCCTTTATGTTGAAGAAAGTAACGAGCCAAATGGTCTTTTCTCCTATAGCTGGCAGAGCAATCCCCTATAGAACACTTGAAAGGTGTGTGCAAATGAATTTAGCATATTGACAAATAGATACAAAGCATAACAAATCTCTAGACATCAATAGGAAAAGAAAAAAAAATGAATGATGCTTCAAACCTCAAGATAGAACATGCGTGACCGAGGCTGACTTGATGGATCTTCTCAGGTGGTCCCCCGACCTGATACTAGTCCAATCAAGATACAAGATTGCAGCCTCTTGCATTTTGAAGTTCTTTTCAACGGGATCCAAATGCTTCACGCCATTATCATATCATAATCAGATGAGCCAACATACTTTATCCTGCAAGGTCTTGATTTCAGTATAGGCAAACTCGCAGTAGACAAATGGAAAGGAACAAAAAAGCTTCATTTTTCAACCAAAATCAAAACTTTTTTTTTATCATAAAATATCTACCTGTGAGACTAGAACACACTAAAAGATTGATGCTTTTTCAATGGTGCTTCCATTTTATGATGTTCCACAAGATTACAGCACTATATTTATGGGTAATCACCATTTGACAGCCCAGAAAATCATGTACATCCCCAACGATAATATCCGAATTGCTGTTTCTGACGCCTCATTAGAAGTTACAAATGTGAAAATTTTGACGGCAAAGACCACAACCGAGCATTGCGCATCAAAACCATCTGCTCAACAAGACCGGTGCGACCGTGATCAGAACCTGTCCACTTTACAAACTGTACCTCACGGTCGACCACCTCCATGACAGATGTAATCTAATCGAAACTTGACTAAAATTTTCAAAGAACTTGCTTTCATGTTGCAGCATCAATAACAAAACAGAGAACTCAACATACCTCGAGCGAATAGCCCTGCATATGCTGCCTCAAGTACGCGGGTTTCTTAAAAGTGGCGCCGCATTCTTCGCTGGTATTATTAGCCTTCGCTCCCTCCTTCCTCGACCCCTAGAACCATCGCCGCTTCCACCTCATCCTGATAAAGACCGAAGCAACACGAAAACCACTTCACATCGACCCCCATCGCGGCGTACATTAGAACCCGAGCATATTCCACAAACGCAAAACCAGCAATTGCCGATCGAACTAATCAAATCGTAGCGCCAGAACGGCCCAAAACGAACCGAGCTGCATGGGAACCGTCGGAAGGCAATGAAGGGAAGAGAACTCACCTCGTGGCGCGACTGGATGTGAGAAGTGACGAGGGACTTCCTGGACCTGCAGATCCCGCAGTGCTCGCAGTAGTAAAGCCACCAACTGGAAGAGACGCTTGGATCGGTGTTGTTCTGGGCCTAGCTTGACTGTGTTCAAAGCTATGACCGGTTTGGGCCCAAATTAGGCTCGGCCCGATAAGCTTTCCATCGAACGAGATTAGATCTGCGAACAGGAAGATGCTTACTTCGCGATTGTTGCGTACATTACTAGATACGAGCATGAAGATGTATAGAGAGTTACCGTGAGGTTTCGTCGCAGAGATTGCTGAGGTAGATTTTCGTGATGGAGATGGAGCTTGACAACGGTTCGGAAGCATGAGGTAAAGAGAAGCTCTAGCAGATGTGCATATAGTAAGTATTTATCTAAGATTTTTCTTTATATAGGCACAGAAGCACATTCTCATCTCGGCACAAATTAAAGGTCTTGATTGCATGTCGGATGTGCATGAAGTACAACTTGAAGTGTTGAGGAGAAGAAGTGCTTGCATGAAGATTCTCAATTAGTTTTAATCTAAAAAATCACTCGGGATGCTGCAACCTTCTTATTTGGGCCTATTAACTTGGTGCAAATGTCTCGACGTTTGATGCAGGCACTTACACCCCAAGACGCACACGCACCTAAACACCTACAGAAATGGCAGTGCTCCTTATGTTGAGTTCCTTATTACCCCAAATTTTACAATACAAGCTCCTCTATCATATGCTCTAAGTACAAAATTTAACGAGCGCAATGGTGATGATAACACCTTTTGTAGTTCGCTGAAGGTATGTTGGCTTTGTTGGGTTAGTATTGAAAAACATTCTGCTGCCTGTTGGTGTCATGATCGTCTGCTTCAATATTGCTGTAATCTCCTTCGGCTGCAAACACCATTTTGATAGAAAACCTTTTGATGATGATGTCGCCAATGCTTATTTCAAAATGCCAATGCAAGTCAAAAAGGGTATTGTTGCCTCTGCCTTTTGTCATTGAGCAACCAAACTTGCCTCCATCCTCCATTGCAATTAGCAATTGCGGATGTTGGAGAAAGACCTGATGAAACCACAAAAAGGGAAATTTACATGCTTCCTCTTGCAGGCACCCACAATTAGACAGCTTCACCTCCATGTTATCAGCCAAGATTTTAATTCAGTTCATCTCATTTGACACTGTCACAAGCCCAAATTCGAATGCGGGAACAGCCAAGCCCAGTCTCTACCAAAATTACTCTGAACCCATAGTAAGCTTATAATGATTCCTTATTCCCTTTTTTCTCTCTCTTTATTCTGGTTTTTTATTTTTTATTTTTATTTACTGATATTTGTCCCTCTCGCCCTTTTCCTTTTCAAAGATCGAGGACATCAGATTATACTTAAGAACGACAAGAGTTTCAAAGCCACGATTCGTGATCAAGACACCCAGACTCCAAGCTGCACATAGACAGACTTAGCCATCAACTGCTTGTATTCTTAACCAAACGCCTGCAATTGGTGACAACCTCGGCCACCGCCATTAACCGTTATAATCCACCGTGACTCATACATGGACTCACAAGGAAACGAGTGTGGAAGACTAACACAGTAGAAGCCTCGGTCAAGAATGTCACGAAATAAAGGTTTAGAACAATAACTTGAGATCACATACTCATCGCCCACTACCATGGAAATTACCGGCGAGCGTAGCAAGAACAAAGAATTATAGTGATTCAGAAATGTATGCAGCCATTGTGAAAACATTACAACTCATGCTTAAATGACTTGAAAATCAATTAATATCACTTAATCTATGTCAGCATACTTTCGGATTCAGAATTTGTGAAACTAATTACCCGCATTGAAACCTGATAGACATTTCGTCAAGCACATTTGCAGTCCATCCATTAAGGAGCAGATTTTTGACAACATCGTATTTGAGACCATATCGCAAAACGAAATTAACATGTGAAGTTCGAAATCAAATACACGACTCTAACATGACCGATCCTAATCGAAGCAAAAGCAGGCTTTACATTCGCTTCACCTCCGCAGAATCATAGCATTATGGAGAATCGAGATTACCTTGTCAATGAAGCCAAGATAAGTCATACGCGGTCAATTAACTATTGGGAGCTCTCACGATCGTTGTAAGAAAGACAAAAGTAAAGGAAGAATGGATGAAGTTCAGAGAGGAAAAATGGAGATCGGTGTGGGGAGATTTTTCTGTATTCTCTCTAATGCATTCTGAATGTACAATTCTGTAAAGATATAATACAAGCTCTACTTTGTATAAGGAAGTAAATGATCTGGACTATCAATCTAGATCTAGATCCAATATTTAATTTACATATATGAAGATCGTGATCAATCAAGATAATCATGATCAATTAAGATCAAAACGTATAAGCTAATCCGCATATCTTCCAACACTCCCCTCAAGTTGGTGGCTTGTAGATGTCCAAGGCAGCCCTAGCTTGTTTAATAGATATGCATGTTGTCTCTGACATAAGAGCTTGGTGAACAAGTCTGCTGGTTGCTCCGTTGTCCCAATTCCTCTTGTCTCAATTACTCCTTCCTGGACCTTTTCCCGTGTGAAGTGACAATCCACTTCTATATGCTTGGTTCTTTCATGCACTATAGGATTAGATGCAAGTTTAAGAGCCGCATCATTATCACAATATAACCTTGTGGGTCCTTGCACTTTTACTCCAAGATCATTGAGCAATCCTCGTATCCAAACTACTTGACAAGTGGCCTTGGCCATAGCTCGATATTCAGCTTATTTGAGGATAGAGACGGGTGGCTTTGTTTCTTGATTTTCCAAGATAGAAGAGATCCTCCCAATTTAATGCAATATCCAATCACTGATCTTCGACTAAACGGACATGTTGCATAGTCTGCATCACAATATGCTGTCATCCTCATGTCACATTCCTTAGAAAGAAGTATCCCAAGCCCGGGCATTTCTTCAGATATTTCGACCTTTAAAGCTGCATCAAATGGGAACGCTTCGGCTAATGCATAAAGCGGCTAAGTGTCTGAACCGCATATGAGATATCAGGTCTAGTCATTGTCAGGTATATAAGTTTCCCAACAAGTCTTTGATAGCCTGACGGGTCACTGAGTAGGGGATCATCACTTTGAGATATTCCCTTATCATAGTCTGCGGTGGTCAACTTAGTGTTTTGCTCTATAGGAATTATAGCTGGCTTGCATCCTGATGACACTGCTTCCGATATGATTTCTAGAATGAACTTACGCATGACTAAGGAAATTCCTTTGTCGGATCGGGTAATTCGATTCAAATAAAATATTTTGGTGCTCCTAAGTCTTTAATATGGAAAGTAGCATGCAAATATTCCTTGAAATTTTCTATAGAGGCTCTATCATTTTCCATAACAAGTATGTCATCGACATAAATCATCAAATAGATAGATGACATACCTTTAGTTCTTGAGAACAGAGCATAATCGTGTTTGGATTGCTTGAACTTTTTGTTGTAAAATGCGCTGCAAATTTAGCATACCATTGTGGACACATGTTTTAATCCATAAAGGGATTTACGGAGACGACACACCTTATTCTTCCCCTGTCTCCATATGCCTTGAGGGATATTCATGTAAATCTCTTCATCTAGATCGCTGTGGGAGAAGGCATTATGGACATCCATCTACGGTGTAGGTGCCAGGTCATTAATGGCGGCGACAGCTAAGAATAAAACAGGTATGCAACATCTTTGGCAAGCTGGTGAACGTCTCGTGGTAGTCAAAACCTTCTCTTTGGGTGAACCCTTTAGCTACTAATCTTGCATTGTACCGTTCAATAGAGCGATCAGCCCAATACTTGATCTTGTAAACCCATTTGCATCCAATTGGTTTACGATGAGCTGGTAATGGAACAAGATCCCATGTATGATTTATCAGTAAGTGCTTTCAATTCTGCCTTCATGGCCTCTTGCCATTTTTGGTTACTGGAAGCTTCTTCATAACTAGGCAGGTTCCTTATGTCGGACAAGCGACTAATACAACATCTATGCTCACGAGACAATCTATCAAAGGAAACATATGAAGAGGCTGAATACCGAATACCTGGAGAGTTGTGAGTAGCACATACATAATCTTGCGTCCGAGGTTGAGGTGGTCTTGTAGCTCGTCCAAACCTCTAGGACTAGAAACGGTGGTAG
This sequence comes from Eucalyptus pumila, assembly GCA_016097595.1. Lineage (NCBI taxonomy): Eukaryota > Viridiplantae > Streptophyta > Magnoliopsida > Myrtales > Myrtaceae > Eucalyptus > Eucalyptus pumila. The sequence goes on from CM027846.1 coordinate 11,639,163, forward strand.
GCTGTGATGTCTGCGGTAATGAAGTTGTAATGTCATCAACTGCATCGGCAATGGGTTCCTACAAGGTATCTCCCTGAATATGTTTCTGAAGAATCGAATTTCCATTAGAATCTTGTAGAGTTGGAGCTGAAGGAAGAATAGGATTCCTCGGAAATTGTACTATTGGTATGTAGGAGAGATCTCGGTATGGTGCTTCATCATAGAGAAAATTATGATGGTTGGAGATTATCTCACAGATCTTCATGTGAAAATTCCCTTTCAGAAAATGGAAAAATATTCTCATGGGAAAATTACATCCACGACTTACTATAAATTCTCCTGGCAAATCTCAAGCACGATACCCTTTAAGGTGGGATATCCCTTAAAGACGCATCGCCGCGCACGTGGGCTCATTTTATCTCGAGGTCCCATGATTGCAACATAGCACAGACATCCGAAGATCCTGAGATAATTCAATTCCGGTTTCTTCCCAAATAGCCAAACTCTAATGGCGTCAGCCCATTGAGAATCCCAGTAGGCATTCGATTAATAAGATAAGCTGCTGTGTTGACAGAGTCACCCCAATATCTTTACGGAATTGATGCTTGGAATTTCAAAGGCACGAAACAGCTTCCAGTAGATAGCGTGCTTTCTTTCAACCACTCCATTTTGTTGTGGTGAGTAAATGCAGGAACTTTCGTGTTGAATACCATGAGAATTGAATAACGGGAGCATTCATGACTAAAAAATTCTCTTCCGTTATCAGTACGGACCCGCTGAATGGATTTCCTGAATTGGTTCTTAGATAGCAGAATGAAATTTTTCAGGTGAGAATAGACCTGATTTTTTTTTTTTATTGCATTAGGAAGATTCATGTTGCCCGAGAATAGTCATCTACTATCGTAAGAAAATAACGAGAGCCAAGATGACTATATGATAAGGTCCCCAAATGTCCACATGAATTAATGCAAATATTTGACTAGTTTGTGAGGTACTAGAAGAAAATGGTGTACGTGATTGCTTTGCAATGGGACATATAGGACATTCAGGATATGAAAATGAATCTTGTGACTCAATCTCATATGCATAGTAAAATTTCTATCATTGATAGTTGAATTACACAATGATTTCTTATTCAAGGGATTGCATGGAGAATTGAAATTACTTGGAAAACTTGTCCAGAAATAGAGTCCTTCAGAAAGATTACCCAAGCCCATTACTCCCGTGATCGAAAGGGCTTGAAATAAACATTAATCGGCATTGAATATTACCAGGCATGAGTTCTCTTTGCAGACTTTAGACACGGATATGAGGTTGAATTGGAATTAAGGGACATATAGCACATTACGGAGAATAATCTGAGGACTGAGATTCACATTTCTGTCACTTTGACATGAGTAACATTTCCGTTGGGTAATTGTACGAGAGACAGGAAAATTCAAGCTTTCATTTATATTTGAAAAAACCCTTTGTCGCATATAAAATGGTCTTGCCCCCGAGTCTGACAAATCCATGCCTTTAAAATGGAATTAATTAGGCAATGTGAAATACTCCGAGAACTTCCCCCTTTGTTGGATATATCCATCTTACCGTAGTGTCTGCATGAGTTGCTGATCACGACCATATGAAATAGGTTGATCAATTTTGACAGTTGGTCCGGACTGATAAGCTGTGGAAATTTTTTTCTCCTTTTCTCCGGCTTCCCGTGTAATTTCTAGCAACTGTCAATAGTATGATTAAAACGCTTGCAATAATCGCAAAAAATTTACCCTTTCCTTTAAAAATTTTTGCGAAATTTTATGATAATAAATGGCGAAGATACGGTCGTCAAGCTCCTTTGATCGCGTGTTTGCTGTATCCTATCTAGGCGCAATTTCGATTCCTTGATGACCGTCGAGATCTTGCGCATGTCTGGGCCATCAATCTTCGCGAGTATCTGGGCCCTCGTTTCTTGCATGTAATCCTAGCCAGTTCGTTGCATCCCTTTTAAGCGCGAATCAACCTCGCCAAACCCTAAGGGGCTCTTTTTCCTTCTCTCGCGCTGAGGTTGCGTTTCTCCCTTCACGCAGGTGGCTAGGCCGATGCTCTCTCCTTGTTCTTCGTGATTGTGAGTGTGACTCTCCTCCTACATGTCCAATTGGAAAATACGCCCGATCGGTGGCATGGGATCCATGGCAAGGATTAAGTGACCGAAACATGAGGTAAAGTTCGTTGAAATCAGCAAGTCCAGCGTAGCTTTCTCTCTCTCTTTGATCCTTTTATCTTTGTTTGATGGGTCCTGGCCCTTCAAGCTTTTGTTCTCTTTACTTCGGAGTTGATTCCAGGAAGAGACAATGATCTTTGTTGAAGCGAGGCCATGACCGTGAGTTTCACTGTTTGGGTTCGCTGATTTCTTGCATGAGATTAAAAACTTTTGCTTGATCCATTTTACCGTACATTTCTCCATATGTTTTCCCACATGGTTTTGGCATCCTCTCCGTGGGTGGAAGCCTAGCACGACTTCTAGGGATATGCAATTTCCAATCCATGTTCGGACGAGTTGATTGCACTTTCGGGCCAAAGTGTCGGGCTGGCGTTCATGCGAGGGATTGGAATTGTTCCATCGAGAAATCCGTCTTTGTCTTTTGTCACCGGTGCCGTCGGAGCTCTATGACCACTTCGAATAGGTCTACGGTCCGGTTAGTTGCTGGTTTACGGTGAGCTCGGTCCGTCGAGTGGTGAAGACAAAGAGGGTCGCCTATTACACAGTTGCCAGGTGAACTCTGCCCCGTTGGAACGAGGGCAAAACTATGTGCGAAATTCAAGTAGGATCATCCCTTGATCTAATCGCTCCACCGATGGATAGCCGCATTGACATATCCGGGTAGGATTATACCCCATACCCGATTTGCTCGAACCCTTGCTCCCCCTGCTCCATCAAGCGATGGTTGGATTTGTTACATTTGGTTGGCAGCTCTCCATCGTGATTCTGTGGCCCACGAAAAAGGCGATGAAGAACTTGGGCTTGGCCCAAAATAGAGTGGATATGAATCCAGCTGGTATGGTTGATCTCGTGGCTTGCCCCAATTGGAATCGAAATTGCTGCGTGGGCATCGTGTCTGGGGGTTGGAGCCAATTGTTGGTCGACATCGTGGTATCACAGTAAAGATTCTGGATCCGCGGAACTTGAGGACTACTTTCTTCGGTGGTGCTGTAAATGCCTTGATCAAGTCTGCGGAAAAGCCATGATGAGATTAATCTAGATTTCTTCCTTTGAGAGTATGCCTAATGCCGAAAGATCAATCCTTTTCTGCAGTTGAGAATTTTTTCTTCGGCGGTTTAGAGCGGAAGCTCGTCAGAGATCAAGGTGCTCTGATGCCATGTAAGAAAGGCAAAAGTGAAGGAAGAATCAGACGAAGTTCAGATGAAAAATGGAGATCGGTGTGGGAGATTTTCCCATTCTCTCTAATGCATTATGAATGTACGGTGTAAAGATATAATACAAGCTCTACTTTGTATAAGGAAGTAAGTGATCTGGACTATCAATCTAGATCTAGATCTAATATTTAATTTACATATACATGAAGATCGTGATCAATCAAGATAATCATGATCAATTAAGATCAAAATGTATCAGCCAATCAAGATATCTTCCAACAATCGTCGTCAGCTAAAATGAAGACCGTGAAGAGATTCAAGCGAGCTTTAACCACTTCAATCTGCATGACAGCGAAACAAAGTGGAACAGGGGCTTCTCCGGACGCGGCAGTCCGACGATGGCTACGCTGCCTTGGGCTTGGTGATGAGCATGAAACGAGAAAGAGAGTCTTTGAAATCGAATCCCTGGGGAATTTTCTGGTGAATCTTCCCTCAAAAGCGCTCTCGGAATGTTTGGAACTCAATCCATGAGGAGCGCAACTCTCTCCACCGCGCGAGCGACGATCGGCAACGAGGTTGCAACGGTTGAAGGTGAAGACACGCGGCGATGGAGAAGGAAGTAATTGAAGTCAAAATGGGCCTTGTTTAAATCCAAAAAATGGGCTCTATTGGAACGAGGACCCGAAGAAGTTTTATGGGCCTAGTGAGCCCGCCGTTGATCGAAGTCTTATGGGCCAAATTCACGAGCAAACGGGTTTGGGTCTGGATCAAGCTATTTCATTGACTTTGAATTCAATGGCGAATGGGCTTCAAATATTATCTTTCTCTTCTTCTTTCTCTCATTCTTTTTATTATTTTATTTATATTTTCAATTTTCCGATTTATATATCCAATACATGCATATACGATTTTGGTGGACAAAAAATTCCGATGTCAACATCACTTGATTGTCATAAATTATTTTCTGGAAATCACTTAAGTGTTATAGATCATTTTTAATCAATCAATTAAGTTCTATAACGTCTTTTTTTAATCATTTGAGTGTCATATGCCTTTTCAATCGATCACTGCGTCATAATTTTTTTGAAAAGTTTCATCACAAGTGCTTTACCACATTAGGTTTTTTAGTCAACTTATATAATTTTTTTTTTAAATGATAGCACTAAGTGATCAAAATAAAATTATTGAATTAAATGATTTTTTTAAAGTTATGGCCTCAAGTTATTGAAAAATAAAAAGAAGAAGAAAAAGAAAAGAAATTCCTGACACTCAAATGAGTGCCGATCGAAAATTATGACACTTGTATTGTCCTTATCGGGGAATCGTCCCATTGAGATCGTTCCATGAAAGGTCCAAGGACTCAAGCTGTTGCAAGTGTCCTAAGGATGAAGGAGTTGGCCCTGAGAATGCGTTGTTTGATAAGTTGAGGAAATGAAGCCCTTTGAGAGCCCCCAGAGTATTAGGAATTGGTCCTTTGAAATTGTTGCATGAGAAGTCGATTGAAGTGAAAATAATCAAGATCTTCACCAGCTCCACTTTCAGACCTTTGACGGTGACAGTTATTGTATCCCGATAAAGGAGTTCACCGAAGTGAAGGAATGGATATTGGATACGATTGATGTCTACATTAACCTTCATAGCCTCCCCAGTTGTGAGGTATTGAGGAGGCGGAGTGCCACTGAAATTGTTGGAAGATACGTCTACAATTTGAAGCATCTGCCAAGTGTTGGGACTATGCTGACATCTAATTTCCCCGTGCAATTTGTTGGATCGTAAAACAAGGACACAGAGACTTGATATAGCTTGAAAATGGCATGGAAATGTCCCTTATATTTGATTATCCCCGATGTTCACGATCTCCAACCTCGTGCAATTTGCCAACAACAACGGAATCTGCCCCTGCAACAAGTTCTCGCTAATATCAAATGTCCTTAGATCGCATGTCACCGGGATGTTTTGCGGAATATTGCCACTCAATTGGTTATTTTGCAGATTCAATACACTAAGGGACACCATCATTAAACAATCAGGAATAGTTCCTTTCAAATGGTTATGGGATAAGTCAAGCACTTCAAGATAATCAACTTTGCAAATTGACTTTGGGATGAACCCATGGAAGTTGTTCTTTGAAACGGAGAAGAAAACCATTATTGATGGTAGGTGCTCGCTGAAGTTATATGGGATAACAGAAGTGATGTTGTTACTTGATAAATCCAAGTATGTAGCGCTTGGCAGTAGGGGTAGCATATTTCCTCAAAGCTTGTTTGAATGGAGGTCCACGATAAACAGAGCAGAAGTAACATTGCGTGTAGCTGTTTCCAACTCTTCAAAGAAATTAGCGGAAAGATTGAGAAATTGAAGTTGTTCTAGTGTCCATATCCATCTCGGTATCTCCCCTTGCAGATGATTGTGGGAGAGGTCGAGGTCGACCAATTTGGACTGGTTAGCCAAAAATCGAGGAAGTATCTGCAATTGGCAAGAAGCTAGCTTTACAAAATCAAATTCAGGAAAAGAGGATGCAGCAACAGAAGCAGACCTCGTAGCGTCAATGGACAAGCCACTGTACGATAGATCAAGATGAGTTAAATTTCCTAATCCCTGAAGCATGTCCATATTCATTGAGCCACTAAAATTATTAGAAGAAAGTGAGAGGTACGAAAGCCCTTGCAATTCGAATATGGATGCTGGTACTGACCCTTGTAATATATTGCTTTTCAAATCAAGCTCACTCAGTTGATATGAAGAGACATTCGGATATATGATAAGCTGACCATTAAATCTATTGTCCGAAAGCCATATACTTTGAAGTCGGGGAAGTGTAAACAGACTTGGGGGAATGTCACCTTCCAATGAATTGCCTTGCAGGTCCAAAAATTTAAGATTCAGAAGGTCTTCCCAGCCAACGGAGGTGATACGACCCCTTAAAGCGTTATCACATAAATATATTTTGGTTAGATTTCTAGATGCACCAAGTGGCGGAACTGAACCAGTAAGACTATTATAAGACAAGTCCAAATAAGTCAGCTCCGATAGGTTCTTCAGTGAGCTCGGGATCGACCCACTCAAATTGCACAACCGCATCTTTAATCGCGACAATTTTCTTAGATTACCAATTGAATCTAGAATCCTCCCTAAAATTTTTGTATCAACAATGACTAGAGTCTCAAGAGAACTACCCTCCAGAAAATCAGGCAAAGATACCTGAAGGAGTTCGTTGAATGATAGGTGAAGGTTCTGAAGTGTTTGTACTTGGAGAACTTTTTGAGGAAATTCTCCTTGCAGGCCACAAGCAACTAGGCTCAGTGTTTTCAAGCTGGAGAAATTTGCTAAGAAACTAGGAACTGTGGTGGACAAGTTGTTGCCATTGAGTTGAATGATCGACAGATTAGCAAGACTCATAAGAGAAGCGTCAATAGGACTAGACAGAGAACAATGCGACATACTCAGCACCTCAAGTTTTGGAACCGAAGAAGACAACACGTTGCACCACTCACTTCCCTCAGCAAACACATCGACTCCATCAAGGTGAAACTCCCTCAACTCCCCCAAATCCCCAATCAGCGACCTCAAAGAGGGCTTTTCAAGTTTCAGGCGATCCGAAAAGGAAGGACAAGCCAGATCAAGAGTACGTAGCTTCCTTAGGCGAGAGAGCTCCGCAGGAATCTGCCCGCCAAATCTAGCATAGGACAAGTTGAGATGTTCCAAGCAGCTAAGATTCGCGAGGCCCAACGTAATTGCTGTGGAGTTGAAATCGTTGAAAGCCAAGTTCAAGCTTCGAAGGAACACAAGCTTGAAGAGACTTGACGAACTGTCGATTCCGCTAGAGATCGACTCGTCGCTCAAATCGAGTCCCACAACAAGGCCGTCCTCGCATGTAACACCACTCCATGAATCGGCACTTCGGTCCCACTGTACTAGCTTGGAAGACTCAAAGGCATTGAAGATGAGGTAGTTTCTCAGCTCGAGCAAGAGCGATCTCTGGTTGATGCCAAGACACTGGGCTGAAGCTGAAGCCCTAGCTACGTCGGAGAAGATGGAGATCGTGGATATAGCAAGAAGAAGCCATGAAACAATCGAGCCTTTCATCGGAAGAGGTGTAAGAAGGGTGCGGGAAGAGGAGCAAGGAAGAGGGAATCAACCAAAAAGAAGAAGACACTTGGGAGTGGAGGAGTCGTCCTACTTTAAGTGCATTCTAGGGTCAATTTTGGGATATCATTAGTCACCAAATTTGACTTATAACTACTTGCAAAAATTCCTAGTAAAAATCTGCGACATTGCACAACAAAGTGGCATTCTTTTTTATCCTAATTTTCCAATAGAAACAAAAGATCATATTTATGTTTTCTCAGAAAAAAAGGAAAAATAAAAGAAATTTGCCTAAGATATTGAAATTAGAACTTGACATCCTTGAAAATACTTTCGGCTCACCTTATTTAAGATCATAAAACCAATGACATCATATGATCATTGTTGTCTTTGTACGTGAACATTAACCATGCAGAGATCGGTTAAAAGCAAACAACATAGATATTATATTCAACTATTTTATTAAAAATGTAGATTCAAGGAGATAAATAAAACGATTTACTTATATTTGAGTTTTATTTGTAAAATTTTATAAGACCGTGAAAGAAGCCAAAAAAAAAAAAAAAAAGTCTGGAATCATTTCAACTTTAGGATTTCACCTTTCATATACAATTTCATAAAAAAAAATTGTTAAGTTTAAATTTCACTGATAAATTATGGTAATTATGGGAATAGTTGGTAGATGATTTCTCTTATATTAAACTGAAAGGAAGAAAAAGGAAGAAAACGGAAAAAAAGGCAAAAGTAGGACGATGAAAAATGGGCGTTATCTTTACTTCGAGCAGTATACAGAGCAGTACAAAGGAAACTAAAAAGAGGAAAAAATCCACAAAGGTTTTGAATTAAAAGAAAGAAAAGAAAAAGCGAACTAGTGTAGATGCAGGGGATTGATCCATCGTGCACGTCGGACGATTATCATGGCCAACGGATTATTACCATACTTCACACTCCCTTCATGCAACTTTCACTGTATTTAATAGAAATGCGTGTGAATTGGCTAAAGGAGCAATCGTCGCATGGCACATCTTGATAGCCGCTTCGGAGTTTTTCTTTTGGTGTTGTATATTGATACATTTGAAGGTTTTCTTCCTTCCTTTTTTGCTTCGTAGTGAGTTTTCCTATGCTAAGAGTGGCTTGATAGAGATTTTTTAGGCTTTTAATTTTTCCTTTTTGGGTTGAGCAGAGTTAACTTCCAATAAGACTCGAAATCAATACCATAAAGAGAGGAGCAAACTCTCTTGCAATCTAAAACAACACCCGATTATTAGATTTTAAATGTAATTAAATTGTCAAAATCTTATCTTTATTGAAAGAGATCCATTGAGTAATTCATAAATAAAAATCAACCCTCCAATGAGCACCGCATTGCTCTAGCTAATGAAAAGCTCTGTCTTCTCTTTTGGTCCAAGATTTTGACAAGAGAACTAGATACTAATGCGGGCTGATGAAACCGTGGATATCGTGGATATCGCAAGAAAAAGCCATGAGATGATGAAACCGTTCATTGGAAGAGGTCGAGGAAGAGCGCAGGAAGAGGGCAGGGGAAGAGGGAGAAATGAAACAAAATCGACACTTATGGAGTCATCGTTTGAAGTCAGTGCCAGCAGGAGTCGATTTTCGGGATGTTATTAGTCACTAAATTTGACTCACTTCACTTTCGAAATTACTAGCGAAATCCTGCAATTCTTTGCAACAAAACTGTACTCTTTATTTAATATAATTTTTCAATCGAAACAAAATACCATATTTTTATCTTCTGAGAAAAATAGAAAAATAAACAAGTCTGCCAAAAAATGAGGAGATTAGAACTCGACATCTCCTTTGAAAATGCTTTTGGCTCATCTTATTTTACATCATAACGCAAAATGACATATTAAAATCAATTTTTTCTTGGTGCATACTCTAAAAATGTAGAAATTGGTTAAACATAAATAGACACTAATGCGGGCTGTATTCAAGACCAACTTGTTCAACTAAGAAGATCCACACGCATTCAATATCGACAATACTCTCATCATAAAGCTAATATCAATAAGCTTCATTCACAAGTGAAAAGTCTCATCATTGACTTTATCATAAAAAGTTATCATTTCCCATGCATCGAAACTTGCATTTAGACACTTTGGGATGGCTACAAGCATTGAAAATGTTAGCTATGACGATTTTCCGAAGATAGCACATAATTGAAATTTCTGCTCGATTTTATGACTGAGTTTCCGCTTGCGTAAGTCGCTCTTCTGATCCTATTATTTGAGTAACCGACTTTGAGCTACATCATATACCTAGCTTTCCACGGTAACATCAGAATGTGTCATCCTATCCTTATTTTTATTAAATAAGTAGATTGAAGAAAATAAATAAAATGATTTATTAACTTTCGAATGCAACTTCATCGTAGTTTGTGAGTGAACACATAGGAAGAGGAGCTGTGTACTTATTGGAAGGCAGGTGAACATGAGCTTCCTTGGATGGACTTTCAATGGGGCTGTGTTTCGTCTCGTTCAAATCACATCCTATCATAAATTTGTTGGTCCCTATGCGCGACTATCTTGAGTTGACTTGACCTGTGAATGCAGATTCATTAACTTGCTTATTGAGCCGGTGGTGGGCTTCAATGGTTCATGACCGTCGATGCAAATTCTTGAATGACCTCGCTAAGGATGTCGTGGTCGATATTGGCTCCAGTTACTTGGACCGAGTAATTCGGGCAAGTGGCCAGATACCACCGGAATAAGTGGCGCATGAGATGGACTGATCAAGTGTGAGGACTTTGGCAGCCCTTGGTCCTTTCTTTACGGCAACCGTTGCTTTCACTCTGTCTTTACCCAAGTTAACGCGTTTCTTTGCCTAGACTAGAGAATGCAAAATTGTCGTTTCAGTGATGCTCCTCGATGAGCTGATTTCTAAAATTCTGTATACGACAAAAACAGAATTTCTTTTGTGCTTGCGTCAAATACGTAGTGTTTGTACCGAAATTCAACAGAACCACGTAAATCTTTTTACTCATTTTTGTTCATGTCTTTCTGGTAAGCTTCAATCAAGGATAATTCATACTCAACAATATGTGCATGAAAGAAAGTGATCTCATCTAACAAGAAATTTATCTTTATCTATCAAGGAAACTAGTTGTATTAGGAACTAATAAATTATCAAATAATATCTCTAAAATCTAATAATATCTCTCAAATATTTTTTTAATAATTCCTCCAATATCAATAAATATACCAAGAACAAAGCCCATAAACATGATGATCCGTGAGTGAGAGATCTGGAAAATTTCCCGGGCAAACATGATGATCCGTGATCCTTTGTGAGTGATCTGGAAAAGTTCGCGCGAAATGGGTAATTCAAGAAAAAAAACAAAGAACGGAGAATTGCGGGTAGGAAGAGAAAGACAGGGGATGGTTGAGATTGGAAACATAGAGTAGTCAAAGTAAACTCCTGCTGGGGAACATTATGTTTGATGTCTACGTTATCGTGGGACTGACGATGCGATATGGCCAGCTTTGGGGATTGGAATCTAAGCAAGCCAATGATGAAAATAGAGATGGTTAAATATTGCCCAAATCCAAAGTGTGGTTTGGTGTAACAATGATTGAGATTTACGCGTCAAAAAGGGTAAGTTGTTATGTTTTCCACAATCCTCGCAGCCACCAAAGCCAAGATTGAATGGAGATAAATTCGATTTTCATGTGAATGGGCCCGTTTTTTGTTGGATCAAAGATGACATCAGTGGATGGATAAAATGTTGCTGAAAATAGACAGAAATATATTAGAAGTGCTAAATATTATGTACGACACTCACTTTAATATCAGAAGTTTTTGCTGGATTACTTAAGTATCAAATCGGAATAAAAATCAATCACTTAAGTGCCAATGGTGAGAAAATTCGGCCAAAAATAATATGTGTCTTTCATAATTAAAAATTTGACATCAGGACACTTGGATTGTCAAAAGTTGGCACAAGGGGACACTTAAGTGCCAAAATTAGAATAAAATTGATCACTTAAGTACCACTGGCAAGAAAATCTAGTTAAAACGCTGATATGACAATTTTCCGACGAGCTACGTGCAAAACGATGTCGTTTTACATGCTGATATGGCTAAACAGTGTCAAAACGACATCGTTTTAGTGTCGACGTGATAAATAATTAATATAATAATTAATTAAAAAAAAGCGGGGAGGAGGGGGAGGCAACTCGTGGCTGAGGGCTTAGCCCTCACTGCCGCCGCCTCCCCTCCGTCGCCGGAAAGATGGGGGAGGGTCGGCTAGGGCCGTTGGCGAGGGCTTGCGTGCCCTCACCATATCTAGGGGAGGGTCGCGACCCTCACCCCAGATTTGGGCAAGGGCATGCAGGCCATCGCCGCCGGTTGGTTGGGGTAGCCGGCCCCAGCCGACCCTCTCCCATCTTTCCGGCAACGGAGGGGAGGTGGTGGCGGTTAAGGGCTCAGTGCCCTCGGCCCGGGCTCGGCGGCCCCGACCGACCCTCCCCCACCTTTCCAGCGACGGAGGGGAGGTGGCGGCAATGAGGGCTGAGCCCTCAACCACTGGCTGCCTCCCTCCTCCTCCTCCCCCTCATTTAAAAAAAAATAATTAATTAATTATTTTAAATTTAAATTAATTAATTATTATATGAAAATTCGAATTATAATAAAATGATGTCGTTTCTATATGTGGTTTGCTGAGTCAGCTTTTCGGCAAGCCACGTAAGCGAGAAAATTAATAAAATATTGTCATGTAGGGTTTCCAGCGAGGTTCGCTGGATGTGGCACTCAAGTGTCTCATTTTTCATAAAAAGTGACACTTAAGTGTCCATTTCATAAGTTTTGACACTTAAGTGTCCCTCTGTGCCAAGTTTTGACAATTGGGGTGTTCTTTTGTCTTAAAAATTTTATATGACTTGTCATATTATTTAAAAAATCCAGTCCACGTGCCATTTTCATGTGGCGTGCTTGGCATTGAAGTGATTACATTTTAACAACGACCAATACTAAAGTGATCACTTTAAACAAAATTTGGTATTCAAACAATTACTATTTACAACTTTTAGACAACGTCATTTAGGAGTTATTTGCTGACTGAGCAAGCCGACAAGCCACATAGGACAAAATATTACCATGTCGGATTTTCGGCTATCCAAATCAAAGTTAGCACTTAAGTGATACGAAAAAAAACTTTTGGTACGGAAGTGAGCTCTATACATAACTTTTGGTATTTCTAATATCCTTCTCCCATTGAAAATATCACATAATCTCCATTAAAATGAAGTACCTTTCAATCACTTATGTTGTACTTGTATTGTGGGTTTATAAGGGGAATGTAATTGCTGGGCTACTTCTGTGGTAGATCTAAAGCAATTTACCATGTCACAATTTTCTTTTGTTGTCCCCGCTAAGTAGTGTCATCTTGCACAAAGTCACGACCATGTGCTAGATTGTCTCTTTGGGTGATGACCAAGATTGAATCGACTTGACTTTCATAAATCAGTTTTTGTTGAAGCTTGAACCCAAATTTGACTTCCGTAAAATCCAAACCGATGAGGCTCGGACTTGAGTCGGCGTCGCACTTAAACTCGTAAATAATTTAGGGGAGCATGAGTAGCATGATTCTTTTGCACGTGAAGAAGCAATTAAAACTTGATTTTGAAGAGGCGTTTGAGAAAATGCTGGTAAGCGCATAATTGTTTCGGTCCTGAGCCTCGTGGGTCTCATCCTAGTTAAATCCATTTTGTTTCGTAGTGAGTTTTCCTATGTTAAGAGTGGTTTGATAGAGTTTTTTTAGGCTTTTATTATTTTTTATTTTTTTGGATTGAGCAGTCAAGTGCCAAGTTCTTCCAATAAGACTCAAAACCAAGATAATAAGGAGAGGAGCAAACTCTCTTACATTAAAAATCTTACAACACCAGACCGTTAGATTTTTAATGTAATTAAATTGTCAAAATCTTACATCAACCGAAAGAGATCCCATTGACTAATTCATAAATAAAAATCAACCCTCGAGTGAGCACCACATTGCTCTTCCTAATGAAAAAGCTATATCTTCTCTTTTGGTGCAAGATTTTGACAATGTAACAAGAAATCTAGTTATCACAATATTGACAAGCACTAAAGAAACATCATAAATTTGACACTTCTTTTTTGGACAACCTTGATAAAACTGAATGGAAATCAAACTTGATTGCAACATGCTAAACTAAATCACCCCATGGTGCTCTACTCCTAAATGTTCGACTCACTAGTTTGGGGTTTTTGATGGTCAAAAAATTAATTTGGAGTAAATTTATCACATGTGTACTACTTTGGGGTTTTTTTTTAGGATATTAACCCATTTTTTCTATTTTTGGTTGTTCATATTAATATATTTAATATTTTTTAATCTATAGATAGAAAATTTGCGGAAAACCATGATCATGATAATCAGGATCAAATGTAGAAATGTGTAAATTCTGTACTAACCTCCAGCCATTTATGACATCAAGAATAGATATGCGGAGCTTGAATGATCATGAATAGACACTTCTAGCCAATTGCCCTTTCAAACATTGATGGTGTGTTCTCCAATTATCAAATAATCAGGACAATGAGAATTATAAGAGGGTTTGGCTTAGGTAACCTATGTATATGCCCATACAAATCCTAATAGAAATAGTCTTCCATCAAGACTAATTTTAGTAGATATGGACAATCTCTATAGTTATCAACAACTAGATTTGGATAATAAATTTTCAATGAAATCTAATGTAAGTAATTTTAAACTGAATGTGGGATCATCTTAAATAAAATCATAAAATTCTCCCACTTGATCCTAATATTTCATTGAATGAAATATTTAACCAAATTCACAAAATTTCATGCTAAAAATAAAACACATGAATCATTGTGATAAGTCCTCATCTTCTATGTATCACAATGGGTCTCTCTAGCTCATATGTGATAACATAACATAATAAATAAACTTTATGTTTATTCTAGGTCAAGCATGATTGTTTTTCTCAAAATAATTAAATTTATACAACTGTATTGAGAAAAACATAATAAATGAATAAAAGTTTCACAAATTCTTTCATATAAAGAAAAATTTACATGATTAGACTAATGTCCATTTGACTATATGATCCTTATAACTCAATGGTGACATACCTTTAGTTAAAGAATCAATTATCATCAATCCAGTGTTTACGTGTTCTATGATCACTTTCTTCTCTTTAACACATTTTCTTATGGCTAAATATTTGATGTCGATGTGCTTGTTTTGACTATTATTTTTGTGGGTTTTAGCCATGAAAACTGTAACTGAATTGTTGCAAAATATTCTTAATGATCTAGTAATGGAATCCATAACTTTAAGCCCTAATATGAAACTTTTTAATCACACATCATGTGAGGTGGTCTCAAAACAGAAAACAAACTCAGCCTCCATAGTGGAAGTGGCAACCAAGGTCTGTTTCACACTCCTCTAGGACGCAACTCCGCTAGCAAACATAAAAATAGAACCCAATGTTGATTTTCATGAATCAACACAGCTAGCAAAGTCTAAATCTGAGTAACCAACTACCTTCAAGCTATTAGTCCGTCTATACAAAAGCACATGTCTCTTTATACCTTAAAGATATCTCATCATATTCTTTGCAGCTCTCCAGTGATCCATACCTAGATTACTCTAAGCATACATCAAGTTTTCGACAACAGAAGCATAAGGATGTTCTTCATTTGTTTCCTTTCAAAATTGTTCTTTGGGCAATGGTTCAAATTAAACTTATCACCCTTAACAATGGGTGTTATACTTGGTGAACAATCTTTCATTCAAAATCTCTCTAAGACCTTATTAATATAGGTTAGTCCTAATATACCTCAAAGTCTATCCCCATGCATCTTAATGGCAATGATATAAGATTCCTCACCCATATTCTTCATCTCAAAACTCTTAGAAATGAATTGTTTCACTTCATGTAGCAACTCCCTATCATTGGTTGCAAGTAAAATGTCATCCACACGTAGGACAAGAAACAAATCCTGCTCTCACTGGCCTTCTAGAATATACATAGATTCATTACATTTTCTACAAAATCGAATGAAGAGATGACCTCATGAGTATTATTGATAGGATACTTGTTTCGAGCGATATAGAGACTTCTTAAGCTTGCACACCAAATCTCACTGGCACTAGAGAAGAATCCTTCTAGTTGTTTCATGTAAACCACTTCTTCTAGTTTTCCATTGAAGAATGCAGTTTTCACATCCATTTGATATTAACTCTATATGAAAATGAGTAACCAATGCCCAAATAATACGAAGAGAATCTTTCTTAGATACAGGAGAAAATGTCTCTGTGTAATCAATTTCCTCATTTTGAGTGAATCCCTTAGAGATGAGTTTGGCTTTGTATCTCCCAATGTTGCCTAATGAATCCATCTTAATTTTGAAAACCCATTTATATACAATGGCTTTCACACCATAAGGCAACTTAACTAAATCCCAAATTTTGTTAAATGCTATAGAACTCATCTCATTTTTCATGGCATTGTACCGCAAATTAGATTTATCATAACTCATGACTTATGAAAATATTTTAGGATCATTTCCAGCTCCAACATTAAAGTAAGATTCTTGCAGATACACAATGTAATCACTACGGATTGCTGATTTCTTTTTCTAATAGACCTACTTAATGTTGTATCAACATTCTCTTGAGAAGTTTGTTGTTCAATTGGATGCTCAACTATTTCTGGCAATTGCTAAACAGTTGGGTCTACTATATCAATATTAGCTGGTTATGGGTTTTCAATTATTGGTTGTTCAACGGTCGATTAAACTGAAGGGGCATTGTAAACAACAACCAATCCAGTACCTGAAATGGAAGGTCAAGTATCTGAATAATCTTTTTAAGAAACAAAGTCCATAAATTCATCACTCCCACTATCAAGTTGACTTATTATTTGATTGGAGAATTTCCAAGTTGGCATACGTGCCTTTTTCGAGCAACTCGTTTGTGTGTAGTCTAGGCTAATTCAAAATGAAAAGGTTTAGGAAGATGAACATTGAAAGGGCTGAAAGGGTAGCGACGGGATGTAGATGTTGATTTTTGAGGATTTTTCAAAAGAATAACTCTTAGTGGGATCTAAAAAATCACCTGTAAAGACATTCCCAAACAAAGGTCATTCTAAAAAAACTTAGCGTTTCTTGATTCCACAAATCTATTAACGTGGCATGGACAATAAAACCTGTGTCCTTTGAACTTTTCGACATATCCAACGAAATACTCACTTATAATCATTGGGTCTAACTTCTTTTCTTATGGATTGTATATTCTTACTTCAGACGGGCATCCCCAAATGCGTACATGTCGCAAACTCGGTTTCCAACCTTTGAATAACTCAAAAAGGCATCTTTGGGACAGCATTGGTTGGAACTCAGTTTGATATATATACTGCCATTTTAAGAGCCTCAGTCTATAAGGATTTAGGAAGTTTGGAGCTATTACACATACTTCGCACTATGTTTAATAAAGTTCGGTTTTCTTCTTTCTATTATACCATTTTAGTCCAGAATACCAGGCATAGTGTATTGTGCAATAATCTCATGCTCTTCAAGAAAGTTCGTAAATTGACCAAGTGCTTGTAGTGTATCTACCATAGTATTCTCCACCTCTATTTGATTTCACAATTTTAACTTGCTTACCATAATGTTTCTTTATTTTGGTTTTAAACACCTTAAGGGCATCCAGGGCTTCGTGCTTATTACAAAGTAAGTAGAGATATATAAATCGTGAATAATCGTCTATGAAAGAGATGAAGTATCTCTGACCATTTGAGTCCATATCTGGACTATAAATATCTATATGTTTGATTTCTAATATTTCCGTACTCTTCTTGGCACATTTCTTTGACTTGTTTGTTTGCTTTCTATTTGTGCATTTCACATAAGTGTCATAAACAGTAAAATTCAGAGTACCAAGTACTCAATTATTTACTAATAACTTAATTCTATCTATGAAGATACGTTTCAATCTCCAACGCCATAATATAGAGGAATCATCATTCACAACACATCACTTTATCACAACATTATCATGAACGTGTATTGCATTATAAATAGCATTGTCTTGTAAATTAATTCGAAAAAGACCATCAGACAAAATACCACTCCCAGCAATTTCAAATTTATATGATAAACTGAATGTTGAACTTGAAAATTTAAAGGAGTATTCTAATGGTACAAGTTTTGAAACTGAAATTAAATTCCTAGAGAAACTAAGAATATAAAAGGGTTCTTTCTAAGTTCAGAACAAAACCACTATTGAGAACTAATCTACATGTCTCAATAACTTCCATATGCGAACGTATCTTGCTTCTTAGATAGATGTTTTGTTCATTTCCGCTAGTTTCTGCTCGTTTTAAAAACCCTACAAGAAATTCGAAATGTGGATTGTAGAACCATAATCAATCCACCAAGTGTTGTGACCCACATCAACTATATTAGATTCATAATAAACACATGAGAGTGTGGTACTTTTTTTTCTTAAGTCAGACCTTAAATTTGGCGCAATCCTTCTTCATGTGCCCCCCTTTTTTTTTTTACAGTAGAAGCATTTGGATTCCTTCTTCATGCTAGCTTTGGATGGTATTTTACCTTTGATCTTCTGTATACCTTGCCCTTTATATTTACTTGTGTTGCCGTATGAGCACTTTCTGCCTTTTCTCTGAGTAGTCTCTCTTCCTAACACATGGTCATGAGTTCATGATTGACCATTTAGTATTATATGTGCTGCAAGAGATCTTGAAAGGGGCATACTCTTTTGGGAGAGTGTTGAGGATATAGTATACAAAAAAAGGATTTTGATATTCCAACCTCAAGATTCTTCAGCTCAACTGCAATATCCCTCATCTTCATAGTGTACTCACACACACCTCTTACACTTGTAAGCTTCAACGATGAGAACTTCATAATCAATGTCATGACATGCGATTTCTCTGAAGACTCAAATTGCACATTAATAACCTTTAGCTATTCCTTGGTATTGTTATACTGAATGACTGAACCACAAATGCTCACAGAAAGTTTTGTCTTTATGTACATAAAGAGTAACTTCAGCCGGAGTGCTAGCCTCAGTAGGAGCAAGTGGTTCATCTGGTCATATAGCATAATTAATATTCACGCACCCCAATGGGAGAAGAATTAATTTCCTTTATTCTTTATAGTTATCACCATTTAGCTTAGAAACAATTATACCAGAACTAATCCTAGGTGGTAAAACTACATTTTAATCAAAATGAAAACTTATGTATCATATATTTGAGGCAAGTAAACTTAAATCATATTTTACAAATGTAAAACATGTTGTAAAATATGAATCACATAATGTCAAAAACTGCATGTGGACTAAGTTTCCAATTTAAATAGATTCATAATTACTTCATGATGAAGCTCCCAAATTATACTCCCTTCTGTAATCCTTGTGATAAGAAAGATAAAATGATCTTTCATCCTAATTAGTCACATTGATATATTGAAAATTCCTGTGAGATAAAATTCATAATACTAATATGACTTATCACAATTAATGTCTTTGATAATATGTGATCCAAAAGCTCTTAATATTTATAAATTTATTACAATCAAAGATGCTATGGCTAATCTTCAATTAATTAAATATATACTAATCACTAGACATTTAATTGCACAAGAAAATATTCACAAAAATTCATGAAGGGCAAAACAATAAATTAAGACCACCAATGGCAAAACCATAAGTAAAAAAATTGATCAAGGGTAGAATCGTAATATCAGTGGCCAAAAGGGGCAAAACAATAAATAAAACAGGAAATAACATAATCGTAATATCGGTGAAGAGTGGGGGCAAAAATGTAAAATAAGTCGTAGAGAGGGAGGAGCTGCGTTGGGTGTGTGCTGTGCACACGTGCCCTGTTCACCACGCAGGCGCATGGTGCACACACGCTTGGCGGTTTGGCACCTGTGGGGATGCATGTGGCATGCGAAATCCACGCGCTTGCAACCTTAGCATGCGTGTGGATGCACACGCCTTCTTCCTCATGCGAATGAACGCCTTTTTTCACTGTTTCGCCACGCCTTCCGCCGCCTAGTTCTCCTTCGGTAGCCCACCTTAGACCAAAAAAAGTGATGGGTTTTGGAGACCACGCTGGCACGACCACACAGGTCCAAGATTTGGTGAAAACAGCCAAAAATTGCTTGAGCTCAAGCATAATTCCCCAAAATGCAAACCCTAATTTCCATGACTTCCGCTACACAATTTGCCTTCGGCACTCACTATAATGTCGAATTACCTTAAGGCTTTTGTTGCCCATGGCGCTGCCACAGTACTCTTTCAAAGACAGGTGGTGAGTTGCCCAAATTTTGCTCAAATCACCAATAAGATTTTGTCCCGATTTTTTTTATTCAATCAAAAACCCCCATGAAAATCATCAAGGTAGAGATATGAACATGCTCCAATACTAATTGTTAGAAAATTTGTGAAAAACCATGATCCAATCAGGATCAAATCCGGAAACGTGTAAATTATGCACTAACCTTCAGTCATTGATGACATTAAGAACAAATACGTAGGGCCTGAACAATTGTGAATAGGCACTTCTAGCCAATTGCCCTTTCAACATTAATGGTGTGTTATTTGATTATCAAATAATCAGAATAATGAGAATTATAATGGGTTTGACTTAGATGACCTATTTATATGCTCATATAAATCCTACAAAAATAGTCTTCCATCAAAATTAATCCTAGTAGATATAGACACTCTCCATATTTATCAGTAACTAGATTTGGATAATAAATCCTGAATGAAATCTAATGTGAGCAATTTAAAACTGAACGTGGGATCTTATTAAATAAAATTATAACACCACTCTCACATACCATGGGCCTATTCTATAAGTTCAATATTTTTTGAATAAGTGCACTAGAAGTCTTAAAGTTTGTTAAAAAAAAAGTACAATCAAATCATAAACTTGATTGTCCACACAGTCTTATGCATAGAATTATGAATTCTAAAGGTGTTGTTCACTAAGTGTCCATGCAATATTTTTGTTTTTATTGTGATAGTGAGACGTAACCAAATCATTTAACCGGATCAAGCAAGTCATGACACAAACGTAATATAAAAATATCACCACAAATTCGGCAAGAATAATAATAAAAGAACAAGAGATTGAGCATGATAAAGTAGACTAATACAAGTCAGTCAAAAAAATAACATGGCCTTGTTGTTATTAAGACGTAGGATAGCAATCCCCATGAACTAAATTCAAATCGAGTCCAATTTTTCTAATAGTATAAACTATTTAAATCTAAACTATGCTAACTATAGCAATAAAACTTAACAACTTAATTAGGATCTCGGTTTCTAATGATCTTTCAATTTTTTTCTATTTCTTCGGAAATTATTGATTTTTTAGTTAATTTTTTATTTTCATCATGCACTCGATTAAAGTCTGTACGATCAGTTTTTGAACTTTTTTTTGTATTTTTTTAATTTTCACCCGGACCGACCCCTTAGGCCGGGTCCAAATAGGGCCGCACGGTGGTCCCACAACTGGTCGCACATATTGAGCCCTCTTTTCAATTAGAAAATAAGCCTATCTATCTGAAAATGAGATTCAACCCAAACCCATCTAAACTAAGTCAAGCCCAAACTTAACCAAGCCCCCAACTCATTTGAGACTGTCACAAACCCAAATTTGAATATGGAAACTCCCAAGTCAGTCTCTATCGAAATCACCCCATAACCCATACCCAATTCCTATTATTCCTATTTGTCTCTCTTTATTCTTGTTTGGTTAAAGACCACAAAAAACCCTAAATTGATACACATATGACAAATTTATCATAAACTATTTTTTTGACTACCAAAAATCTCAATCTGGTACACTAGTGATAAATTTATCATTTGTAAATGTTATCGTTAAATTATCGAATTGAATGACATGTAGTAGTTGACAGATGTATCGGTTTGGGGTTTTACCCCCTCTGTTTGTCACAGATGTACTGATTTGTATTTTTTCATGTTAATAATCCAATTTAACGGAAATTAATGGGAGGATATGTTTGTTATAAATATAGCGGTTGTGGGTTTTTATGGTAAAAAAAAAGATAACCTGGGGTAATTTTGTCACATGGATAATAATTTGGAGTTTTTGGTAGTAAAAAAAATTAGTTTATGCTACATTTGTAATAGGTACACTAATTTGGAGGTTTTTTTTTTCTTTCTTTTTATGGTATTAACCTTTCTAGTTTTCTACCACCATCTTGGTGGCCACGATGGTTTGGGCTCTCTCCCCCTCATGAAGGGAAGGAGTTCAAATCCCCTCTATGACATCCCAAAATTTCATGGCAACCTCTGGATGCATTACGACCTATGAAAAGGTGATGGAAGTGTTATTGATTTATGTTATGGCATTTAGACCAAAGAATTTTAATAGATTAATGCCGAAGTATTTTAATGGAGAATTATTTGGGTAGAAATACATCTTATGTTAATGGATGGTCAAGGTTGGTGCTATAGGACAATTTGATAAAGAAGATTTTGTTCTTGACTATGCACTTTATAGATTTGATTTTATGGATTAATGTCACAAAGTCTTTTGGCCATTTTATTATGCAATTAGGTATTTATTTAAATGAGGATTAAGATGTATTATTAAAAATAAACTTGGGCCATTTAAGTTTGGACCTTAGGCCCAAGTGTGTTGGGCCTAAAGTGGGCCAAGAGGCCCGGCCCATAGAGCCCATAGGGCTGTCGACTGCATGGAAAGTGGAGGAGGAACCGGACAAGTGGAGGCATGCCCATTGCATGGACGTGCAAAGTGTCTTCATCCTTGGGGCCACTTGTCACTTGCATGCAAAATGCAATGATTACTAGTCTATTAAGCAAATAAAAGGGAGAATGAAAGAGAGTGCTCGTGTGAGGGAAAGAGAAGAACCGAACAGAATTTTGAGTGAGTGAGAGGGAGAGTTCGAGCAAGAGAAGCAGGCACGCGCGAGTACGGGCCGTGAGTGGGAAGAGGAGGACCGTCTTCCACCCGTGCCGAGCTGCCGCCGTCGTTCTTGCTGTGTTTTCCTTTGATTTGAGGCAAGTGAAGTCCTAAAACCTACCCTTTGCATTGATGTGTGTATGTGTAGTAGATGGCAAGTCTTGGTTGTGGTAGATGGGATGAAATTTCAGAGCTTTGGAGAGAGATTCGTTGGCCATGCATGCTGTTTCTGGAAAGACTAGTCCGACCATCCATGAGTTTGTGTGCTGCATGTGACTTTTTAGTCAGAATCTTGCTTCAATTTCTTCATGAAAGTTGTATAGAACACCTTGAAGAACAACATAATAAAATTTGAGGCAAAAGGAACAAGAAATGGTCAGTGAAATGATTTTTCTTTGGAGAGACTAGATCTGAAATTCGTTGTGATGACTTTCAGTGGTTTCGTGGTCTGTAAAGTAACCTTCATGTGAAAATATCACTTTGATCTCTTAACAAAAGTTGTAGTATACTTCTTGAGGTAGAACATATAAAAAATTTAGAGGAAATGAACAAAAATAGGTCGGTGAAATAGTTGTCTTTTGAAGAAACTAGATCTGGGAAAAACGCTGCTTCGACCTAGTATGATTTCGGGATTTTTATAAAATCATAAAGTTAAAATTTGATCGTGTGTCCTTAATGAAAGTTGTAGGTAATATTCTGAGGAAAAACATAATGAAATTTCAGAGTAAATGGACCAGTAATGACCAAGGAAACGATTTTTCTTCAACACGGGTAGATCTGGAAAATGATACCAAGAATAGGAAAAGTAAATCTATTTTACATTTTAATCTAGATCGAATTGGACTACTATTTCTTCATGAAACTTGTACTTCTAGGTCTTAAATACAGCGTGTCCAAATTTCAGAATTTTCTAAGTTTATTTAAGGGTTTAATCGAAATTGTTTTCAAAACTGTGCATAGATGATGTTAAAATCCTTTTTCGGTGATGTATGGACCTGTACGTATTCTTTGAAGCCTTGTTTGATATGGTGTTCTTCACGAAATGTGTTTTATTAGATCTTATCTACAATGTGTTAAAATTTCAGAATTAATTTCCATCGTTTACTAATTTTCCAGGATTTTTCATAAACAGCACGCATTCTGTTTAAGCTGAAAAACTGTTCTATTTACAGGTCATTGATTTGCTAGATAAATTGTGATATCTTGGATTATCATTCGTGCAATGATGTGGTGACATTCATGCATATCATATGACATCAAAAGATTTATGGATTTTCATGAATTCAATGAAGTTTCTCAAAACCATTGCATCAAATAATATTTTTCCCAATGCATATTATATGATTTTAAAAAATGCTGATTCCAATAATTGGCATTATTGCATCAAATGTGAAATTGAAAAAAAGAAGAAGAGATATATGAGAATATGCATTGTAATGATGAGAAGCCCGTCGGAGGTGTGAGCCGACGATGCCCCGGGAGTGTCGGGATACCCGGAATGGTTGGGTGCCGGAAGCCTCGGAGGTTTGTGCCCGGGGGATGCCTCGTGATGCCAGTTGGGATACGGGATGCTCGAAATGTGGGGGTGCCGGATGCCCGGTTGTATTAAGATACATGCCCGGATGTCCTCGGGAGTTTCGAGATGCCCGGTGGTATACGGTACATAATTCCAGGGGGAATGCCTGGTGTTATGTCGGTACGTAATCCCGGAAGCCTCGGAGGTGTGTGCCGGGGGATACCTCCTGATGCCAGTTGGGATACGAGATGCCCGAAATGTGGGGGTGCCGGATGCTCGGTTGTATTTTGAATACATGCCCGAAGGTTCCTCGCGATACCTGGTTGGATGCGAGCAATAAATTGTGGGATGCAAACATTGATTCCTGGAAAGAAAAATTGATGAAATCCTTGTGAAAGATAAGAATTGAAAATGAATCATGTGCATGGGTGTATGCATATGGCATGATGCATGATCTACTTATGAAAGTAAATTAATGCTATTTGATATTGAAAATGCGATCAATAAGGCATGAATGGATCTCGTGGTGATGTATGCTTGATAGCATGGATGATATGAATCATAGTGGTGCATGCACGATGGCATGGTGAGAGATGCATGACTACATGGTGGTATATGCACATATGGCATGATGATATATGCATGAATGCTTGATGATGAGTGCATGGTGGTATATGCACATATGGCATGGTGATATATGCATGAATGCTTGATGATGAGTGCATGGTGGTATGTGCACATATGGCATGGTGATATATGCATGAATACTTGATGATGAGTGCATGGTGGTATATGCACATATGGTATGATGACATATGCATGGCTGCAAGGTAAGTTATGCTTGAATGCATGAATGATACGTGCTTTGTTATGATGCCTTGATTGTTATGTGTGACGCAATGAGTAGTTTGGTGAATCTTTACTACTGAATGGTTGTACTCACCCCTTTTGGGGATTAACATTTCAGACTAGATAAGATTCATCTGCTGCCACTGCTACCAGTAGATGGATCAAGTGGTTGGATATGACCGCGAGGAGGAGGATAACAAAGGAAGGAACTTTTGGACGCCAACACTGATCGATGGACTTTAAGTATACGACTATTGGAGGAGATGTCGGTCATCGTTTGAAGTATAGCGAAGTATAGAAAACCATGGCATTTAACTTATAACGACTAAAGATGTCCATCTGCTTTTATGTAAATAAAAGTGTTCGGCTTTAACTTATATAAGATGTTTAGTTGGTGTGCACTGTTTTTTGAATATAGGGAAGGGAGTTGTTAGATATGATTCCATTATATGAATTGCGTAAGGGACCGATCAAAAAAAAAAAAAATGTAAACCCCCAGGTTGTATGGACTCGCTGCAATTGAAATGGTATCGGAGTGACATGTTATTAGGGAAAGTGAAAAGTAAATGAACTGTGACGACCCTAACAGATCGGGGGCCGTCGAGGGGTGCCACACCCTCATGGTCGCTTGGGGTCTTAAGTGGGACGCTGGGGGTGGTGGGTCCTCCTACTTACGTGTCTCCCCAAGTTTACTTGTCGGTTGCCGACTATACAGGGTCCTGGGTCACCAAAAAAAAAAAAAAACCTTTCTAGTTTTCTTTTATTCACTGATATTTCCCTCTTGCCTTTTTTCCTCTTCACTGATAAAAAAAAAAACACCAGATTATACTCAAGAACTACATTTGATAGCCCAATTCCGAGCTGTACATAGACAAACTTACCCATCAACAACTAGCATTCTTAAACAAACGATTGCAATTAGTCACCATCTCCAGTCACCACCGAATGACCGTTATAATCCACTGTGACCAATACATGGACTTGCAAGGAAATTGAGTGTGGAAGACTAACATGGTAGAAGTCTCGATCATGAATATCACCTGAAATCAAGGTTGAGAACAACAACTCATATCACATACTCATCGTCAATCGCCACCGAAAAGAAGTGTAATTATTCGGAAATGTATTTGGCCATTGTGAAAACAATAGAACTCATGCTTAAATGACTTGAAAATCAATCAATATAGCTTAATCTAAGTTAGCATATTTTCAAATTCAGAAAAAAGACAACTAATCCGCATCGAAACCTCATAGAATTTCAGCGAACAAATTGCAGTCAATTGATTAAGGAGCAGATTTTTGTAATTTCAAACTCATATTTGTGACCATATACAGACGGAATTAACATATGAAGTTTAGAATGAAATACATGACTCTAACATGACCGAACCTATTGAAGCAAAACGAGCTTTACATTCACTTCACCTTCACCATAACGATAGCATGATGGAGAATCGGATATTACCTTGTCAATAAAGCCAACGTAAGTCGTAGTAGGCAGTCCCATTAGCTATTGGGAGCTCTCACGAATCATCGGCTAAATGAACACCGGTGGTAGAGCTTCAAGCAAGTTTTGGCCACTTCAATCTTGGCCGCGAAACAGACTTGAACAAGCGCTTCTCTAGAGGCGGCAGTGCGGCGATGGCTACACTACCTTGGGCCTAGTGATAAGCTAGAATTGAGAAAGAGGTCTCTGGAAATCTGAAATTTTTGGTGAAATCTCCTTTAGAAGTGCTCTCCGGAGTGTTTCAAACTCAATCAATGCGGAGTGCGACTCTATCTACTGTGCGAGCAACAATCGGCAACAAGGTTGCGGCGGTCGAACGTAGTGACTAGCTACGATGGAGAAGCAAGCAATTGAAGTCAAATGAGCCTTGTTTAAATCCAAAGTGGGCTCATATTGGCAATTGAGGACTGTAGTTTTATGAGTTAAGTAAGCCCACGCATTGAACGAAGTCTTATGGGTCAAATTCACGAGCAACGGGTTTGGGTTTGAGTTGATGGGTTTGGATCAAGTTATCGGACTACAGAAGAAAATGGCCGAATGGGCTTCAAACATAATCTCTCTCTCTCTCTTTCTTTTTATTATTTATCATTTATATATATTTTTTTATTTTTCTGATTTACTTATCTAATATATGCATATATGATTTTGTAGACAAAAAATTCCGGTGTGAACAATACTTAAGTGTCATAACTTAGTTTCTGATCACTTGAATGCCATATAATTTTTCGATCAATCCATTGGGTGTCATAACTTTTTTTTCCTAATCATTTGAATGTTATATAGTTGGTTCTTCTGTACGTCAATTGTATATTATCTTTTGGTGGAAAAAAAACATTTTAGACACTTTCTTAATAAAATCAATTATTTCAGATTTGACCATTATTTTTTCATTTACAAAAGTTTCCAACAACGTTAATGGGACTATGCTCACAGTAGCAACCATGGTGGCCGAGCAATGGCATTCGTCACTTTGTTAATGGATTCAAGAGACGAGTTATTGGGGTGCACTAATATTAGTACTTTCTCATTTGCTAATATTTATCATGTTTAATTTGTCTTATTAAATTGGTTAGGTCTTTTTTCAGTATGCTAATTTCTGTATTTGAGGGGGGAAATTGCTAACAATTGAAACGTAGATTGGATTGGATATGGGTGTGCTTTGGATTGAGTCAGGTATGGATTGCCAAAATTAATTCATCCAAACCCAATCAAACCCATCCATTTAACAGGTCTAATTTTGGCTACTACTACCTTTCATTCTCTTTACCATCATGAAGGCCCTCTTTGCTATTCACACCTATTATCATTTCAAGAATTAACCATCTTCAACAAGTCAGTTTCATAAACATATTTAGAGAAATCAGGTCATATGGAAAGGTCGTCCTATGTCACAATCAGAGATTGTGCGATTTTTCATAAACACTCTTCCACACGAATGGCAAGATGTGTTGAATCGCATATGGGATGTCAACTGAGCCGCTTCCTATAAGAAAATTGTGATGGATTTTGTAAATGAATATTACCGTATTGTTTCAAGAGGAAAAGATCAAGAAATTGAACAAAAGAGGATCTTTCCGGTTGTGTGCTGACTTGGTGTAAGTTGTATTGGCTGATATATATTAAGTGTGCTTTGTGGACAACTTAATGTAATGTTTACTACACGATTGTTGATCTTGTAGCAACTTATATGTTATTGTTAATTGAAAGCATTATTGTTTTATTGGATGCCTATAATATCTTGCTTTACATTGCTGGCCTTTAGTTCTTTTGTGGTAATTAGCTATGGGTAGTTTTAGAAGTTTTGTAGCTTCATAGAATTGATTTTGCATAAGATAATTATATTGATGATAGTTTTAAGTTAGGATTTTGGAGGATGATTGGAAACATAGTGACCTTTTGATTCTAAAACCTTACTTAAAATTATTCATTAATATGATGGGTCTATGTAAATAGGGATGTATAAATGATAGGCATTAATAATTCGTGCATATTTGTTCGATTTGTTCAGGATCAATGGCTTCAGCCACAAAGAGCATAGTTGCCGAAAACAAACAAAGGTGAAAAGCTCAATGGTGACAACTATGAAATTTGGCAAATGGAAATCCGCAAGATGTCTTTGGAAGAGCAAGAAGCACTTGAGGCTCTTGTCATGACCATGGTAGAACTTTGAAGGGGGAACCCGCGCACAGCACAAAAGAGACTAAGAAGCTTTTTTCGCGTGGAAAAGAATGAACTCTCGGCTCGCATCACGTTGCTGAGTAGCATGGAAAATGACGTCATGCGAGAGTTTCGGCGTTTTGACAATGCCAAGGAAATGTGGGAGGCATTGACAGCTAGATTTGGTCATACTTCGGTGACTAGACTAAGGCAGCTCACTATCAGGTTTGACTCCTATAAGAAGCCTCATGGTCAGACCATGAAGCAACATCTTAGAAAGATGCCAAACATGATAACGAGGCGAGAGATGCTGGCCATGTCCTCACGTATGAGCAGGCAGGTGCAACGGTGATTCGTTCCTTGCCTCGAGTTGGGAGCACATGAAGGTACACCCGATTCACAATGAAAATATCAAAACCTTTGAGGATGCAATGCGTCATCTTGAGTCAGAAGAGGACCGCTTTGTTGGCGGCTAAGCCGGATCTTTGAACTCTATCATGCTAGTTCTAGCTCACATGGAGCTTCGAGCTCCAAGTGCAAGCGCTAACCGGTTTGATAAAGGGAAAGGCAAAGAAGAAGCGTGTCCTTCGGAAAGAAGCCCAAGTTTAACCAACCTGAAAGAGGAAAGCGTCCTCGCATGAAGAAGCTAGCAAGGGTGAAATGCTACAACCGTGACAAGAAGGGTCACTATGCTGCGACGTAGGTGAGCCAAAGAAGGTAAGCACCCTTGTACTCTTCAGAACTTTACTTTTGTGTCGAGTTATGTGTTCTTAACTAAGTCTAATCCTTTGTGGACCGGGATTCGGAGCGACGGACCATGTAGCGAAGGATAGAGGATCCTTCGTGGAATTCCGACAGTATCAACGGAACTAAGTGGATCTATGTGGGAAACAACTCGAGCTGAAGTGAAAGGAATTGGCACATGCCAACTGAATATGCGTGGTGGACGCACTTTGTTCCTTCATGATGTGCTGTATGCTCCGGAGATTCGTCGAATTTAGTGTACGTATTAGTGTTGGTTAAATTAGGTTTCAATATGAACTTCTATAGTAGAGGTTTGAATTTGTTTTTGGATACAAATTACTATGGTTGTGGTTATTTTCTTGATGGTTTTATTGTATTAGATATTGATTATGTTAATGCTAATGTTTGTTATTCCCTTCTCACGTCTCCCAATAAATATGATAATGATGTGAATGTATGGCATGCTAGACTTGGTCACATTGGCCAACAGCGTATGAATAGACTAGCCAAAGAGGGCTTGTTGGGCAATATTGAAAAAGTCTATCTGTCCATATGTAAGCATTGCCTAGAAGGGAAAACGACAAGGAAACCATTTGGAAAAGGAAAAAGAGCTGAATTTCCTCTGCATTTAATCCATTCTGATGTCTGTGGTCCAATGAATGTGAAAGGAAGGCATGGGGCTGTTTATTTCATCACTTTTATAGATGATTATACTCGATACGGATATGTCTATTTGATTTCTCATAAATCTGAAGCAATAAGTTGTTTTAAAAGGTTTATGAACCTGGTAGAGAATCAATTAGACAAGAAAATAAAAGCATTGAGATCCGATCGAGTCGAGAATATTTATCTCGATGAGTTCAGAAAATTATGTGATGAAAAAGGAATAGAAAGAAGACAGTTGTCTATTCCGTACCTCCTCAACAAAATGGTGTTGCGGAAAGAAGAAACAGAACCCTACCTGAAATGGTTAGGTCCATGATGGCGCATGCTAACTTGCCTATCACCTTTTGGAGTGATGCATTGTTAACTGCTGTGTATATACTTAACCATGTGCCTTCCAAATCAGTTACTTCCACTCCATATGAGTTATGAACGGGTAGAAAACCGGACTTAAGTTTTCTTAAGCCATGGGGTTGTGCTGCCTATACACATGAGTCCTCTCACAAGTTTGGGAAATTGGGTCCCAGAGGAAAGAAGAGTATTTTCATGAGATACTCGAAACACTCAAAAGGGTATGTGTTCATTGGTGAGCAGGAAAGTGGGAGTATAACTGAATTTGAATCACGAGATGTCACATTCTTAGAGGATGAGTTTCCTAAGAAGGGCGAAATAGGGAAGATCACTCCCTATTTGAAACCTTGGATCAAGATAATGACCTTAGTGGACTTCATCCAAGTGGGAGCACAATGGGAAATGATGTGCAAAGTGTACAATCTCCCATATGGCGAACAAGTCGCCAAAGTATTCCTCGTCGACGTTTTGACATTGAAGGGGAGACTTTTATGGTTGTTCCACAAGATGAGGATGAGCCAAGAAATATCAATGAGGCTCTGAATTGCCCTAGTAAGGAAAAGTGGATTCATGCAATGGAAGAGGAAATGGAGTCAATGGAATCAAACCAAGTCTCGGGAACTGGTTGATCTTCCAAAAGGACGCAGCTATTGGGAACAAGTGGGTTCTCAAAATAAAGCGAAAGGCTGATGGCTCGATTGAAAGGCATAAGGCTCGCCTTGTGGCGAAGGGGTACAATCAACAGGAAGGAATTGATTATGAAGATACGTTTTCTCCTGTAGTGAGATTTACCTCGATTCGCATTATTCTGGCAATAGTGGCTAGTCTGGATCTTGAATTGCATCAAATGGATGTAAAGACTGCTTTCCTCAATGGAGAATTAGAGGAAGAAATATATATGGAACAATCTGCTGGTTTCATAGTGAAAGGCCAAGAAGAAAAAGTATGTCGACTTTTAAGGTCGATATATGGTCTTAAGCAGTCATCAAGACAATGGTATATACGTTTTCATAATCCCATAATAGCATATGATTTTACAATGATTGATGAGGATCATTGTGTATATATCAAAAGATCCAAGGATCAATTTGTGATCATATCATTATATGTTGATGATATACTAATTGCTGGAAGTAATATGGAGTTTCTTAAGACTGTCAAGAGTTGGTTGTCTTCCAACTTTGAGATGAAGGATATGGGTGAGGCTGCATACATTTTTGGAGTTAAGATTTCGAGAGATCGTTTGAAGAGATCGTTGTCTCTTTCGCAAGAAACCTATATAAATAAGGTTCTTGAACGATTTCGTATGCAAGACTGCAAACCTATAGACACTTCTATTGCAAAAGGTGAAGGATTGAGCCATAGACTGTGTCTAGGGACTCCACAAGAGAAGGAACAGATGAAACATGTTCCTTATGCTAGTGCTGTTGGGAGCTTGATGTATGCTATGATGTGTACAAGACCCGACATATGTTTTGCGATTGGAATGGTGAGTAGATACCAATCCAATCCAGGTCCAGCACATTGGAAAGCCGTCAAGAGAATACTCGAGGTATCGAAGGAACTGCTGATTTCAAGTTGAATTACCAAGGAAAGGATCTGCGACTTGAAGGCTATTCAGATGCTGATTGGGGAGGAGATTTAGATTAAAGAAAATCTACCTCTGGATTTGCTTTCTTCGAGCAATGGCGCCATATCATGGAGCAAAGAAGCAAACGTGTATAGCCTTATCCACGATGGAAGCTGAGTTCGTGGCGTTATCGCCAGAGTGCAAGAAGGAGTTTGGCTTAAGAGATTCTTGGATCATTTAGGTGTTATTGAGAAAGCTGCAAATCCATTGTTGGTTAACTGTGATAGCCAAGCAGCTATAGCGTACACCAAAGATCCAAAATATCATGGCAAGACCAAACATATAGATACAAAGTATAACTTTGTCAAGGATATGGTTGCACGAAAGGATGTGAACTCACAGTACATATCTACGCATAGAATGGTAGCAGATCCTATGACAAAGCCAATACCTAGAGATGTGTTTTGTGGTCATGTAAAATCTCTAGGATTGCGTAGAGTTTGATGTACTAGATTGTAATTTCCCTGAGTTGTTCACATTTATGAATTAGTGTTGTTCATTATTAATGCCTATGAATTTTTGTATGATCTTTATGCATCTTGATGTTTAGTGCATTATTTTAAGTTGAGGAAGTATGTCGGACAGATAAAAGATTAGCCCACTCACACGGGGTAATCGCCTCTATTTACTGTGTGATAAATAGAGATGAGACTATTTTTAAGCTTATTATCTAGGTGATAATCGAGAGCTCAAGCTTAAAATACGTATGTCGCCTTAACTGAGTGTTAAGATGAGGACATAATATTTACTATGTCCGAAAGTAAAATACCCCAAATATTTTACTTTATCTCGTCTAAGATGCCAGATGTGAGTTACGATGAATTTTGTAAAAAGAGTAGATACGTGAACTCAAGTTAGACATTGGGTATGTCTGAACTATCATCTGTACGGTATTGAAAGGTGTAGACATACGCTCCATGGGAAAGGAGTTAGTATCGTAATACGTATTTCATACTACGTATGCATGAGACGACCAATAAGAGTGGCAAAAAGTTTGATCTCAACTTTTATGACGTGTGAGACTCTTGAGGAAAAGAGTTTCTCAATTTTTTAAGTCCCCTCATGACTCTTACTTATTCTCAAGATTTCTATTTAGTGTTTGCTATCTTAGGGTGTTGCCAATGGTCATGAGATGATTCGATCTAATGGGGCATTTCTAGAAAAGCAAGCTGGACTGAAATTGAGAGTTTGAAGGAAAGAGGAAGATCGATTTTGGAGAATCACATTGTGGTTTTGTATTCACTGGTCGACCGATTATGAGTGTCTTTGTGATAATTATAATTGTGAATACAATATATGTATATCATGTTTAAAAGAGATCAAGAGAGATATAACATGTGATCGATCGATCTAGGGTACTGCATACTAATTCTACTCAAAGTGTGACGCCTAATTATGAGAACTACATATTCCTAATGTATGTATAGCAACGAGCTCTCAAAGTATCTTTGGTCGCACGGATTATTCACCGGTATGAAAGTTGAAGAGAGGTAAAGAGAATCCTGTTCGGCCCACCATGTGCGAGTGGGAGATGAAGACTTTATTTGATTTGGGCTTAAGGCCCATCCGCCCAAGTTGGGCCCAGAAAGCCCGGCCCACGGGAATAGGGCCCGTGGAAAGAAGGGGGTATAAAAGGGAGGAGAGAGAGAGAGAAAAGGCACCGTTTTAATTAAAAGGAAACGACGTACGCTTCTCTCCCTCTCCTCTCTCTCTGTCGTTTTCCTCCAAAAGGGAAACAGTGACTCCCGAAGGCTTTTTTGCTTCACCGGATCAACAGGACCAAGATTTCTCTTCCTCCATTGGCGTCGGTGTTTAATCTGTGGCTAAAAGGTACGCTCGAATCTGTGGTGTGCTTTAGGATCGCGATATGTGTTAGAATTCCCGGGCTTGTCTTCCGCTTGAGTTTAGGGGTTCGATTTAGTGTCGAATCCGGTTTTTCGGGGATCAGTCATTCCCAACAGCCCTCTTTGCTATTCACACCTATTATCATTTCAAGAATTAACCATCTTCAACAAGTCAGTTTCATAAACATATTTAGAGAAATCTAACCAAATCAATGAAATCTGTGACATGCCTAATTTCATTTCTTGCTATCACTTCGGCTGCTACTCTCAATTTATTTTAGATTGCTTAAAACTTACGTTCTTCACTGTAGTTAGATCATATGCGACCTCAAGGAACTAGTCTGCAACACAAACGTACAACGAAGAGCATCATATAATGTTAGGATTTCAACATTTTTAGAGAATTTACTAAATGTTAACACGGCCAATCAAATTTAGCAGATTGTTTTTCATATATAACATGATTGTTGGCTTGAAAGCAGCAGCAATCGCTAAAAAAAATAAACCAAAAACTAGAATCAAGGTACATAATTAGAGTATGATTGGCAGAAATAATTATACACTTGAAGAATGTTTATTTTATCCAAAATCGAATAATGCTCCAGATTGAATCGCTTTGCCACAGTAGACAGGACAAGTCTTGAAATTCTTAATTAAATCATTTGACTTATTCCATTCAAGGATGACCTCCAAAGTTCACGCAATAATTTCTAGTTGACTTCAGTATAGAATGCCAAATTGTTGAGATGCGGTGACTAATCATTAGCTCTTTTCGCTGTTAGCGTAGAAAAGAATTTCATAGACGGTGGTAGTGCGTTAACTCACATCAATCAGATTATAAGGATATTGTCCAATCAATCCCGACCTACGTATATCAATTTACTTCTAATCATTCCAATTTTTCCAATTTAATCATAAATCTCTGCACAAAATTCCAATATAGTCTTTTTGTCCAATTTTCATTGAAATCGCTAGCTTGATGGTATGCCACATAGAATTGTCGGTGATGACTGGACCATCATGCCAATGATTTCAGGTGAACATTAACCTGAAGGAATACATTAGAATTTCGCATATAGGTTTATAATTAAATTGACAAAATTTAAAAGTTTAGAAATTGATTGACATATGTACAATAAATTTCTTTCTTTGTCCCCACTAAGTAGTGTTATCTTGCATAAAGTCAGGCATGTGCAAGATTCTCTTAGAAGAATGTCCAGCGATGACCAAGACTGATTTCTACTGAGTGTTTGGAATATTTTTCGAAGTGTATTTGCAAGGACAGGTGTAATCGAGTTTAGTCGAGTTCATATGGTCTAATGTTTGAACTGAGCTGGAATTCAAAATGCAATACTGGATACTACATTTAAATTCGATCTCAACGAAGCTCAACTTTTCTGGACGGAGTTTGACTCATTTAATTATTTTATGAGTTTGAAATGACTTGATTTGATTCGACTTGTTTATTATAAATGAACTTCATGGGAGCTTGATTCAAGTTTGAGCTCAAATTCGGCTTCCCGGAAATTTAAACTGATGAGAACGATTTTGTCTAATGTATACGTTAGTTGTCGAACTGATGATGCTACTTTCTTTATGGACTTGTGTAGGGAATAGGAGCAAAAGCGGATTTTGTGTTTGTTGGCTTTTCTTTAATCGTTTGCCGATTTCTTTGTGCCAAATTTGTCTTAATTTCAGACGCTGGCCAAACCAGGAAAAATCAAACTTCGATAGGGTGGGGGATATGACCAGCTTCGGGAATTGGAATGTGAGCCATAGTCAATGAAGAAAATAGAGATGGTTATAAGTGCCCAAATTCAAAGGGGGTGGTTTAAGGGTTAGAAAGATGGAGATATTGCGCTTCAAGAACCGGCGAGGTTTTATGTTTGGTCCAAACTCGAGTCGTCACAACTCGCTGGTGCCAAGATTGAATATGAGATGGATTCAGTTTTCACGTGAATCGACTCGTTTTTTAATTGGATTGGAGATGGATTCGGTAGATGGATGAAAATGTCGTTGGAAATATCACCTGATCTCTACCAAAATAAAGTACATTTCAATCACCCATTAAAGCTTGATAACTGATTGAAATCGAAAATTTTTCTGTCGATGATGACTATTCTTTTCTTATTTGTGCTTGGGTCTACTTAAATGTTCTCATCATTTTAGTAATCTTGACTAGTGTGATGTGATTGTTGTTAAGAAATTCAAGTGAATGATATTTTAATTGTATTGCGGGTTTTTAATGGGAATGTAATTGCTGGGCTTACTTCCATGGTAGATGTAAGGTAACTAACCATTGTCTCAATTTTCTTTCTTTTTCCCTGCTAAGTAGTGTCATCTTGCAAAAAGTCGTGACCATGTGCTATATTGCCCTCTTTGAATGAATGTCCAGTGATGAAAAAGACTGATTTCCAAGTGGTGTTTGGAATATTTGAAGGCAAGTGCTCAAAAGACAGGTGTAATTGAGTCTAGTTGAATCGATATAGTTTAATGTTTGAATGGGACTAGACTAAAAAATTCAAGATTAGATGCTCAATTAACACTCGATCTTGACCCTGCTCAATTTTTCCGAATTGAGCTCAACTTGTGAAATGCTTTTAAAAGCTGAAAAAGACTTGATTGATCCGACTTGATTATCATAAATGAATTTTTGTCGAAGCTCGATTCAGTTGTGAGCTCAAAGTTGACTGTCGTAAAATCTGAACTGGTGAGGCTCGAACTTTATTCAATCTTGCGCTTCAACATGTAGATAATTTAGGCGTGTTTGAGTAGCCTTTTTTTTTTTTTTTTGATCGAAAACAGAACATATATTATACGCATAGTGTTGAAACTACAGCAGATATCAGTTCGGAATACAAAAGATCCTACAAAAAAAGAGGAGGATGAAGCACCCAATTAGGAGGAAGAAGAGAGGCCCGATGGGCCTTCGCGGCCCGGTCCACAACAGAGTTCGCTGCCCTACTGCAATGTACGAGTCGGAGATTAGGGCATCGAAGCATCAACTCCCTAATTTCGGTGAAGATAGATCGGAGCTCCCACGGCGTCAAGGCAGGATGGTTGATGGCGTCCACAAGGCTCAAGCAATCGCATCGTTGGTTCGTGAAGAAGCAACTAAACCTGATTTCGAAGAAGCATGTGAGAAAATGCTAGTAAAGCGAATTGTTTCAACCATCACCTGGCATCTCTGGTAGTGGTTATCGCCCCCCAGTCCTCCTCCCATTCTCGCCTCACTCGCTCTCCTACCCTTTTCTTATGCATTTTACTTTCCTTTCTTTCTAAAATAAAAATTAGTTTCTTTCATTTGACATTATTGGCTTTTACCTTTTCTTAATTATGTAAAAAATATATCATCTTAGCATACCACAACAATATGCTAAGAGTTATTCAAGAATTGATTGAGGATGGAATAGATTCCAAAAGATCCAATTTTACAAGATCATAGATTGGTGGACTGAAAGTGTAATTTTTCTAAATTATTTTTTTACTAGCAAGGGAACACCTATTTGCTGGGGCACGCAAAATTCAACTATAGTAAAAGTACTTAAATCATTGATAAAGAGAATAGAAAAATATGCTGGTAAAGTTTCAGCATTATAATATAATCTTTATATATTGAAAACAAATAAGTGCCAATTTTCGTTATAAATTCAGCATCATATTTGATAACATGACTTTTTTGAAAAAAAAAAAGGGGGGGCATCTCTAGTCTTTTTTTCCTATACATCAGTCCTTAACTCCTTTCTCATCTTTCTTTACACAAAAATTTTCTTTTTTCCTATTTTTGGCTGGTCATTTTAATCTTTTTTAACATTTTGTAATTTCTTGGTGAACAACTCACACAAACCATGGGCCTACTATATAAGTTTAATAATTTCTCTTTTGGGAAAATTGCACAAAAAGTTCTAAAACTTGTAAAAAAAGTGCAATCAAATTATAAAAAAGTAAAAAAGTACAATCAAATCCTATAATTTGTGCAAAAAAAGTGTTACGAAGTACTTCCATTAATTAGGATGAGATTGACCTATTTTAAAGTTCTAATACTTGGTTATACTTTTGCTATAAGATTTAGGACTTATGATATGCTTAATCCTCAATATTACCTAGTTTTCTAATTCGGTGGATAAGTAATGTTGCGAAGTAAAATTTTCAAATCCAAACTGAGGAGCCTTCAACTATTTGCAATTTTGGCTTTAGATTTAGACTTTACCTATTCATGCATTCCATCTTGGTTTAAAACAATCTTCACTGAAGAATCTTCTTTATTGCAAATTTTCCATTGAAGAATCTTCTTTATTGCAAATTTTGCATTCCAAAACTCCGACAAAATGGCCACATAGTTCTGTCATTTTGTTTTCTACACTAGATGCAAATCAACTTTTTCTCCCGATTGGTAAGCAAGAGTTCTATTGGACAATAAACAAACCTGAATTTTAGTGGAAAGAACGAAAATACTCCTTTTCAAGTTTAATAACTGAATCCCAGTGGAAATCTTCATGAATGTGAGTGTCAACAACACTTTATCCCAAAACCGATAGTAAGCCAACCTCCATGATCGAATAAACCCTAACGGACCACAAACTGCCCAAAAGCCAACAACAAATCCAAATAGTATGCTTAAGTAAAACCACTTCTTCTCACTATCATCATTGTCACCATCATCGCCAGCTTCTCCCGTCCTGTTCATGGTAATTGAGCAACTATTGTTGAGCGGAAGCCCACACAGTCCAAGGTTCCCTTCGAAAGAACTTTCGAAAATGTGAGAAACTGTCCGCTAGCCGGGATGCTTCCCTCAAGTTGATTGTTTGAGAGGTTCAGGAATGAAAGGAAATGAAGATTTGCAAGCTGAGTTGGAATGGTTCTATTGAGGTAGTTCCGTGACAAGTCCAATGACTCGAGCTGATGCAGATTCCCCAAAACAGGAGGAATTGAGCCGGAGATGGCATTATGCGATAGATTAAGGAAATGAAGTGCATTAAGATTTCCAAGTGTGTCTGGTATTGGACCCTCCAATCTATTGCCTGAGAAGTCAATCAACGTGAAAACAGTAAGAATCTTGACAAGTTCTAGCTGCTGACCTTTGAATGTTGCAATCACTGTATCTTGATAATAGACCCCACTCCGTGGGGAAAATTCATGTAGGTAATTAAAGTCCGCGTTGGCCTTCATAGCCTCCCAAGATGTGAGGAGACTCGTAGGTAATGTGCCGCCAAAATCATTTGAAGACAGGTCAATGATTTGAAGTTTCTGCCAGATATGGGGACCATATGGACATCCAATTTTCCCGTGCAATTTGTTAGATCGTAAAACAAGGACGCGGAGACTTGACATAGCCTTGAAATGGCATGGAAATGTCCCGTCTATTTGATTGTCCCCGATGTTCACAACCTCCAATGTTGTGCAATTTGCCAACAATAACGGAATCTGCCCCTGCAACAAATTCTCACTAATATCTAATGTTTTCAGACTGCATGTTGCCAGGATGTTTTGTGGAATATCACCACTCAATTGGTTATTTCTCAAATTCAATACCACGAGGGACATCGTCAGTAAACAATCAGGTATAGTTCCATTCAGATGGTTATGTGATAAATCAAGCACTTCAAGATGACTAAGATAACCAGCTTTGCAAATTGACTTTGGGATGGACCCATGGATATTATTCTTCGAAAGGGAGAAGAACGACGGGACTGATGATAGGGAGTCGCCAATGTTATCTGGAATAATAGAAGTGATGTTGTTTCTTGATAAATCCAAGTAGTCAACATGTAACAGCATGGGTAGCATATATCCTCGAAGCATGTTTGAATGGAGGTTGACGACACGAACAGAAGTAAGATTGTGTGGAGGTGTTTCGAAATCTTCAAAGAAATTAGAGGAAAGATTGAGAACTAGAAGTTGTTCCAGTGTCCATATCCATCGTGGTATTTCTCCTCGAATATAATTGTGGGAGAGGTCGAGGGATCTCAAATAGGACTGGTTAGCCAAAAACCGAGGCAATGTCCACAACTGGCAAGAAGCCAAATTTAATGAAAAGAATTTAGGGAAAGAGGATGCAGCAGCAGAAGTAGACGCCAAACCGTTAATGGACAAGCCACTGTATGATAGATCAAGATCACTTAAAATTCCTAATCCCTTAAGCATATCAATATTTATTGAGCCACTGAAATTATTGGAAGAAAGTGAGAGGTAGCAAAGTCCTCGCAATTCAAATATGGACGCTGGAATCGACCCTTGTAACATATTGCTTCCCAAATCAAGCTCTTTCAGTTGATACGAAGAGACATTCGGATGTATGATAAGCTGACCATTAAATCTATTGTGTGAAAGGCTTATCTCCATAAGTTGGGGAAGTGTAAACAAAGCTGGGGGAACGTCGCCTTCCAGTGAATTGTCTTGCAGGTCCAGAATTTCAAGATTCAGAAGGTCTTCCCAACCGACGGATGTGATATAACCCGTTAAAGCATTATGAGATAAATATATTTGGGTTAGATTTCTAGATGCACCATATGGCGGAACTGAACCAGTAAGATTATTGAAAGACAAGTCCAAATAAGTTAGCTCTGAAAGGTTCTTCATCGAGCTTGGGATTGATCCACTCAAACTGCAATTAGACAGATCTAATATCGACAATTTTCTAAGATTACCGATTGAATCCGGAAGTGTCCCTGAAATATTCGTGTTACGCAGGAACATAGTCTCAAGAGAACCAACCTCCGGAAAGTCGGGCAAAGAACCTTGAAGAAGTTCGTTGGATGATAGGTCAAGGATTTGAAGTGTTTGTACCTGGAAGACTTTTTGAGGAATTTCTCCCTGCAGGTGACATGCGCTTAGGCTCAGTGTTTTCAAGCTGGGAAAATTTGCTAATAAACTAGGAACTGTGGTGGACAAGTCGTTGCCGTCGAGTTGAATGACCGATAAATTAGCAAGACCCGTAAGTGAAGCGTCAATGGGACCAGACAGAGAACAGCCTGACATACTCAACACCTCAAGTTTCGGCACTGAAGAAGACAGCCCCTTGCACCACTCACTTCCCTCAGCAGACATATTGACCCCATCAAGGTTTAGCACTCTCAACTCCCCCAAGTTACCAATCAGCGACGTCAAATTGGTCTCAAGTTTTAGCAAAAACAGTCTAGGGAAACGAATACTAGAGAGATCAAGAGTACGTAGCTTTGTCAAGCGCGATAGCTCTGCCGGAATCTGCCCGCCGAATCCAGCCCAGGAAAAGTTGAGATGTACCAAGTGGCTGAGATTCGCAAGGCCAGATGGAAACGCTGAGCAGCCGAAATGGTTGAACGCCAAGTTCAGGCTCTGAAGGAATTCGAGTTTGAAGAGGCTCGACGAACGGTTGATTCCGCCAGAGATCGACTCTTCGCTCAAATCGAGTCCGACGACAAGACCGTCCTTGCACGTCACGCCACTCCATGAATCGGCGCTTCGGTCCCACTTTACTAGCTTGGACGACGCTGAGGTGTTGAAGATGAGGCTGTTTCTCAGCTCGAGCAAGAGTGATCTTTGGTCGACGCCGAGACACTGGGCTGGCGCTGAAGCCCTAGCAAAATTGGAGAAGATGGAGATGGTGGATATCGCAAGAAGAAGCCACGAGATGATGGAACCGTTCATCGGAAGAGTTTGAGGAAGAGAGAAGGGAGAGGGAACAGGGAAGAGACAAAGTTGAACGCTAGGGAGTGGAGTCGTCCAAAGAAAGTGCAAACCGCGTGTTGATATTCGGGTTGTCATCAGTCAAACTGCGTGTTGATATTCCGGTTGTCATCAGTCACCAAAGATTGACTTATTTCACTTTCGACAATACTAGCACAAATATTCTTTATTTAACATTATTTTTCAGTCGAAACAAGAGGCCATATTTTTATATTCAAGGAGGAAAGCGAAAATAATAGAAATCCGCCTAAAATGCTTAGATTAGAACTTGACATCCCTGGGATATATTTTTGCTTTATTTTATTTTAAAAATCATAAAACAAATGATATTTATGTGATTGGTTTAGTTTTTGTACATCACATTAATATTTAGAGATCCATTAAAAAGAATAATGGATATATATAACAGCATTTGATCATAACACCAAAATACATATATGTCTAATAAGTAGATTCAAGAAAAGAAATAAAACGATTTACTTATATATGAATGTGATTATGAATATTCTATAGTACTATCTAAAAGCAAAAAGTATAAACGATATAATCGGAAAACACAATGAATTAATTATGAAATATGAAATAGAAAAGTAAAATAATATGTTAAAAAAAGAATGAAAAACCAAATAAGCCAAAAAAAAAAAGGAATAAATTTCTCTTATATTAAAGTTAAAGGAAAAATAAAAAGGAAAAAAGGAAAAATGCATGAGTAAAATGATGAGAAATGGGCGCTATCTTTACTTCAAGTGGTATAAAGGAAAATAGAAAAGGGGAAAATCCCAAAAGATTTAAAATTAAAAAGAAAAGAAAAGAAAAGGTGAACTGTAGGCACACGGAATTGATCCACCATGCACACTGGACAAGTACCATGGCCCACCTCCACTATATATATAATCGAGGAATGACGCGTGGCAAATCCTGATAATCGCCTCGAGTTTTCTCTTTTGGTATTGCACATTTATATAGTTTAAGGTTTTTTTTTCCCTTTTCTTTGTTTCGTTATGAGTTTTGCTATGCTAAGAATGGTTTGGTAGAGATTTTTTAGGCTTTTACTCTTTTTTTATTTATTTATTGTGCAGTCAAGTGCCAGGTTAGCTTCTAATAAGACTCAAAAATCAAGACCAAAGAGGAGCAAACTCCATCACCATCTACAACAACTACTTATTGTCAGATTTTCGATGTAATTAAATTATCAAAATTTTACAACAATTGAAAGAAATCTTATTGTCACGCTTCAACCCTCAGACGCACGATGACCCCTCTCCTCTTTGGTCATTGGATTGTGACATCCCAGGGGGTGTTGATGATCCATTCGATTTATCTTTCAATTATACACAAGTGGAAGCAGAATTAACACCACCTAACTATTCATATCAAGAGGGATAACATAGAATACATATCAAAACACCCTTTCATTTAATATATACATTTCACTTCAACTTAATCATAAGAAGTTCTCATTTACACGTCTGCCTTGTGGATCCTTTCCAATTTGTCCAAAATGGGGGTTGGGGTTAGCCTAGCACCTCTATACTATGAGGGCGACCTCAAAAGTGGTATCCCCTACGAGCCTAACACTTGTCCATCTCAAAGTACCATGGCTTAGGCTTGAGTAGCTATGATTAGGGCTTAAAAATCTTAAACAATTAAGATAAACTCAACAAGTAAGCTCCCTAAACCTCGCGTAGGAAGGTACTTCGCCTCGGAGATACCCTAAACATGCAGCTTGACAAATCAATAGTAAAGCATAAGCTTTACTTTAACTATAACATGAAGGGATCTACCTTGACCTATATTCCTCGAGTCCTAACACTAGCATGCAAATCCACATACTTCTCAAATAGATAGGATTAATTGGGCATGCATGTGCCATATAAGCCACCAAAATGCCATGGAATCATGCACGTGTCTCATGCAACTCATATAAATCCATGCCACATGTGTGTAGGGTATAGCATCACTCTTAAATTATGCATTTAGCACTCATTCACTTTGCACA
This sequence comes from Eucalyptus pumila, assembly GCA_016097595.1. Taxonomy (NCBI): domain Eukaryota; kingdom Viridiplantae; phylum Streptophyta; class Magnoliopsida; order Myrtales; family Myrtaceae; genus Eucalyptus; species Eucalyptus pumila. The sequence goes on from CM027846.1 coordinate 11,682,515, forward strand.
CATGACATCTCGAGAATCGCATGGTATCCCATATAACCATGCAATTCTCGAGACCATGATTTCACATTATTATGACTGCTCTTGACACAACCGACACTCGTGTCGGTGGTCTTTCAACGTAATAGGGCATCATCCCATCCCATCGAGCACCACATTGTCTTGACTCACTAGAAGACAACATTCCAATTAAGGAGTTTCGTTCCAAAATCCATCCGTGAACGGCATCCCATTGACGTGGAGGCATTCGAAATCCATCGGGCAACGTGCCTTGTAATCATATGATTACGGAACCATTACGTGACCACATGAGGATATTAACCACTCAAGCTAATTTTAATCTTTCTCATTAGCCAATACAAGAGTGTTTAGTGCTCACATTATACACTAGCAATCTTCACATACAATGATGGCATGAAATATTTTCACGTGATCATCCATTGATTATTTATCCACCAAAACAATCATGCTTCAACCTCATAACATACAATCCCACACCATGAGTTCATTTATCGACTTAGCATCTCACTTTTCAAAATAACATTTTGCAAACACTTATCATTCATGAAAATACGATACCATGAATTTTATCATTTTTGAAAATAAGGATTTCATAAGCACTTATTATTCCAAAAATTGAGATTTAATAAGTACTTATCACATTTAGAAATAGAAATTAATAAGTATTTATCTCTTATAATTAGAAAATAGTAAGCAATTATCACAATCATGATAGCTTATCGTATCCAATTATCATTTATCCCAATAGCTTATCGCATCCAATTATCACTTATCATGATAGCTTATCGCATCCACTTATCACTTATCATGATAGCTTATCACCTTTACTTATCGCTAATCATGGTAGCTTATCACGCCCACTAATCACTTATCATGATAGTTTATCACTTTAACTTATCACTTACCATGATAACCTATAATCCTAATCCACTTATAACATAATCTAACTATCATTAACCTTAATCTAACCCTAATCCTAAGCATAACTACCACACTTACCGATCTTGGCTTAACAGTGAGTGGCAATGGCGAAGGACTCACAGCAGCAATGGCTAGGCACGACGTGAGGGGAGGCAGCTTGATGGTGAGCTAGATGGCAGTGAGGCATAAATGATGAGGCAGCCATGGCGTAAGATCTCATGGCCAAGGGACGACATGAGGGTGGTGAGGGCGTGGTCATGGTGGTGAGACTACTTAGCCAAGGTGGACAGTGGCACACGGCTCGATGAGTTGGACATCAAATGGTGCTTTGGTAATAGCTTGACAATGGCGGCTCACAATGCAACAATGAACGATAATGGCAATGACGAGTGGCGATAAGGGTTCACAACCTGGAATGCCGATGGCTCACAATGAGGAGGTGAGGGCGCAGTTCAGCCATGGCGACAACAAAAGTGGCGATAAGGGTGTACGACTTCCAGTGGTTCACGATGGTACCGACCAAGAGGCAAAAGAGAGGGAGATGGGCGTGAGGTGAAGGAGAGAGATGGGGGGAGAGGTTTGGCCAAGGGGAGGTGGAGAGAGAGAAAGAGAGAGAAATTAGGGAAAAAGAAGAAAACTTGGAAGAGAAGTTGGCCAACACATTTAATGCCCCTTGAATTATTGTCCTAAAGCCATCATTGCTCCAAACTTGGGGAGCAAGAACACATCTTGGCCCTCCATTAAGCCATGTGCTTCATCCAAGATCAATGGCTAGGATTGCTTCTTGCCTATTCAATTATTGGCTATACTAAGGTCATTTTGGTCATTTCCTCTTTGGATGGTTTCGTGCACTTGGATGGCCTAGTGGGACCCATGGGCGGACCAAAGTGGGCATGTGGCCTAATGGGCCTATTCGTGGCTTGGGTCCTCATGGCTTCTTGTTTGCAACCTATTTCCACTTTTCCAAAATTTTGCGATCCGCTGATGAAAAATTAAGTTTTCATCCTAAAGTGGCCTTTACTTGCTTTTCCATGGTCTGTCAATTACCATCGTAATTCCACTCCATAGATAAGGTTCGGATTGAGGATGTCACAAATCTTCCCCCTTAAAGAGATTTCATCCTTAAAATTTGTAGAATTACTCGTCTCTTCAAATAGATTAGGATACTAGTGTCTCATGACATCTTCACTTTCCTAGGCTGCTCCCTCAAGACCATGGTGTTGCCATATGACCTTGACTAAGGAAATGACCTTGTTGCGCAACACTTGCTCCTTTTCTACACTGACTATTCAACATATGACACTCTCTCATCGACTTTAATTTCCTCATAACTAAGTATGTGTGTGCCAAGTCTAGTTCATACTTCCTTAGCATGAATACATGGAACACATTATGAACCCTGAGCAAGACTGGGCGGCAATGCAAAATGATAAGCCGAGGTCCCTATTCTTTTCAAAATCTCAAAGGGTCGAACATACCTAGGACTCACCTTTCATTTCTCACCAAAATGTGATGTTCCTCTCATTGGCTACACTTTAAGGAGTACATGATCACCTACTTGGAATTCCAAAGGGTTTCGTTGTTTAACCGCAAAGCTTTTCTGAGGGCTTTGGGCTGTCTTTAGCCTGTCCCTGATAATCTTAACCGCATCTATGGACTATTGAACTAGCTTGGGGTTAGTAATCTTCCTTCCTCCAACTCCTTCCCAACAAACGGGTGTTTTGCAGGCACAATTGTATAGTGTCTCGAATGGTGCCATTCTGATACTCTGTTAGTAGCTATTGTTGTATGCGAACTTGATGAGGTGTGGTTGATCTTCATATCCTCCTTTAAAATCCACGACGCAAGCTCGCAACATGTCATCAAGTGTCTAAATAGTTCTCTCAAATTGACCATTTGTCTATGGATGATAGACGGTGCTAGATTGTAGCTTTGTTCCTATGGTAGCCTGCAAACTTTTCCAAAATGTTGCTGTGAACTTAGGGTCCCGATTTGAAGTGATCATCATGAGCAATCCACACAAATGAATTATTTGCCGCATATCCAACTCGGCATACTTGTCCATGACAAAGTCCTTTCGCACTACAATAAAGTGTGCTGACTTGGTCAGTCTATCAACCATAACCTAAATAAAATCGTTACCTCTCTGGCTCCTTGGTAGTCTCAACACAAAGTCCATCGTGATGTACTCCTATTTCCACTTTAGGATTTCTAAGGGTTACAGTAGTCCACTGGGTTTGTAGTGTTGTACTTTCACTTGTTGGCATGTTAAGCACTTGGTCACGTGCTTAGCGACATCTCCTTTCATGCCCTTCCACCAACAATATTGCCGAAGATTCCTATACATCTTCATGCTACCTGATTTATATATAGTTGCTTCGATGAGTTTCTGCCAGAATCTCTTCCTTGAGTTTCGCATTGTTAGGCACACATAACCATCCACAAGATTTCAATGTCCCATCCTCCACTACTTGAAAACCCGGTTTCCTTTTTTTCCGCACTCTCTTGCAAAATTCTTTAGGTTAAAGGATCCGTTGACTGTAGTGCTTTAATCCTAGTTTGCACTTCCGATTCGATTCAAAGAGTAGCCATAAGACTAGATAGGTGGCTTACCTCGAATCTGAAATCCAATCTCGTACTCCTTCTAGAAATCCATTCTTGAATGATCATTTGCGTAATCATCAACTCTTGACTGAGCGCATCTGTCACCTTATTGGTCTTTCCTGGATAATACAAGATGTCATAGTCATAGTTCTTAGGAAATTCCATTCAGCGTTGCTGTCTCATGTTTGGCTTCTTTTGCGAGAATACGTACCTCAGGCTTTGATGGTCGATGTAGATTGTGAACTTTTCTCCATACAATTAGTGCCTCTAGATTTTCAAAGTGAAGATGATTGCTGCCAATACCAAGTTGTGCATCAGATAGTTCTGCTCGTGAGGCCTTAATTGTCTAGACGCATAGGCTATCACTCGTCCATGTTGCATTGGGATGCAGTCTAGCACTTTATACGAAGCATCACTGTAAATCTCATAACCTCTAGAACATATGGTATTGTTAATACTGGGGCAATAATTAACTTGTGCGTGGGCTCTTGAAAACTTTTCTCATATTTATCCGTCCATTCGAACTTCACTTCCTTTTTTTAGCAATCGCATCAAGGGCATAGCTATTCCAGAGAATCTTTACACGAATCACTAGTAATAGCCAACTAATCCTAGAAAACTTCGAATTTCGGTCACCGTCGTTGGTCTTGGCCAATTCATAATTGCCTCGATCTTTATTAGGTCCATGGAAATTCCTTTGTTGGATATTATGTGACCTAGAAAAGCTACCAATTGAGCCAGAACTCACACTTACTAAACTTAGCGTAGAGTGCGTGTTCTCGGAGGATTAACAATACCATCCTTAAATGATGTTCATGCCCCTTTGGGTTCTTCGAGTACACCACTATGTCGTTAATGAAGAATATGATAAACTGATCCAAGTACCCCCTAAGCACCCAACTCATTAAGTCCATGAAAGTAGCTCAAGCATTAGTTAACCCAAACGGCATTACTATAAACTTGTAGTGGCCGTATTGCCTTTCAAATGCCATCTTTAGGATATCCTCATTCTTGATCAAACAAGTCATCGATCCTCGACAGTGGATACTTGTTCTTGATCGTCACTTAGTTTAGTTGTCAGTAGTTGATGCATAGTTGCAACGACCCATCATTCTTCTTCACGAACATGACCAGTGCTCCCCATGGCAACGTACTAAGGCGAGTAAATCATTTATCGAGCAACTCTTGCATTTACACCTTTAATTCCTTTAGCTCTGAGCATTGCTTTAGCTGTGACATCCTGAATTTTTCAACCTGTTTTCTATTGAATTAATCGAGCAATTCATCAATGCATCTATAGGGCTATTCTTAGAGCCGATCACTCTCGAGATAACTAAACTAGCTGGGGAAGCTATTAAGAATTTAAAGCAAATAGACTTGAGAACTTGACCAGAAATCGACTTCTCGACCGTGCTCATTTTTAGAGGTCATTACGGCATAAATAAAAATCAAATTAAGATCAGAGATACGTCAGTTCGACTGAGATATGTAGCTGATCGTGGATGACTCCACTAAATTGTAAAATTCTCGTCGACTGACACTAATTTGATTTTACTGTCATTTCGGTATCCTGTGTCCATATTTGAATAATCGAGATTTTCACGACAACCAAGAGTCACCAATGTGTCGAGTGGGTTTATTGTGGCTCGAAGAAAATCGACTACGAGTCATTTGCCCTAAAAAGTTCTTAAAACTAATCGATAGCCTAGGTCACGCTAAAAACGTGCCGAATGGAAATTGACTACCGATTCAAGTTCGATTTCAGAAATTGAAGGTTTAGTCATGTCACAATAAATTCTAGGACCCACGACTCAATCTTAGAAGATTTTTTTGACAACCGACACTTTTTGGGAAAAATTCAGCTTAGGGCTATTTTCGTTCAATTTAAGCCAATGATATATTTTGGTTGCAAAATTAAGCAGCATGAGGGATTCTTGGATGAGGAAAATTATCAATTTGATATATGAGATGTCACTTCAAAATTCGTAACCCCCCTTAGCCTAGCACTTTTAGACCAATTGGAAGGTTATTTGGGGTGTTGGTGTGGCCAAGTTACAGCCGAGGAATGGCTGGCTTGAGGGGCAAGATGTGGGGGACAAAGCAATGGAAAATAGGGCAAAGTGGAGCCCATCCCTCTCATCTCTATCTCTTCTCTCCCTCACTCTCTCTCCCTCACCATCTGCCATCCACCTTTTCTCTCTACTCTCCCTCTTGTTTGTGCGACACCACCCAGGAGCACCAAAGGAAGAAGCTACAGCCACGTGAATGCTGGAGCAGCTCGTCATCGCCGTCCGTGCACAACCACCCACACGCCGTCGTTGCTTGCTGCCGCTCGCCCTTTGCACCTCACTTTGCCCAACCGTGCTCCTAGCAACTCCTTTGGCTCGTGTGGGAGTTGTCCAGTCACCATTCGACCACCTCCGACCACCGCAGACCACCATTTAGCCTTGCCGAGCCACCATCTGCCCTTCCCGATCCTTTACCGCACCAAACCAGCTCACTTCCTCCTGTTTTGTAGCAAAGAACAACAACCTAGCAAGTGGATTTCCAGTAGTGGTCTAAGCCCATTTTGAGACGTTTCCAGGCCCCAAACCCGAGGCCCACTTTAGGAAGAAGCGACCCTCATGTCGTCCCCGTCGATTTGATCCGACTCGTGCGCAATCAAGTGAGTAATCTCACTAATCGTTGCTTAGTAGACTAATTATGCTTAAGGGTTGATTAGTATTAATTAAATAAAATTAGGTGGTTAGATTAGAATGGATTAGTGATTATTAGTTAATTGCATTGCATATTAGTTAGGTGGTTAGTGTACTTAGCTAGAGAATAGCCTATACTATTTATTGAATGCATCTCGGGATTTTTCCCGAACCTTATCGGGCTTCAATTAGGCATTACGAGCCTAAGTTGGATTTTTAGTATTTATTTATTAAATTTTGAAATTAATTAATTATTTATTTATTTTTCGTAAATTAGGTAAGGATAGTCGACAATCGAAATTTTATGTTGATCATCGTGGTGCAGTCCGTTTATTTATTTGGGCTCTACGTTGTGCTAAATTGAATTGATTGTGCAATTTGAGGAATTATTCCTAAATTTATTGAAATTGAGTGAAATTGAATGATTGATTGGTAGATGGCCGAGTGTGGTTATTTAGCATTGACAATGCCTTGATGAGTTGTAAAGTGGAGAGAATCGTGAGATTGAACTGGGAATACTCTTGGTTAAGATCGATCAGGTACGGGGTATAGACATACGTGGTTTGATGATAAGAAAATCACTGGTGAAAGCGGCATCTTAAAGAACACACGAGTGCTGTCTATTACCTGCATTAGTATAGACATAGGTGGTTTGGTGATAATGAAATCACTAGTGAAAATGGTGCCTTAAAGAATGCACGAGTGTTGTCTACTACATGCGTCATTATGAACATACGTGGTTCGGTGATTAAGAATATCACTGGTGAAAAGGCACCTTAAAGAACGCACAGGTGCTGTCCATTACATACATCACTTTGGTGAAAACGACGCTCGAGAGCATTACTGTAGCTCTGTGACTGAGTATACGATTGGAGTTTATATAATGAGGAGTGAAATGACCTGGAAATGGTCCGACTGACATGTAATCGACTATGTCGATTGATCAATGATTTGATCCGTTTGTCGTGAATTGATTGACTATTTGATTAAATATATGAGGCATATGCGTATAACCTTAAATTGCAGGTTGGGACTAATGCCAAGGTAAGTCTTCTAATTTGTGCTATGCTTAGGCAACCATGTGGTGTATTGGTTTCCTAATCGAGTCTTAGTGGGGTAGAACTTGCTGAGACGTGGTCTCAATGGTTAATTTATAACCATTTCAGGCCCCTAGATGGCAGCACTGATACCTCCCTCTCCTCCATAGTAGTTTGGCATTCCAGTGGACATCACTGAGAAAGAAACTCACTTCCATGTTCATCCTCATCCAGAAGGATTAGAATACATTTTGATTGAGTCGACAGTGTGGGCTGAAGTCGGCTAGGACAATCTAAGGCCCCGTGAGTATCGGTCTTGGTATCATTACTATTTTGATGGACAAATGATAGGTCCCATCCCTGAGGAAGATATACTTTACTCCATCTTGGAGAAAGCTTTTGGTGAGGGGACTGCAGACCCTAATGGTGGAGGCTTAGATGATGCCAGAGATCCTGCACTTGAGAGCGAGCTGACTTCCTCTGTATTTACTGAAGAGGATGAAAATTTTGAGGAAGGTGAGATCGTGGAACAAAAAGTGGAAGAATCAAAGGAGGACAAGGATTGGGGAATGCTGAGGAGGAGCTGGTAGAAGAAGAGCCTGAAAAAGACGAGGAACCTGAGGAGGAGGAAAGCAAGTCAAAAGAATCAGAAGAGGATCAGAATGATTCTGCGTATGACCTGGATGAGGACTGGGATCCCATCCTCTTTTGTGAACCCCGTTTATATGTGAATAGAGTGAGACTAGAAAGTTGTGAATAGTTTTGTAAATATACTTTGAGTTATACTCTGTGTAAAAGTATGATTGTGGATTTCAATATGAAAAATATGGCCTTACTTTTCTATCTCATTGTTTTATTGTCTGGGGATTTACAACTGCTTCGCAAATGAAAGGGTCAGCGATACATAGTCTTGGGATATCACATTCTAAAATCGATCAAGTAGAAGGATGTGTGCGTGCCTGAGGATCGGGGCGTGACATTAGCTATGCTTTATATCTTCTCCAAGCAAAAGAAAAATGAGCATCACATTGTATGTTTACTTATCCACTTCTTGAGGGCTTATCCTGTATGAAAGGGGTTGGATAATCGCTAGGCCTGTTAAAATGGATCATAAATCAATTTCTAACCTATAGTTGATGGGCTAAGTCACTATATAGATTAGTTATGTTCAATAAATATGTTATAGATGAGTTTAGAAATGAAAATACCCAAAAAAAATACGAGTATTGAAAGGGTTCATAGTTTACCCAAACCCAATCCACGTTTGTGACTCTCTTTTTTCCCTTTGTAAGAAAATAACGGACTCATTAAACCATTCCAAGTTCAGAGAGGTCTTGGTGGGCCCGCATGATGAGCTTGACTTCTCCCTTATTAAAAAATAGCAAGACAGCTTCTTTTTTTTAGCATTATTTTTCTATTAATATTATAAGTTTCCTCTTTTAGTTATTAGAGTATATCTATCCTTGGTTGCATTTGACAATGTTATTTTTAACTAATATTCTAATCTTAGTTCTTATCATTGCAATCATTTGTCAACTTAAATCATCTTTTTTACTTTCCATTTAATTAAAACTCGACTCCTCCACGTTATTTGTTGCTGTAATTTTATAAATTTACTACCAATTACTAACTTTCTATTATTCTTCATTGTGAATCAATATAAAAATTGAAAATTCTAGGCAACATTGAAAGCCAAATCTTTAGCATCTTATAGTCTAAATAGCAATTTTATCCAACTAACAAATAAGCACAAAGAGTTTAAAGTGTGTTAACTAGGTAGATATGGATATTTAATATTGAATTAATTATGGAAGTATTTTGGTAAATACGTGTGGATCACTAAATTTACATGGCATATAAATGGGTCAAAATGGTATGGAAATCCAACTTAAATTGCGGCAAGCTAAGCTAAATCACCTCATGATGCTCAACTTTAGCTAGTTGATCAATAAGTGCTTGACTAGGGTGCTCATAGTTTCCTAGACACTTAACAGTGACTTTGCTTGTCGATAAAACTCGCAATTACCAGAAAGTCCAACATGCCTATTGTACGTAGGTGTTGCGGATTGGGGCACTAACACCACCATAGAAAACTCTATTTTGTGTTTTTCTTCATTTGGAATTGAAAAGGACGAAAAATAATATATATAAAGAGAAACCAAGACCAAAGCCAACAAATGAGCGGGTACTTTGATTTTGACGAAGTAGCAGGATTAACTGAAAGAAAGCATGGAAGACAAGGAAGAACGAGGAGAAAGTTTATGGGAATGTCTTTTGTATTTTTTTTCTGTATCGATTCAGTGTACAATACTTTACAATTATAGTACTAGATATGCACAAGAAAAGGAAATAATGTATCTTACAAATCTATTCCAATGTTAGATTGATCATGATATCAATCTCAATGGATATCGAACAACTCTTGCTTATCTTCCAACACTAATGACCACGATCGAGAAGGATACACGAGAAAGTGATGAGGCTGCATACAAAGGACAACTTTGTTTGATGATGAGGGATAGACTATCGACTCGCGAGATAGAGCTAACCTCAAAGACAACATGAACATATTTGTGACCATGACAAGCAGATGCCAATGGAACACTCTCGAAGATGACGACTTGTTGCGGTTGCTCTTGAAGATGAAAATACTCAAATGTTACATCTTTTCTTAATAATTCATCTTTATAATATGTTAAATGTGTTGAGGTTAACAATTCACCCTAGAGAGGGTGAATAGGTTGTTTTCAAACTTTGATGATCTTTTGCGGAAATCAACTAAATGCTAAGTGAAAAATAACCTTGACTTGATGTTTATGGAAACACTAATTGACTGTATGCAAATGTATGTAAACAGATGTAAAACAAGGGGACATAGAGAGTTATAGTAGTTCGACTTTACAAGAAAGCCTACGTCCACTCTTTAGACTAATAGTCTCGAGACAAGCTGGATTCCACCAACAATCTGCTTGGAAGGTTACAACTGGCTAGCACCAATCCTTCACGTGATAGATCACACTATCCAAATTAGGTTGCTGCTCTTACACTTGTACACTTAATTCTTAGCACAATTGCTAAAACAGCACGACAATCAGAATGGTAAGTGTAACATCCTGAATTTTTGACCCGTCCTGATAAAACGAAATGGGCTTTTCATCGACGTGCCTATAGTCCGTTTTCTCTAAGCTGATCACTCATGAGTTAACTAACCTATTAGGTGAAGCCGTTAAGGGATATAACCATGGTAAAATCCCTAAAAGCTATCCAGTAGGTTAGGTTGGACCAAAATCGCGTCATGTTGATTTTAACCACGAAATTGAATTCAGTTTTGGAAATCGAATTCGAGCGTGTCACGATTTAATTTTAAGATCTCATCTCATCTTTTGCGATAAAAATTTTGAGCCGAGAATTTTGCGGAAAAATCGATTTCGGACAAATTGGAAAAGAGTTGCAAATTCGGATGGGCATTATTAGAAGAATTTTGGGCCACAAAATTGAAGTAAATTGTGAGAGATGGTGCAAATTTGTAGGGGTGATGGGTTGCTGCAGTTTGGTCCTTAATTTGGCTTCATTGGTGTGGATTTGTGAAGAATTTGGCCCTTGGGTGACCCATTGGAAAGGTTGGCTGAAAATGGGCATGATTATTTACACCAAAATGACTTAAATTGGGTGAAATGGGAGCAAATTCTCCATTGGATGGGCTGAAGACTTTTGTGATTTGCTAATCATGGATTAAGATATTTATTTTGACTTTCAATCCCTCTTTCTCTTTCTCTTTTCATGCACGTTGCCCCCCTCTACTGTGCACGTTCGGCCGTCTCTCCCTCTCTTTCCTCTCTAAGCTCAGGCGTGAAGGGCCCCCACCAACCGACTTCCCCCTCTCTCTCTCTCTTCTCCCTTCACTTTGCCCTCCTCCCTCGCGTGCAACCAAGTCCATGCTTCGGCCGACCTTCCTTCTGCCCACGTTCACTTCTTCTCCATTTTCCCCTTTGCTTCTTCTTTTTCATTTCTTAATTGCTGCACCTTCATCCCATCTCCACCCCATTCGTTCACCCCATCACCATCATCCCCCATATGCCAACTCCATCTATCGTCTATCCTCAGCCCACTCAACCGTCCATCTCCTTCAGGAGCATGTGTGGCTCAGAAGTTCCTTTTTAGTGATAGACCTCCTATACTTAGACCCTAGAGTTGACCTCTGTTTGTAAACCAGATTGTTTATAAAAGCTGTGTTGATTTATTTGAAATTTGTTGTCCTACTTTTCTATTCCACGTTTGTTGTGGTTAGGGGATTAGTAATTTGCTTCCGCATGCGTATTAAAATGAATGGGTTGGCGATGTGCCCTAGGACATCATAATTTTTATCGACCACCAAGGGATGGGCACTCGCTTGAGGTTCGGGATGTGACATCTCCGCCCGAAGTGGTATCAAAGCTGGTTGATAATTGAGTGGTAAGGTGCGATAGGTTTATGGGATAGTTAGTAGGATTTGCCTTTATTTCATGCCAATGCATGTCAGTGGTAGCCATTTGGTAGATTGTTTGTTGGGATCGCTCAACTTCTAACTCTGTGTGGAATTGGAAAACAGGTTTTTGTAAAGAATCTGCAAAATGAGCGATCAAGAGCAAAAGACTCCTAGAAAGCGAACCATTGGACCTGTTACTTGGGGTAGGACGTCGATGGGGGTTAATACCCGAGGAGGTCGTGGTCGAGCGCTAACTCAAGTTAGCACTAATGGAGTAGCACCACCTCCTGTTGGTTTTGGGGTAGTAGCCTCTGGTGATCACATGATCGAATGGATCATGCAAGAACTTGAAGTGATGGGAACACTAATAAGGTAGCAGGCCTAGAATCAAGCTGCCGCCACTGCCGCCGCCACTCAAGCTGTTGCTATTGCAGCAACACCTGCTAGGGTCCAACCTAGGATTGTGATCGGGGAGAGACCGATGCACAAGTTAGTTGAATAGTTTCTTAAGTTGCAACCGCCGAAGTTCACGAGAATAGGTGATCACAAGGCTGCAACCCTCTGAATCCAAGAATTAAAGAAGGCCATTGACCCGTTGAGGCGTTCAGAGGAAGATAAGGTAGTCCTTGCGGTCTACCGGTTGCAAGGTAACACAAGCACTTAGTGGAGGGCCACCAAAGGAACAGTATTCCCAGAAGGTGAGGTTCCAGTGTTGAACGCCTTCCTCAGAGCCTTTAATGGCAAGTACTTTCCGAGTAGCGCCCGAGAGTAGAAGATAAATGAATTCCAGCGCCTTCGCCAAGGAATGCTGAGTGTAGACCAATATGAAGCTAAATTTGCAGAGTTGCTAGAGTACGCTCCAAGGCTGATAGAGGATCCTGAAGATAAAGCTCAGAGGTTCAGGAATGGCCTTAGGCTAGAGCTAAAGAACCCTTTGGTGCCGTTTGATCTCAAGGATTATAACGAAGTTTATAATCGAGCCCAGCTGATAGAGAGAAGTTTGAGTGAGCAAGTTGCTGCATCTGGGTCAAGTTTCGGGTCAAGCAGGGATGGAAATAGGTTTGGGAAGAAACCTATGACCGAAGGAAGGTATCCCATTTCGCCCAACAAAAAGGATGGGATTGGAAAGTCAACGCCCAACTTGAACGATGTGTGTCGTTTCTGTAGGAAAAGACATGGGTATGTCCTATGTTTTAAAAGGACGAGAGATTGTTTTAAATATGGCCAGCACGGCCACTAGTTCAAGGATTGTCCGCGTAGGCAAATGAGACCACAATAGCTACTACCACTGCCACCAATGGGACAAAATAGAGGGAATGCACCGCAAACAGGACGCCACTAGGATGGTGAACAAAATAGGAATGAACCGAGCTATTTGTCGATCAGGAGAAGGATGCTTTCGGGATAATTTTATTAGAGTAGCGCAGCGAAATTTTGGTTAAGTTTGTAGAATTTCAATTTGTTAAAATGAAGTTGTAAGAAGGAGAATCATTGGCTAGAGTTGTACTTGACTATTTTGGTTATGTATAACTTTGATGTCATATATGAAAAGAGTTGGTGTAAGGAGCATCTTGCTGAAATGGATTGTTATTGTGAAGTACTCTAGTTTAACCCGTTAACGTGTGGAAGTTTTGAGTTTGTTGGGAATCAAGAAGAACCTTCGATTAATTTAAATTTGTCACTTAAGGCAATGGGTTTTTGGATGTAGGTTGCCAAGACTATTTGGCAACTGTAGTGAATATGACAGTTGAGGAACATAAGATGGAGAACATAGCTGTGGTACGGGAGTTTTCTGAGGTGTTTCCTAAAGGATTACCCAATCTGCCCTCAGATTGGGAGATTGAGTTTGTGTTTGAGTTGGCCCCTAGGATGGAGCTAATTTCTAAGGCCCCTTATCGTATGCCACGATCAAAGTTGAAGGAACTGAAAGTGCAGATGCATGAATTGTTAGGCAATGAATTTATATGCTTTGGTGCATCACATTGGCGAGCACTAGTTCTGTTTGTGAGGAAGAAAGATGGTTTGTTGCATCTTTGCATCGACTACCGACAACTCAACCGGGTGACAATCAAGAACAAGTATCCGTTGCCAAGGATTGACGATCTGTTTGGTCGGTTACAGGTAGAGTCGATATTCTCGCGAGTCAACCTAAGGACGAGTTATCATCAGTTGAGGATTAAGAAAGAGTTGAACATGAGGCAGCATTGTTGGATGGAACTTCTTAAGGATTATGATGGCGACATCCCGTATCACCCCGGAAAAGCTAATAAAGTTACAGATGCGTTGAGTCGAAAGTCATTGTTTACACATATGGTAATTCAGGAGTGGATTTTACTCATAGGAGCTAGAGATCTAGTTTTCAAATTTGAGGTAGGCCACCTTTCAAGCCTTATGGCCATCCTCAAAATTGAACCGAAAGTACAGATAATAATCAAAATGTTGTAGTTGACAGATTTAGAGATCCAGAAAATTCCGCAGGAAGATACGAATAAGAGAAATACTGATTTTTCAAATTTCTAAAGACGGAACACTAAGGTTCTGAGGACGATTGTGTGTACCTGACGATGCAGAGCTTAGAGAAGAGATCTTGTCAGAAGCTCATCGTAGCAATTACAACATTGTAAGCCAAGAGGACTTCTGCAACCTCTCGAGATTCTCGAGTGGAAATGGGAGCACATCACAATGGACTTTGTGATAGGCTTACCAAGGAGTCATAAGGGTAATGATTCCATTTGGGTTGTGGTCGATGTACTGACGAAGTTGGCTCACTTTATTTCCGTACGAGGGGATTATGCATCAGATGGATATGCAGAATCGTACGTGCGTCAAATAGTGCATTTGCATGAGGTTCCAATGACAATTACGTCTGATAGAGACTTGAGGTTTATCGATTGCCTTAGGAACAAAGCTACAATTCAGTATGGCTTACCATCCGCCGATAAATGGCTGGTCTGAGAGGATGATTCAGACTCTCGAAGACATGTTGAGAGCATGTGTGCTAGACTTCAAAAGAAGTTGGGAGGAACAGCTTCATCTAGTTGAGTGCGCCCATAACAGCAATTATCAGCAAATCATTCGGATGGCTCATTTCGAAGCGTTGTATGGCAGAGCGTGCAGAACGATAGTTTGTTGGGGTGAGGTCGGAGAATAGAAGATCATAGGCCCAGAGTTAGTCCAGCATTCAGTGGGTGTAGTTGTCGTCGTCAGAGATAGATTAAAGACCACTTAAAGCTACCAGAAAAGCACACAGATAAGCATCGAAGGCCTTTGGAATTCCAAGTTGGTGAGCATGTCTTTATGAAAGTGTCACCGATGAGGGGTACTTCGCGTTTCAGCAAGAAAGGAAAGCCAAGTCCGAGGTACATAGGTTCCTTTGAGATTCTGGAAAGAATCGAGATCCTAGTGTATCGTCTTCCATTGCTACCAGAGTTGGTGCAAGTGCATGACGTCTTTCATGTGTCGAAGTTGAGGACGTATGAGCTTGACCCAATCCACGTGCTAAGTCTTGAATAATTAGACGTGGACAATAGAGTGTTGTACGTGGAAAGCCCCGATTCATATTGTAGATCGGAAAGAGCAGGTTCTACGCACCAAAATGATTCCGTTGGTTAAAGTGGTCTGGTAACACCACGACACTGAAGGGCTACTTGGGAAAGCGAAGAATCGATGATATAACAATACCCCCACCTTTTTGAAGAAAAATTTTAATGATTTAAATTTCGAGAATGAAATTTTTATAAAATGGGAAGAGTTGTGACATTCTGAATTTTCAACCCGTCCCGATAAAATGAAATGGGCTTTTCACCGACGTGCCTATGGTCCTTTTTCTCTGAGCTGATTACTCATGAGTTAATTAACCTATTAGGTGAAGCTGTTAAGGGATATAACTGCGGTAAAATCCCTAAAAGCTACCCGGTAGGTTAGGTTGGACTAAAATCGCATCCAGTTGATTTTAACTATGAAATTGAATTCAGTTTCGAGAATCAAACGTTCGAGCGTGTCACGATTTAATTTTAAGATCTCATCTCATCTTTTGCGAAAATTTCGTCTAGCCGGGAATTTTGCAGAAAAATCGATTTCGGACAAATTGGAAAAGAGTTGCAAATTCGGATGGGCATTATTAGAAGAATTTTGAGCCACCAAATTGAAGTAAATTGTGAGGAGATGGTGCAAATTGGTAGGGGTGATGGGCTGCTGCAGTTTGGTCCTCAATTTGGCTTCATTGGTGTGGATTTGTGAAGAATTTGGCCCTTGAGTGACCCATTGGAAATGTTGGCTGAAAATGTGCATGATTATCTGCACCAAAATGACTTAAATTTGGTGAAATGGGAGCAAATTCTCCATTGCGATGGGCTGAAGACTTTTGTAGTTTCCTAATCATGGATTAGAATATTTATTTTGACTTTCAATCCCTCTTTCTCTTTCTCTTTTCATGCACGTTGCCCCCTCTGCTGTGCCTGTTCGGCCATCTCTCCTTCTATTTCCTTTCTAAGCTCATGCGTGAAGGGCCCCCACCAACCAACTTCCCCTCTCTCACGTGCAACCAAGTCCATGCTTCGACCGACCTTCCTTCTGCCCACGTTCACTTCTTCCTTCTCCATTTTTCCTTTTTGCTTCTTCCTTTTCATTTCTTAATTGCTACACCCTCATCCCCATCTCCACCCCCATCCATTCACCCCATCACCATCATCCCCCATATGCCAACTCCACCCATTGTCTCTCCTCATCCCACACAACCGTCCATCTCCTTTAGTCTAGCACCATCTTCATCTCTTCTACCCCAGCAACGTCGTTCACGCCTTTTGCCCACGGAATAGAACCAACACCAACCCACCAAAATTTCCAGCACCATTAGCAACACCAATTCAGCCCCACTCGATCAGCTTTGCCTCAATCAGCTCGCTGTCACTGAGTAGCCATCGAACCGCCAGCTCTCTCGAAGCTACAACCAACAATCGTGAGCCTTACGAGCCGTTTTTCAGCCAAGTTCGGGCTCCCATTGGCGTCGTCATAAGCCTAAGTTTCGGCCGCCGTCGCCATGAACAGGTTTTTTGCACTAAACTAGTGAGTTTACTCACTAAACTCTACTTAAAGAGTTAATGATGCTTAAGGGTTGATTAGTTTCGGCTAAGTATGGTTTAGGTGGTTAGTTAGAACAGATTAGCGATTTAATTATTCGTTTATGCATGTTAGGTGGTTAGATCGACTTAATTAGAGACTAGATAAGTTGTAGTATTTATCTAGATTGATTCGGGAATTTTTCGGGCCCGTTTTGGTATTTAATTAGGCTTTTCCGGCCTAAGTTTCTGTTTATGGCATTTAATTGTATTTATTTAATTATTTATTATTTTCTGAAAATTATACCGAGATAGCCGGTGACCGGAAGTTCGTGTTGATTGCAATGGTGTGCTTGATTTATTTAATTGAGTGTTAATTTGTGCAAATTGAGTGGTAATTGAAATTTTAGGTATTTATCCCAAAATTGAGTAATTTTGATATTTAATCAGAGAATACCAGGCCGTCAGTTTTTAACAATGAAAATGTTTTCAAACACTATGGGCCTAGAATCGTGTTTGGTAAAATTTTTGTTCCCGAGAATAAATTTATTCCCGATAACAGATTGAGAGTGGAATCAAGAATAAAAAAAAAAAAAAAAGTTGATTCTTGTTCCGGGAACAAATTTGAGAATCAAAACCAACAATTTTTCTTCTTCTCTTTGGCCATCTCGTGACCGCCGTCCACCACCACCAGTCACCGTCCGTTGCCACCGGTCGCCGTCCGCCGATCCGGCAACCTCGCGGAGGCTCGCCAGGCCAGGGCGAGGTTCGGTGAGCTCACCAGAGGCATGCCCAGCCACCAATGAGTTCGCCGAAAACAAGCCCAGCCACCGACAAGGCTGGGCTTCCCCAGATTTGGCGAGGTCGAGCCTCGCCCATGGCCAGGCGGGCCTCGCTAGGGCTAGGGCAAGGCCCGCCGAGCCTCGTCGGTCCGGCGATCGGTCATAAGAAGAAGAAGAAGAATAGGAGAAAAACAAAAAAGGAAAGGAAAAGAAAAACGGAAAAAAAGAAAAGAAAAAAGTAAAAAAAATTATTTAAAAATTAAAAGAAATTGATTTGGAACAAAATTAATAAGCATGGTACCAAATGCAATTCTATTCCAAAATCATAAATTTTGGATAATTACCAAACGGCTTAAAATGCCTAAAATCAGTTCTCGGGAACATAATAAAAAAGAATCACTTATGATTAGAATCTACTCCAGGGAACAAAATCATTATCAAACGCGCCCTATATAAATAGTGGGATTTTCTAAAAGAAAGATATTGCAATTTTGGCTCAGGCCGATCGTGTATCCACATACGATTATTTTTATCGGGTATTTTTAATGCGAAAAAAATAGGCTAAGACATTATTTTAATTGAGGAATTTAAGTGCGAAGCACAATGTCCTTGGTTGTGAGTGAATAATCGTGTGATGGTTTATAGTCAGGGCATGTTGACTATTGAAAGTTGAGGTGATATGTGTCGTGTTGAGGGAACTCAATGGGTCATGAGCAAGTAAAGGACTAAGTACTACACAAGGATGAAACTTCATGTGAGTCACCTCTAATGTCTTATACTATTGCTTATTGAAGTCAAAGGCTAAGTGTTACATGGTGACTTGAGTTGCATGGGAATTACCTCTAGAACCTTGCAGTATCGTCATGCATAGTGAAAGGCTAAGTGCTACACAAGGATGAAACTTCGTGTGAGTCGCCTCTAGTGCCTTATACTATTGTCTAGTGCAATAAAGGACTAAGTACTACACGATAGCAAGACTTAGTATGAGTCACCTCTAGTGCCTTATATTATTGCTTGTTGTAATCATGGGCTAAGTGTTACACGGCGACTTGAATCGCATGGGAACTACCTCTAGAGCCTTGAGTTTGATCTTGAGTCTGTTATTGGAGTATAGAGATTGAGATTGAGATTGAGTATTGAGTATTGAGATTGCAATTGAAATTGAGTATTGATTATTGAATTTGAATATTGATAGTGAATGTCAAGTGTTGATTGAACTACCGATATGAGTTACCCACGCCTGATTATGGGAAGAAATTATGTGGCACAATATGAGACGTGTCATAACGATTTTGCCTTATAATCGGGACTCCTTTGTTTGATTGGTTTGATAGTGAGATACTTCAATTGATGAGTGCATTGATTATACGCATATGTTTTATGAACTGTACTAATGTGTAGGAAGGAACTGAGGCGAGGTGAGTCTCATTGGTTATGTATATAGGCTACCTCTAGGTGTATTATCTTCTTAGTTGGGGTTTAGGAGGTGAACTTGTTGAGACATTATCTCACCGCATCATGGGATTAACTTTTCAGGTCCCTAGTGTGAAGAACTTGGAGCTTGAGGCAGAAGGGTCAGGAGCATGTGTGGCTCATAAGCTCTTTTTTGGAGATAGACAACTGTGCTTAGACCCTAGAGTTGGTCTCTGTTTGTAAACCAGATTATTTATAAAAGCTGTGTTGATTTATTTGAAATTTGTTGTCCTGCTTTTCTATCCCACGTTTGTTGTGGTCAGGAGATTAGTAATTCGCTTCCGCATGTGTATTAAAATGAATGGATCGGCGACACATCTTGAGACGTTACAATTTTTATCGACCATCGAGGGATGGGCACACGCTCGAGGTTTGGGGCGTGACAGTAAGATAGAAAGCTTTTAGCTAAGGACAACAATACATAAGCTAGTTGATCTCTTATGTGGTGCACTCTCCTTTGGATCTTTATGGTATTCTC
The DNA here is from genome assembly GCA_016097595.1 of Eucalyptus pumila. Lineage (NCBI taxonomy): Eukaryota > Viridiplantae > Streptophyta > Magnoliopsida > Myrtales > Myrtaceae > Eucalyptus > Eucalyptus pumila. Next base: position 11,702,046 of record CM027846.1, read on the forward strand.
TTTTATACTCTTCATCAATCTATCCATTGAGAACGATTCAGAGAAGTAGATGACCATTGGAGAGTTTCTATTAAGCTGATGTCTAGGAAGGGACTCTCCATACAACTTCTTCCTAGGACTTATGCAGACTAACCAAAAATAACAATTGCTGCTATCTTCTCACTGTAGTCTCTAATTGACCCGTCAGACACTCTAGCTATTCTACTATAAGCTTTATTCTGATTTTGCTACTGTGCGAATCCAGATCTTTCAATGGCTCTTTAGTTGACCCAACGAACATCAACTAATGTACTTGGTTTACATCACGATCAACCTAATCTTTACCATTTCAATATAAAAATATTAGTACCTGATCTTTTGGTTGGATGGTGCTGTTTGTTAAAGCAGGACCTTTGCAAGTATCTTTCCAATTGATTACACCATGGATATTGCTTAGTTCTTTGGTCCAAACATTGGCACATAACATAGTACATAAAATACTAAGAATAGTTTGGGCATCATCAAATCTCTTGAAGATGTTTTCTCCAACAATCTTCCAATTTTTATGATGACAAAACTATCCTGTAGATATGAAATAATAGTAAGACTTGTTTGAAATAATTTGCATATTTTAAACCTAAGATCTCCTTAAAATGTTTCGATGTCATGTTTTGGAGATATATATCCAGATGAGTAGGATAGGATATATTTGTACAAAAGATCTTCTTCCTAGAGTGTATTATCATTTAATTTTGGGAATCAAAAGATAACAGTTGGTTGTTCCCCCTAGCTTGATGATGCACTCGTATGCTTCCCTTGTCTTGGCGAGTAGTTCAATTTCCAAGCCAAACATTATGAGAGAAATACTTAGTAGGTGAACATATTTATGATTTCCAAAGAATTATTCAACATCAATAGCATATCCAACATCATTAGTAGTAAATGTTTGAAAGAAAGTTTTTACTTTTCACATCAAGTAACTCTCCCATTTTTTGTCATCGATCAAATAGATTTTGCAAGATCAATATGAGTTAAAAGATTAGCTTCACTAATGGCAGGAGATAGTACAATACAAAAAGTCAGACCGTAGCAACAAACAGATAAAACAGCAAGGGCAAAACAAGAGCATGTGAAAATAAGAGAAAGTTTTTAGGTGCGAGGGTGTTTGTGCTGCTGAGAAGATGCAGGTTTCTTTAGTTTGACAATCTTTGAGTCAAGGCATACAGGGTTGTAGCACTCTAAATTGAGAATCGTACACTCAATCTTGACCATGTATTGAGTTAGAGAAAGAAGGGTGTTCTTAATCTCCTTAACATATGCTTGCAATTAGTTAAGGCTAGCAGGAAAGGCGGGAGCATCCATAGCTGGTGATGGTGATTTCTCTAGGCGAGGTGGACGAAAGGCCTTAGTAGGTGCCGATTCCTTAGTATGTTTGTGTTTTTTTGGTTTATATGGTTTAGCAAGCCCTTCCTAGGGCTTTACCACTATCACGCCCGATCCTCCGAGCACGTGCCCATTCCTCAGCGGTCAATTAAATAGCGAAGTCCCAGGATGCATTGCCGACCCATTCATTTAATTGCACATTCAAAAGCGAATAATAAATCCTCAAACAACAACAAGATGAGATAGAAAAGTAGGGCCACAAAATTTTCAAACTATAACATGCTTATATATACATATATCAAGCCATGTTATATATAACACCAATCTAGAAAAACAAGTCTACAAAATAGGGGGGTTCAAAATGCTACAGATCCTCTAAACATTTGAGTCTTCCTCCGAATACACCGAGCATCTTGGATCCAACAGACGCGGGTCCACCACCGAACCACTAGGAGTATCTGCAGTGCATTTTCCAAAAGCAACCTCCAGCACATACAAAGGTACCTCAGACTCCAGTATCAGACCCTCTTTTTATCCATTCCACTCACAACGGTACCATAATCTGTATTGATTGGGAACCTTATGGGGTAGACCCGCATCAACCCAGACCACGACCTCACGAGCTCATAGACCCATCCCCTAGGGTCCTCATGCAGGGGAATGTAACATACCTATTCTATGACCTTCTTCGGCTAACCAAAATGCTCGGGAGGAGTTGCCATCTAGGGACTCAAAAATATTATCCCACAACGGGGTGAGATGACGTCTCAGCAAGTTCACCTCCTAAACTCTGACTATGAAGGAAATATGCCCCTAGGGCTGCCTAAGAACAAGTACAAGTCAAAGGACTTACCTTTACCCTAGTTCCTTCCTATAAGTCAGTAGATTTCATATACTCACGAATCACATCAACAAATCAAACCATCAAAGCCGATGGAGTCATCTATCAATCGATCCAGTCGATTCCATGTCATCAAGACCTTTTCTCAGTCAATCCATTCAATACTTTTTATAAAGTCTGATCTTATCTAGGACTATTCACCCTAAGCTAAAGATAGATTGTATAGCTCACCTAAAGCTGATAAATAATATAGCTCACCAGAAGTTGACATATCCAAGCCCACAAGCTAATATAGTATACTCATAATGCTCACCAAAAGCCGCTAAGGTATACTACTCACCAAAAGCTGATATATCATGGCCCTTAAGTTGATAGAGTATACCGGCATACTGCTCATCCAAAGCTGACATATCAGAGCCCGCAGGCTGATATAGTAAACCATCCTGATCATTCGATAATTTCACCATTTTTATCATACCCGATAAAAATAATAGTGTGTGGGTACACGGTCGGCCTTAATCAAAATACCATATTTTCATTTTTATAAAATCTCACTAATTCTAACAGTCCATAAACACATTTTTGGCGTTGTAAACTGACGCCCGATATTTTCTAATTAAATATTGAAATTATTTAATTTTGGGATAAATACTCAAAATTATAATTCACACTCAAATTGCATAAACCAGCACTCAATTAAATAAACTAATCACACCATTACAATCAGCACGAAATTCCGGTCATCGGTTATCCCGTCTAATTTTTGGAAAATAATTAATTAATTAATTACCAAAATTAATTAATAAATACCAATAAATGCAACTTAGGCCGAAAAAACCTAATTAAAAGCCGAGACGGGCTCGGAAAATTCTCGAACCTATCTAGATTAATACTACAAGCTATCTACTTGCTAATTACACTACTCTAACCACCTAACATGCAATATTAAACGATTAAATCACTAATCCGTTTTAACTAACCATCTAATCCAAGCTTAACTTAAACTAATGAATCCTTAAGTGTCATTAAATCCCTAAGCAAAGATTAGTGAGTAAACTCACTTGATTAACGATTCGACTGAACCATGATGATGGCGAGGAGGAGACAAGCTAAAAACTCCAAAGCAGGGGCACCTTTCGAGGCCTGGAAGCGGTCCAAAAAGAGCCAAACAATGCCCAACAAACCCATAAATCTTGATTCTACTCGGTGGGCCAAGGAGCTGCTCTGGTGGCTGGTTAGGTGAGTAAGGGTCGGCAGAGGCAGCAGTGGCTTAGGCGGGCGACTCTACTAGCAAACAGTGGCTGAACGGTGGTCGATGGTGGCTTGAGGTGGCCTGGTGACCTGTTGGATGAGTGAGCAAGGGCGGACGATGGCTAGGGACACAGTCCAGCCACTAGGCGTGATGGGCGACTAGAGGCTTGCGTGTCTGCAGGCACGACTTCGGCGAGCGAACAGGAGGCAGGGGCGTCGACAGCAAGGGGGCTAGCTGCTGGTTCGGTTCTCTGGTTTTGTTGTGCTAAAAAACAACAAGCAAGAAGGAGGGAAGGGCAAGGGGGAAGAAGGGGGACAACTTTGGCTTGGAGGGGGCCACTTGCTCTTCTTCTATCCTCTTGTCTCCTTAGAGAGGTCCCACCGTGGATGGGCTGTCTTCCTCAGCCAAAAGCAAACTAGCAAGCTTCCTTAGGAAGCCTTGGAAGAGGTCTAAAAGGTTAAGGCATGGGGGCTACGAATTTTGTACAAATTTCCCTCAATTCCACTTCAATCCTTACTTGAATCAATTCAATTCGGTCCCTATAAATTCCACCATTGAGTCCATGATCAAATTCACATTTTTCCACGCTAATAGAACCAACTCACATCCCAAAAACGCGATAAAAAGCGGTCCCCTGAATTTCCCTGACAAAAATGACCCTATCTCAACTTTTTACCAAAAATCTCAGTTTGTAGAAAAATCTTCGGAAGATGAGTCGACGTTCTTAAAATGACTTGTGACATGAAAGAACTTTCAATTTCTGAACTCGGATTCAAATCCGCAGTTAATTTCAATATGGCGCGATATTAGTGTGACATTGGCGACTGGGTAGCTTTTAGAAATTTTTAGCTCAATTGACCCATGGTCGATTTTCTTTGAGCCACAATTTACCTCTTTGACACATTGGTGACTATTGGTGGTTGTGAAAATCTCGAAGCTTCAAATACAGATACAGGGTACCAAAACTACAAAAAAATTAGTCTAGTGCCGATCGACGAGAATTTTGCAATTTAGTGGAATCACCCATGTTTAACCACACATCTCAGTCGAACCGACCTATATCTGATCTATAATCAATTTTTAATTGTGTCGTAATGATCTCTGCAGATGAGCACGATCGAGTAGTCGATTCATGCTTGAATTCTCGAGTCTATTGCATTAAAATCCCTTAATGACTTTCCCAAATAGTTTAGTTATCTCATGAGTGATCAGCTTAGAGAATAATACTATAGGCACGTCGATGAAAGGCCCGATTTATTTAATTGAAAGTAGGATTGAAATTCTAGGATGTCACATTCACTGTTCTGTCATGGTCACCATGTCTAATGGGGACGTTCTCTCCTTTGTGATTGACCCATCCTTTAGGTGTCATCCTGAACATCATTTTGTCCAGTGTTTTCTTCCCAATCTCTACATTTGGCATGATAAGGGGGTGAGACTTTGGAGTAGTCTGTCTTGAGATGCTTGAAAATTCTTGTCACCAAAGTACTATAGGGTAGTTTCCCTATCTTTCTTTTAGCCATTCGGTACATGTGGATAAAGATCATGTGGGGGAAGGAAAACTCTTCAAACTTGGTCAGGATGGCCCAAATTACTCTTATCTTATACCAAGAGATGTTGTTCGTAGATGATGTTTTCGGGCGGATGCAGAGTGTAAGGATCTTTTGAATGAAATTCATTTTGAGAGGGAGACTCAGTGGGACAATTTCTCTAGAAGTGCAATTCAGAGTTTTTAAAACAAAGCTGTAAGGCTCATCAAGCTCTATAGGAATGTGCTTAAAAACATTGTACTTGGTCTAGATGATTTCATCTAGTTTATCCAGGGACACAACGTGATTTTGTCTGCGAAAAGTAAAAGCAAATGAGTCCCAATTTGAAAAATGCATATTTGAGTAAAACATTGTCACTAGTTCAGGATGAACTTCTTTCATGAAGCAAAAGCATTTGATACGCAAGGTTTCGAAAAGCTTAAACAGAAAAATCCCATGTTTTTCTAAGAAATCAAAATCAACATAATGATGAGGAATGATGCCTTGATCGTAGAAGTGATGTTTTGCATGCTCATGTTCCAATGAAAGAAAGAAGTCGGATTCAAAGTTGGGATCTTTTTCAAAACCAAGAGTGGGTTTGAAATTTTGAAATACCCAATCATCATCATCTTCACAATGCTTGTCTCCAGTTCCTTCTCCTATTTCCTTTGTGGCTTCACTTCCTTCCGGCTGCGAGGTGATTGGCTCAGGGATGATTTATGCTACTTTGAGAGTTTCCTTCCCTCTGTCTTTGGGAGTAGCAAGTTAAGATTGCTGAGCAGTGAATGCGATGGTTCAGCGGCTGATTTTTCTTGAGCAATCAATGCTTTTTTTTGAGCTAGAGGGTTTGTGATTGTAGAGCTTCGAACTTGAGTTTCTTTAGTTCTAAACCATAGGTCTCCACGAGGGTGGCAAGGCTCTTTAATAGATCTCCTGGGAGTGATTGGGCAAGAGCTTATGGAGATGGAGCAGTTGTAGTTAGAGGTGCTATGGGCGCTACAACACTTGTGTCTTTTTCTACAGGCAATTGCAATTTAGGGTTTTTTCCAATGGGGTTTCTGTTTCTGTGGTTGCAGGAAATGGAGTACTAGCAATGGTTGATCCACTAGCTTGGGCCACACTTTGACTTTGAGTGGCTTCTAGCAATTCCTCATGTTGGGTGATTTCTTCCTTCAAGGTTTCGAATGCTGGGCCAGTGGTTCGTGAGGACTTTCTTACTACTTTGGAAGAGGGGCAAGCTTGGGAGCCATGGTTTAAGTGAAAAGGTGTTTGTGTGTAGAAGAGACGAGAGACTCAAGCAGATATTATAAAATAAATAAGAGAGAGTAGGTATACATAGTGAGTAAAAGACTGAACACTAACCCTCTATAAATAGGAGCAAAGTATTTCACGGCTAGAGAGAAAATACTATCCGTTTCTTCAACGATAATTTTCCTTATCCATAAATATTTCGTATTCAAATTTACCGATTTCAGGGGAAGTAAAATTGAATGTACAAATTCTAATACAACAGTCGTATCAACTCTAGATAGGGTATAGATGATCAAAGCGGTAACAATTGCAATATATGTAACGATAGCTTTTTTGAATTAATACCTATAGGTGTGCACTTGTTGTTTTATCATACTCGATGTTTTCGACACAAATAATGCAATACCTTGAATGTTGTTATTCCAGGGTGTTGCATATTCTTCATTCATCACGTATATATTCAAAAGTTGGCCTGTCCAATGGTTTTGTGAAATTATCTACTAGTTGTTGTTTTGATTCTACAAACTATATGCAGATATCACCATTGTTAACATGATTTCTAACAAAATGATGTCTTATCTCGATGTGTTTTGCTCTTGAATGTAGAATTGGAATCTTGGTTAGATTTATAGCACTGATGTTATCATACATGATGGGAATACATTCCTAATCTTTTCCAAAATCACTTAATTGTCATTTCACCAAATGAGTTGAGCACTACAGCTTCTGAGAGCAATATACTCAGCCTTAGTGGTTAAGAGAGCGACTAAATTTTATTTCTTTGAGAACCAAGATGTTTCCGACTATTTGATATGTACCTGATGTACTTTTTCTATCTACTTTACAACATGCAAAGTCAGTATCTGAGTATCCAAGTAACATAAAATCTGTATTTTTGGGATACCAAATCCCTAACTTTTGAGTAGATTCAATGTATCAAATAATTCCTTTGATGGCAATTAAATGTGATTCTTTTGGATCTGATTGAAATCAAGCACATAAACAAGTGCTAAATAAGATATCAGGTCTAGATGTTGTAAGATACAGAAATTGACCTATCATACTCCTGTATAGCTTAAGGTTGACGGACTTACCTTTCTCATCTCTATCTTAATAGAACATGACATGGGTATCTCGATTTTCTTGCATCCCTCTAGACCAAATTTCTTTACTATTTCCCTTGCATACTTCTCTTGATGTATGAATGTACTTTTAGGAGTTTGCTTGATTTGAAGTCTGATGAAGAAATTTAGTTCCCCAATTAGGCTCATTTCAAACTCATTTTTAATCATTTTTGCAAAATCTTGCACATTACGTCATTAGTAGATCCAACAATTATATCATCAATGTATATTTGAACAATAAGCAAATCTTTACCTTTTCTCTTAATAAAATTGGTGGTGTCTACCTTACCTTTTTCAAATTCACGATCTCTTAACAAATTACTTAATCTTTTATACCGGGTTCTTGGTGCTTGCTTTAGCCCATAGAGTGCCTTCTTGAGACAAGACACTTCACTGGATTTTCCCATTTATTCAAAACCTAGTGGTTGTTACTCAACACACACCATTTCTTTGATATATCCATTCAAAAATGCACTTTGATATATCATGAAAGTAGGCATAGGCTAATAACAAGCGTATCGCTTCTAGCCTAGTAATAGGTGCATAAGTTTTATCGAAATGAATACATTGTTTCTGCAGATATCCTTTAGCAATTAATCTTGCCTTGTTACGCACAACATTACCTGTTTCGTCAAGCTTATTTCTGAATACCCATTTGGTTCCTATTACAGTCTAATCTTCGGGTCTTGCAACTAGTTCCCAAACATCATTGACTTTGAATCGATGTAATTCTTCTTGCATGGCTTCAATCTAGCTTTCATCCTTGAGAACATCTTCGACTTCCTTGGGTTCAAATTGAGATATAAGAGCCAATGAATTAATCATACCTGTGAGAGATGATCTCATTTTGATTTCTTCATCCATGTTCTCTATTATTTGTTCCTTGGGATGCTCGGTCTTGAATCTCCAATCTTCATAAGATTGACCTTGATTTGAAAGACTAGCTGGGGTTGTGGTTGCTGCTGTCTATGAGCAACTGGTGTAGATATATGTATGAAGTCTTCACAATCATCAACTTGTATTCCTTTATGATCATTCATGAATTTCACATTTATGGATTCTTCCACTACTTTTGAATTTTTGTTAAAGACTCAATATGCTTTACTTCTTGTTGAGTATCCAAGAAAAATGCCTTCACTAGCTCATGCATTAAACTTCCCGATATTGTCGTTTGCATTCTTTAGAATGAAACATTTGCATTCGAACAAATGGAAGTAATATAGAGTAGATTTTCTTCCTTTGTATATTTTACAATGAGTCTTTTCTACCATCAATCTCAGTAATACTTTATTGAGAGTATAACATGAAATGCTAATATCTTTAGCCCAGAAATAAGTAGGTGCACCACTTTCAATCAACATTGTTCTTGCCATCTCTTCTAGTGACCGATTTCTTCATTCAACTACTCTATTTTGTTGAGGAGTGTACGTAGTGGAGAAGTTGTGCTCTACTTCATTTTCATTGTAGTACTCAGCAAAACTTTGGTTGTCAAATTCTCCTCCATGATAAGTTCCAATGGTGGTGATGTTGTATCCCTTCTCATTTTGAACTTGTCAAGCAAATTTCTCGAAAAATTGAAATGCCTCATTCTTATGTGATAAGAAAATTACAAAAGTAAATCTTGAGTAGTAGCAGTATTTCTTTCCACCTAGATTGGTAGTTCGTGTTGGTCCAAACAAGTCCATGTGTAGTAACTACAAAGATTTATTAATAGCAATAGTTTCAGTAGATTTAAAAGAATTTCTTACCTATTTTCCCAGTGTACATGCATTACATGTATCACACTTGCTATAATTGATTTTTGGTAACCCACAAACTATATCTTTGGAAGATATCTTCTGAATTTGCTTTGCATTAATGTGACCTAATTTCTTGTGCCAAAGATCAAGTTTTTTTCTTGATAAACATTAAGTAGTATTCATCCTCAAAGTTGATATCAAGTAATTATATGTTGCCATACTTGTTTATAGTGAATATTTTTTACTTGTCCTTGGTGGTGCCTATGCACTTACTTTTCTTGAAGTTGATTTTGTATCCTTTGTTGGAGAGTTGACTTATACTAAGGAAATTATGCTTTAGATTTTGTGCAAGTGAAACATTTTCAACAACCAGATTTCCCAACATGATGTCTCTTTTCCCGATGATTCTTCTTTTATCTTTTCCTCCAAATGTTACCGTGCCACCATCTATGGATGTGAGTGTTACGAACTTGCTATTATCTCCAGTCATATGTATGGAACATCTGCCATCTAGATACCACTTGTTTTTCTTTAAGATAACCTGAAATCAAAGTAGATTTCATCTTTTCTTTGGTATCCATATAAACTTAGGTCCTTTTTGGTTAAATTTTGGTTCAGGATCAAAAGACTAGGTAGTTTTTCTGAATTCCCTTTGTTGTTTCGAACAGTCCATTTTGAAATGATCGTATCCTTCATAGTTCGAGCACTCAGGAAATTTCTTGCCAATAGCTTTAGTAAAGTGTTTGGTGAAATGAGATTTGTAAAAGTGAACCAAAGGTTTGCGTTTTCACCTATCTTTGATTTTTGGAAAAGGATTCAACTCTTCTTCATTTCCTTCACGTCCAAGACCACTCTTGTTATAGTGAGGAATTTGAATAAAAAGAATGTGCTGTAGAGTTTTTGAACCAAGAGAAAATTTGGTGCATATTTTTTAAACCCCATCCTTGACATTCTCAGTTTCAGCCTCCAGGAGCTTTACTTGATTTATTTGAGAATCAAGCTCTTTCTTCGGGTTGTCAATGAAAGTTTTGTCGGTGAAGTTTTTAGTAGTAAGATTATGAACCTCCTTTTTTAGAGTAGAAATTCATTTTAAGCTTTTTGATGTTCTTCAAACATTTTATTTAGAAAATCTTTCAATTTATCATAAGACAGTTCAAAATATTTTACCTTATCTTCTTCTAGTTCGGAGTTAGTTATGAGACAAAGATTTGATTCTTCTTCATCACTTGATTGGCATTTGGCATCAATCCATGTTTCAACTTTTAGTGCCTTTTTCTTTTTCTCAAACTTCCTTTTCTTCTTCTTGATGGATTGACATTCTAGTTTTATATAGCCAAGTTTCCTGCATTCATAGTATACCACATCCTTACCTTTTGATTCTTCCTTGTTCTTGTAAGGCTTCTTCTTGTTAGGATGCTTAGAGAATCTTTTTAGTTTTCTCATAAAGCTTATGAAATTCTTTGTTAGTAACACCATGTCTTCATCACATTCTTCATCATCAAAGGATATTTCTCCACTTGTATTATCATGATTAGCTATAAATACAATTACTTTCTTATCTTTGGAGTTGCTTTCTTTATTTTGAAGCTCAACTTGATGGGACATAAATGTTCCTATAAGCTCATCTATTATGATTGGTTGGATCCTCATGGTTTCCCTTAGTGAGGTCTTGATAGTACTCCATTCCTTAGGAATAGCTCGTAGTAGTTTGCTTACTTTCTTAGGATCTGTGTATATTTTTCCTTGAAGAGCAAGTCCATTCACTATTTCAGTGAATCATGTGAACATTTGAGTCACTGTTTCATTGAACTTCATCTTGAATAACTCATAGTTCCTAAGCAAGATCCTTAGATTCGTTTCTTTGACTATTTCGGTCCCTTCAAACGTCAACAAGATGCGATCCCATATTTCCTTCATTGTATCACAAGAAGAAACTCTATCAAACTCAGAAGGTGGCAATGCACAATACAAGAGGTGTTTAGCTTTAACATTTAAACGGCTATTTTTCGAGATTCTTCTACATTATTAACAATTGATGCATCTTGACCCTCTTCACGGACAAGAGCTGGTACTTTAGGACCATTTGCAACTACATCCACATATCCAGATCTGTAGCTTCAATGTACGATGTCATTCTTTGCTTCCAATAGCCATAGTTGCTTCCATTGAAGTATGGTGGCTTGTTGGGAGATTGAACATTGTAGTAAAAAAATTGCCAAGGTTAGCCATAATAAAAGATCTTTGTACTAAGAAGAAATACATTTTTGATAACGAGTAATAGAGCTTTGATACCAATTATTAAGGCTAACAATACAACTTAGAGGGGGGTTGATAGATTATTTTCAAGCTTTGATGATCTTTTGTAGAAATCAACTGAATGCTAAGTGAAGACCACCTTGACCTAATGTTTGTGAGAACACTAACTAACTATATGCCAATGTATGTAAACAAATGTGAAGCAGTGGGACACAGAGAGTTATAGTTGTTCGGCTTTACAAGAAAGCCTACATCTACTCTTCATACTAACAACCTCAAGATGGGTTGGATTCTACTAACAATATGCTTGGAAGGTTACAATCGGCTAGCACCAATCCTTTACTTGATAGATCATACTATTTGGATTAGGTTGCTGCTCTTACACTTGTACACTTAATCCTTAGCACAATTGCTGAAACGTCACGACAATCATAATGGTAAGATAGAAAGCTTTTAACTAAGAACAACAGTACGAAAGCTACTTTAGATCTTTATGGTCTTCTCTTTTATACTCTTCCTCAATCTGTCCGTTGAGAATGATCTAGAGAAACAAATGACCATCGGAAATTTTTTGTTGAGCTGCTGTCCTAGGAAGGGATTGCCCATGCAACTTCTTCCTAGGACTTCTGCAGACTAACCAAAAATAGCAACTGCCACTATCTTCTCATTGCAATCTCTGTCTAACCTATCAGACACTCTAGCTACTCTGTTATAAGCTGTATTTTGATTATGCTACTGTGTGAATCCAAATCTTTCAATGGCCCTTTAGCTGACCCAGTGAACATCAACAAATGTACTTAGTTGCTACATCACCATCGGTCCAATCTTTATTGTTTTGATATAAACATCATCAGTTTCTGATCGTTTAGTCGACTAATGATGTTTGCTAAAGCAGGACCTTTGCAAACATCTTTCTAATGGATCACACCCATGGACATTGCTTAGTCCATTGGTCCGAACATCTGCACATAAAATAGTATGTTAAATACTAAGGATAGTTTGGGCATCATCAAAATCTCTTGAAGATATTTTCTCCAACAAAATCAATGGGTATTTATACCCAAACAATTTATATATATATATATATATATATATATATATATATATATGAACGGAAGTAATCTAATCTAATAAAGTTATTAATTGTCCTAGGAGATAAATGAATGACAAACAATATCCCCAACATCCAATATTATCTCTAATAACATTTTTTAATAGGGAATTATTTAATATTTATAAATATAAAGCCCATAAAAATCAGGACCTGTGAGAGAGGTATCCGGAAAATTTCGTGCAAAATGGACAAATTCTCGAAAAGAGAATTGCAGGGACGAGGGGCAGGAAAACAGGGGATGCTTCAGCTTGGAAACAGGGAGCAGTCAAAGTAAACGCCTGCTGGTGGGGACCATTCTGTCTAGTGTCAACGTTCGTTGTGGGACAGATGATGCTACCTACTCTGTGGACTTGCGTAGGGAACAGGTGTAGAAACGCGTTTGTGTCTGTCGGCTTTTCTTTATTCGTTTGCAGATTTCTTGGTGCCAATTTACGTTACGCCGGCCAGGCCAAGATAAATCATACCTTTTTTTTTTTTTTTTTTTTGAGCAAAGATAAATCAAACTTCAATGGATAGGATAAAGCCAGCTTAGGGAAGTTAATGCAAGAGCATCGGGCTCTATCGATTAAGCCTCAAACTTCACTCATATTTCATCAATTGAGCGGACCCATCCGCTATTCAATTTGGGGTGCAATTTAATCATGTGGTTCCAAGAATGAAGTTTCCAAATCATGCGACATGGTTGCTGATTTACAAGTTTATTGCTGATTTCGATACTCCCTATCAATAACTTAATGAGTAGAGGCTGTTTTGGTCAATTTCTACCATTGTTTGAAGACTTTCTACGGAGACTGTTTAGCTTTCAAGACCGGTGCACAACTTTAGAGAGTCTTATCAAGTTTCAAAGCATCTAATAATTAGTCATTCGGGTCTAAGTCTCTTTATTTGCAGCTTTTTATGAGTTTTTATTGTGGCATTGCTTTTAAGAATCTTAATTAGTTGAATTCCCCAAGAGTCGGTTTAGGAATTCAAAAAGTCTTTTCTGTTATCAAGTATTTATCTCTATCGGTAGAGGTGTAATATCATTTCTAAGGACAATGATTTGAGTATATGAATATATGAGCTTTTTCTTTATTGTGAGGGAATATCTTTGGAGAGTGAATAGCTCCTATCTTAGTTTATTTATCCTTGGAGAGTGTATTTGTCACGCCCCGACCCTCAGACACGCACACATCCCTTACTTTTGGTCGATTTAAAAATGCGATATCCCGGGTATGTATGATCGAATTCTTCCATTTATATATGCACATGCGGAAGCAGCGATTATAATTCCCTGACAATAAAGCATGGGATAGAAAAGCGGGCCATACATTTTCATACGAAAATTCACAACTACATCTTTTTACATGCAAACAAGGTCGACAAGACGGACGGAATCTCGTCCTCATCCGGAAATCGTACTCGATGCCATACTCGGGTCCTCCTCCACGTACTCCTCTTCGGGTTCCTCAACAAGGATCTCCTCGTCGATTCATGCTCCTTAGGCTCCTCATCCAGATCCTGAAATGGTTATTCAATAACCACGAGACACGCCTCTCGATGAAGTTCTACCCCTAAGACCCGATTAGTAAACTAATACACCTTAGTAATTTTACGCCTATGCACAACATGAGTCGGAGGACTTACCTTAGCCTCGATTCCACTGCGTATTAAGACAGATCAAATAGGCACCAAGCAATCACATCACAGATCAAGATCGATCTAATCGACTTGATCGATTTCACATCGGAAGACCACTCACGATCATCTTCCTTCAATCATTCAATTCACAACATCAAACCAAGGCAATGAATCACATCAAGTCACACTCAGATCGAATCCTCGATCAATCGACCTAGTCGATTACAAGTCAATCAGACCGTCTCATGGTCATTTCCAATCCATCGGTCAATTCACAACATCAGATCAAGCAATGATCAATCGACCTAGTCGATTACATGTCATCACGACCCATACTTGGTCGGCATATTCAATACTATCTATAAAGTCCTATCAAATCAGGACTGCTCACCCAAAATAAATAGATAAATAGATAGTATAGCTCGCCTAAAGATAATAAGGTATCTTTAACTCACCCAAAGTGACATATCGCCGTAGTCGATATAGATATCTGCATATCTTTTCACCAAAGGTGACATATCGCCCGGCGATATAGTATACCATATGCTCACCTAAAGCTGATAATAAAGTATCTTTATTCACCCAAAGTGACATATCGAGCCCCGTAGGATGATATAAAGATATCTTGATATCGCTTCACCTTGGTGACATATCACCCGAAGGCGATATAGTATACCATATGCTCACCGAAAGTGATAATAAAGTATCTTTTCCTTTCCCAAAAGCTGACATATCAGAGCCCGTAGGATGATATAGTATACTGGTATACTGCTCACCCAAAGCTGACATATCGCCCGAAGGCTGATATAGTATACCTCCAATTCTCACCAGAAGCTGCCAACCATACTTTTATAGTATGCCGAAATAATCATTTAATCAAATCACCATTTTTATCCTTTCTAATAAAAATACCCGCATCGTGCGTGTAAGACACCATCGGTTACTTAGCCAAAATAATATAATTTCCTTTCCACAAATCCCACCATTATCTGCAGCCCACTCAGATCCTTTTGGCATTATCAACCAAAGCCCAGTTCTTTTTCAATTAATAACCAAAGATTATTCAATTAAAGAATAATTCATTCTTTCACAAATAATTCAATTCAAAGCATGAAATATGGCTCAATTAAATAAACGGATCACTGCATGACAATCAAGCATAAAATCTCGGTCGCTGGCCATCCAGTTGAATTTTCGGAAAATAAATAATTAATTAATTTAATTCCGAAAATAAATAAATAAACACAATAATTCCAATTTAGCACAATATGAAGTTCAATTAAACAAACGGTCTGCGCCACCATCATCAGCATAAAATCCCGTCACTTACTATCCCAGTTGAATTTCCGGGAAATAAATAATTAAATAATTAATTTCGAAAATTAAATAAATAAATACAATAAATTCAATTTATCATAATATAAAGTTTCAATTAAATAAACAATTACACCACGATCATCAGCATAAAATCCTCACTTACCTGTATCCCAGTTGAATTTCCTAAATAAATAATTAAATAATTAATTTCGAAAATTAATATTTAATTCCTAAAAATACCACCTAGGCCCGAATTGCTTAATTAACACCCGATAAGGGACGGGAAAAATCCCAACAAGCATTCAATAAATACTATAGGCAATTCTCTATCTAATTACACTAATCAAACAACTAATATACCATGAAATTAACTAATAATCGCTAATCCATTCTAATCTAACAACCTAAATACACTTAACTAACACTAATCAACCTTTAAGTATAATTAGCGCACTAAGAAGGCTTTAGTGAGTAAAACTCACTCAAAACGACGGGCTTGACGCGAGGATCGACTTTCCCCAAAGCGGGCCGAGCATCCGGGCTCGGGAAGGCGGCCAAAACGGGCCAAACAGTTGCTGCAATACCCATTTTCGAACCTCTCTGTTCGCTGCTGGTTGGGGCAGATCCGGGGCTGGTTGAGGCGGCCAAGGGCGGCTGAGGGCAAGGCGGAGCTCCGGCGAGGCTAACGGTGGTCGGAGGTGGTCGGGCGGTGGCCGGAGGCGGCTGAACGGGACTGAACAGGGGCGGAACAGAGGCTGGACAGCAGCTCGTTTGGACCCGGGCAGGCGGTGCACGGCAGGCGAGCACGAAGCGGACGGCGACGAGGCAGCGTGCGGCGGCGATGGCAGCTCCGGCGCGATTGCAGCTCCTTCAAGCAACACCGATCGCTGCTTCTGTTTCTGCTGGCTGGTTCTGTTCGAACCAGAGGGAGGAGAGGGGCGGACGCACGCGGTCAGCAGCTTGGCGGCTGCTCGGTAGCGCGAGCAGCTTCGGTGCTTGCGGGCGTGCGACGATGACGACAAGAGGCGACGATGGGCGGAGCTGCTACTGCTGCTTCGGCTTCTTCGGCTTCCATGGCGTCGCACAACCAAAGAAGAAGATGGGGACGCTCGACGGAGGAGAGAGGAAGAAGAAGAGAAAACCAATTTTTCTTTCTTTTTCTCTCACTCTCTCTCTCTTTAGGTCAGCCATACGTGGGCCACTATGGCTGTCATCCACCCACATTTTCTTGTCAATTCTACCCCTTCTAGAAGCATTTAGGTAGGCCAAAGTGTTGGGTTTATGGGCATACGAATTTTGCTAAGGTTTCTTTCCAAATTGAACCTTAATCCCACTTGAATCAAATCAATTTGACCCCTATAATTTCATTCAATATTTCATCGATCAAATTGGTACTTTTTCTTATCAGTATAAATTTACTTCGATCCCAATTTCACAATCTCTGGCTTCAACTGAACAAAACGGTCCTATTTATCCAGTCAAATTAAAACCCGAAAATCTGGATGTCACAGTATTACTCATAGATGGTAAACTAAAAAACCCTTTATCCTTAAGAAATTTATCCTTAAGAAACCCTTTATCCTTGACCGGTGGCTTGTCTTTTAGGCCATGGTCCCAAAGTCCTTCATCCTTGGTGGATGATTCGTCCTTTAAGCCTCACTCATGATTACTTCCTTAGCTAGTGGTACGTCCTTTAAGCCTTGGTGGTGAAAATAAATAAAACGATTTACTTATATTTGAATTTGATTGCAAATATTCTACAGTACTATCAAAAAGCAAAAGAGTATAAGCTATAGAATCAGAAAATATGATGAATTAATTATGAAATATGAAAAAAATACAATAATATGTTCAAAAGTAGAATAAAAAACCAAAAAAAGCAATATATATATATATATATATATATATATATATATGTTACATTAAACTTAAAGGAAAAATAAGAAGAAAAAACGAAAAAGACATGAGTAAAATGATGAAAAATGGGCGCTATCTTTACTTCAAGTGGTATTGATGAAAATAAAAAGAGGGAGAAATCCAAAAAGAATTAAAATTAAAAGGAATAACAGAAAAAGCAAACTGCAGGCACATGGAATTTATCCATCATGCACGTTGGGTGAGTACCATTGTTAAATTGCTAAAAGGAGGAGAGATGAGGCTAAAACTTCGTCTTACGTACAGAACAACCAAGTCTTTTACAAGAAAATAAAATACATAATGTAAAACACACCATAAAATTTTGCTGAAAATATCACATAATCTCTGAAACATGTCTCAAATTCTTTATGGACTTGGGCCAACTTAGCATTTGAGAACAGTATAAATATTATTATTTTTTTTTTTGTCTTGAAGAACCGAAGTAGCAAGCGACAACCGAACCGTAAACCCTGGTGACACTTAAGCGGAGGACCCATCCCGAAATCACACTTAATACACCTGTAGCTCACTAGTTTTGAACCCTTCACCTCTTCGTTGAGAATCAGCAGAGTCTTAACCAATGGAGCCACCGCGGCCGGTGGTGTATAAATATTATTTTTCTCAAGTTATTAGGTCAAAAATTGAGATAGAAAGAGTTTTAGTTTTTTGATCCACCTTTTGTAATCCTTAGATTTCTATAGTGGATTTTGTTTATTCTCTCTCCGTGATTTTTTTCCCAAAAAGGTTTTTCACCTTAAATCTGTGTGTTCCTTATTTTTCTCATTTTTAATTTCGTTATAATTTTCGCATCAATCATCTATAAATTAAAATACCTTTTGATTGCTTATGTTATATCGTGTGTCAATGAGGGGAATGTCATTGCTGCGCCACTTCCGTGGTATGTCTAAAGTAATTACCATGTCACAATTTTCTTTTGTTGTCCCCACTAAGTTGTGTCATCCAGCATAGAGTCATGATCCATGTCACAATTTTCTTTTGTTGTCCCCACTAAGTAGTGTCATCTTGCACAGAGTCGCAATCATGTGCGAGATTGTCTCTTTGAGTGATGACCAAGACTGATTCGACTTGACTTTCATAAATCAGTTTTTGTTGAAGCTTGAATCCAAATTTGACTTCTGTAAAATCCGAACTGACGAGCCTCAAACTTGACTTGGTGTCGCACTTAAACTCGTAAATATTTAGGCAAGCACGACTGGCATGATTTGTTTGCACGTGAAAAAGCAATTAAAACCTGATTTTGAAGAGGGGTTGAGAAAATACTAAGCGCGCAATTGTTTCAATCTTGAGCCTTGTGGGTCTCATTCTAGTTAAATCCATTTCTAAGTGGAAGGCAATGAACATTAGCTTCCTTCAATGGGGCTGTGTTTGGTCTCATTCACATCACAGCCTACCATAAATTTTCTGGTCCTCATGCACGACTATCTTTAGCTGACTTGACTTGTGAATGCAAATTCATCAAATCACTTTTTGATGGCTCTTGACTGCGGGTGCAAATTCTTCAATCTCCGCTAAGGATGTCATGCTCGATATTGACTCTAGTTACTTGACCGAATAATTCTGGTGAGTGGCCGGATAGCACCGGAATAAATGGCGCGTGTGATGGACAGGGATCAAGTGTGCGGACTTTGGCAGCCCTTGGTCCTTCGTTAGGCAACTGCTGCTTTCTATTTGTACCCACGTTAACGAGTTTGTTCGCCTTGACTAGAGAAAACAAAATTGTTGTTTCAGTGGTGATCCTCGATGGGCTCATCTCTAAAATTATGTATACGATGAAAATAGAATTTCTTCTATGCTTGGCAAATACGTAGTGTTTGTACCGAAATTCAACAGAACCATGTAAATCTTTTGTAATTATTCTTTGTTGATTTTTCTAGTAAGCTTCAATCGAGGCTAATTCATACTCGAACAATATGTGCATGCAAGAAAGTGATCTTATCTAACAAGAAAATTAGTTATCTTTATCTATCAGGGAAGCTGGTTTTATTAGGAACTAATAAATTATCAAATAATCTCTCTAACAATATTTTTTTATAATTCCTCAAATATCAAAAAATATACTTAGAACAAAGCCCGCAACCATGATGATCCGTGAGTGAGTGATCTGGAAAAGTTCGCGCGAAATGGGTAATTCAAGAACAGAGAATTGCGGGTAGTGACAGAATGTGTAATGGAGATTTGAGAAAAGCTTTTTCTCTGTATATTCATTGTGTATATTTACATTACACTTGGTATATTTATAATGTAAGAGACAAAAGAATAAAACAGGAAAAAATAATAAATGAATCTCTATTTTCCTATTTTCCTATTTTCCTATTTACCAAAACTAATCCACGGAATCGGAATCTTCAAGATATATTTCCAACACTCCCCCTCAAGCTGGTGGCCTGTAGATGTCAAGGATACCAAGCTTGCTCAATAGATATCTATGCTGCTTCCGACATAACGCTTTAGTAAAGACGTCTGCAGGTTGCTCCGTTGTTCTGATTCCTTTTGTCACTAGGACTCCATCTTTGATCCTATCCCGAGTGAAATGACAATCCACTTCTATGTGTTTTGTTCTTTCATGAAAGACTGGATTTGCCGCTAATTTGAGTGCATCATCATTATCACAAAACAATTCAGTCGGTCCACTGACTTGTATTCCAAGATCCAGGAGTAGTCCTCGTATCTAGACTATTTCACAGGTGGCCTTTGCCATGGCCCGATACTCTAATTCTGCGGATGATAGTGAGACAGTTGATTGTTTCTTTGTCTTCCAAGAAATCAATGATCTTCCCAGCTTTATGCAGAAACCAGTAATAGATCTCCTGGTCATTGGACAGGTGGCATAATATGTGTCGCAAAAAGCTGTCATCTTCATATTGCAGTCATGAGATAGAAGAATACCAAGGCCTGGACATCCCTTTAGATACTTCACAACTTTCAATGCCACATCCATATGTGATTGCTTTGGCATATGCATGAACTGGCTAAGTATTTGTACGGCATATGATATGTCAGGTCTTGTCATTGTAAGATATATCAACTTTCCGACAAGTCGCCGTATTCGAAGGATCTTTGAGCACCGAGTCCTTAATGTTTGAAGAAGAACTTATGTCATATTCATGCGTTGTCAATTTGACATTCTGCTCAACTGGAATGACTGCTGGTTTACATCCCGATAGACCTGCTTCAGAAACAATCTCCAATATGAACTTCCTTTGACTGAGGCAAATTCCTTCATTGGACCGAGCAATCTCGATGCCAAGAAAATATTTTGGTGGTCCCAAATCTTTGATGTGAAAGGTGGAGTGTAAATATCTTTTGAACTTGGCAACATCAAAATCATTATTTCCCATGACAAGTATGTCATCAACATATATCAACAGATAAATTGATGATGCTTTTGTAGTACGTGTAAACAAGGCATAATCATACTTAGAATGCTCAAAACCTGCATTGGTTAGTGCAGCAGTGAATTTGGCATACCATTGTCTAGATGTCTGTTTTAATCCATATAAGGATTTGCGAAGACGACATACCCGAGGCTCCCCCTGTCTACGTAATCCTTGAGGAATATCCATGTAGATTTCTTCATCGAGATCACCGTGGAGAAAAGCATTATGTACATCCATATGATGGAGAGACCAATTTCGGATGGTTGCAACGATAAGAAGGAACGTACCATGACTTCTTTAGCTACTGGAGAAAAGGTTTCATGGTAATCAAAACCTTCTTTTTGAGTGAATCCCTTGGCAACTAATCGAGCCTTATAGCGCTCAATAGAACCATATGCCTTGAATTTGATCTTGTAAACCCATTTGCAGCCAATCGGTTTCCGTTTAGGCGGCAAAGGGACAATATCCCATGTGTGATTCTCCATCAAAGCAGTAAGTTCGGATTCCATCGCATGTTGCCATCTAGGGTCTCATGCTGCCTCAGCAAAGGAGAATGGTTCTCGTTCTTCAGATATGCGACTTATACAACACATATGTCCTGGCGATAACTGATTAAATGATACATATGAGCCAATGGGATATTGTGTACCTGAAGAACTTCTTGCAGAACATATGTAATCCTTTGTCCATGTAGGTGGACGAGTGTGCCTTCCAGATCGTCGAGGCGGTTCAAGGATTTGTGCTGGAGGATCCGATGATTCAGGGATAATTGGTGAAGCAGCTGTTGTTATAGGAGATTGGGAAATGTCCTCAGATAATCCCGGCGAAGTTGCTTCTGAAGGTGATAATTCCATTGATGCAGACGAAGGTGATCCTGACGATATGGGTGGTCCTAGTGCAATAAGACACCCTGGTGCTGAGGACAAAGATTCATCGGACAAAAATAATCTGTCGTTTCCTGATGGTAAAGAGGACTGTGATGAAGAAACCTTTTCCTCAAAAGGAAATATTTCTTCATGGAATACAACATCCCTGCTAATGAAAAAGGTCCCTATAGAGATCTCCATAACTCGATATCCTTTCTGAAGAGAAGAATATCCCATAAAGACGCACCGAGTGGCTCTAGGGCCCATTTTATCTCGAGGACCCACATTTGTTGTATAGCATAAACAACCAAATACGTTAAGATGATTATTATCAGGCTGTTTGTTGTAAAGCATCTCAAAAGGGGTCCTACCATTAAGAATTCGAGTTGGCATGCGATTGATCAAGTAAGCTGCTGTGACCACACAATCTCCCCAAAAATCTTCTGGAATGGAAGCTTGATATTTTAGAGCACGAGCAACCTCTAACAGATGCCTATGTTTGCGCTCAACAACTCCATTTTGCTACGGAGTGTAAGTGCAGGAACTTTCATAAAATATACCATGGGAAGATAGAAATGTGTTGCAATCAGAAGTGAAAAATTCACGCCCATTATCTGTATGAATTTTTTGTACAGATTTACCAAACTGATTTTTAATTATGGAAATAAAGTTTGATAGATGACCAAAAGTTTGGCTTTTCGATTGCATAAGATAAACCCATGTGGCTCGAGTGTAATCATCAACAATTGTAAGGAAGAATCGAGACCCATCACGGTGAAGAGTATGAAAAGGTCCCCAAATGTCCATATGAAGTAAAGAGAAGGAATCTGTTGTACGAGATGTACTTTTCGGAAAAGGTGCTCGAGATTGTTTAGCTAAAGGACATATTGGACATTTTGGGTGAGGAAAAGAAGCACTGTGACCCAATCATTGATGAGAAAGGAGATTTTTATTTGAACTGATAGCATTACAAGAAACGTGCTTATTTAATAATTCTAAATCTCCTGGGGAATTGTTCCAGAAATAGAGTCCATCTACCACACTACCCAAGGCCATCACTCTGCGAAAGCCGAATGGTCCCGAAAAAGACAATTGTCGGAATTGAATGTGGCACGGCAAGAGTTATCCTCACATACTCTTGAGACAGACAAAAGATTGAATTCAAATTCTGGAATATATAAGACATTTTTCAGGATTAAATTTGGACCAAGATGAACGGTGCCGGTTTGGGTAACATTTGTGATGTTCCCATTTGGAAGACGCACTGTGATAGGGAATTTTGGCATTTTATATGTGTGAGAACAAAAAATTGTTACATACTATGTGGTCACTAGCACCTAAATCGATAATCCAACATCAACCAAAAACGAATTCTTGTTGTATAGGAAAGTACCTAAGAATCCTGCACTTTTATCGCTAGTCTTGATTTGATCCAGCATTTGTACAATATTCTGATATTGTTCTTGAGTGATCATCTGGTGAGGTGATCCATCTGCCTTTTGTGCAAAAACTTGGGAAATAATGGATTCTCTCTTTTTGTCATTAGGCTTTCCATGCAGCTTCCAACAGGTCTCAATGGTATGATGTGGACGTTTACAGTAGCTGCAATATTTATTTTTAAATCTGGAATTCTGCCCACTGACCTTTCTTGCTGACGTGGCACGATCCCAGCCGTCCGATTCTGTTGAAGCTGCGGATAGATGATGGCCGTCCGATCCAACGCGTCGATCTCGTCCGTCCGTTCCAGTGCTAAGATCCCAGCCGTCCGATCCAGCGCGCCGATCTCGTCCGTCCGTTCTAGTGCTGAGATCCCAGCCGTCCGATCCAGCGCGTCTATCTGAGCCGTTCGTCTTGGATCGGCGATCCCAGCCATCCATTCCAGATCTTGGATCCGAGCCGTCAGATCGAAATGGTTTAGGGTTTCCCCCGGTTCTCCTCGCCGCAACCGCAGCCACGATTTTTCTCTCCAAATCTGTCGAGTTTCCGCCGAGAGTTGTATCACCGGAGGGAAGAACGGCCAAGCTCAGGCCTTCGCCTAGCCGAGCGTGTCCAGCGGTAGCCATCCGATGATGCTCCTCTTGGATGGCCAACTGGTAAATGCGGCTGAGCAGAGGTGGAGGGTCCATCGCGAGGATTTGCGATCAGAAAGCCGAGAAGGATTTGTTTAAAATTAGTAAGAATCTCGTCGTTTTCTCCCTCTCTTTAATTTTTCGGTACTGTTGGAGGGTTTCTTCGGGACCTTCGAGTTGTTCTTCGGCGGCCTCAAGCTCATTCCATAGAGCAGAGAAGCGGTTGAAGCAGGAGGTAACCGAGAGGTTCCCCTGCTTCAACTCCGACAGGGCTTGGGTGACGGTGAACAGCTTCGCTCGGTCGAGGCGTCCGTACATCTCGCGGATGCTGTCCCAAAGAGTTCAGGAGTCTTCGGTTGGTGGGAGTCCGTCTGCGATTTCCGGTGCGAGGCAGTTCCCGAGCCATGTGCGAACCAGTTGGTTGCACTTGCGCCATTGCCATTGAAGACGTTCGTCGACCGGAAAAGGAATGGCTCCGTCGAGGAAGCCGTCCTTGTCTTTGGTGACAAGGGCGCGCCGGAGATCCCTTGCCCAGGCTGCATAGTTTTCCGCTCCGGTAAGTTGCATCCCGAGGAACTTCAATTCGAGTCCATCGGCCGGCGACGTGTACAGAGGGTCGCCGGGTTCAAGCCGGCCGCCGCCGCCAACCGGAAAAAACAACGGCGCATATCCGGGTTGAAATCCCGGGTAGGGATTCGTCCCATGACCCGGGTTAGATCCGGTTCCCTGACCCGGTGACGCGTATCCGGGTTGAAATCTCGAGTAGGGATTCGAACTCGGGATAGATCCGGATCCCTGACCCGGCGGGGCATATCCGGGTTGAAATCCCGGGTAGGGATTCGAACCCAGGATAGATCCGGATCCCTGACTCGGAACGAATCTAGATTCCTGAGCATAATTCGTCTGGCCCGATGTCTCTGTGGGGCCTGTTACGAACTGCGACGGCCCAAAAGGGTGTTGGGTCCATACTTGTCCTGGCAACGGGCCAAAAGGGTACTGATTCCACACCTGTCCATATGCTGGAGGAAAGGTTGGAGGCCACTGGACTGGGCTGGAGGTCTGGCCCGACGCTGGAATCAATTGTGCAGAAAGGGTTTCTTCTGATGGATGAACTGAGGTTTGGTCGCCGCCAAGAGATACGACCGGATCTGAGGTAGGTGTCTCCTCTGTTGAGGGATTCTCAACATTTTTCGTCATGGCACCAAAAAAATTGAATTCCTAATCGTTTTGCTGGGCTGTTTCGCAGGTAAAGATTATGCAACAACAGGCCAGAAAAGGAACGATGGCAATTCAAAGAGTATGCGGAAGCTAGGCCAGGAGTATCGGCTCTGATACCATGACAGAATGTGTAATGGAGATTTGAGAAAAGCTTTTTCTCTGTATATTCATTGTGTATATTTACATTACACTTGGTATATTTATAATGTAAGAGACAAAAGAATAAAACAGGAAAAAATAATAAATGAATCTCTATTTTCCTATTTTCCTATTTTCCTATTTACCAAAACTAATCCATGGAATCGGAATCTTCAAGATATATTTCCAACAGGTAGGAGGAGAAAAACAGGGGATGGTTGAGATTGGAAACAGAGAGTAGTCTAAGTAAACTCCGGCTGGGGAACGTTATGTCTGATGTCTACGTTATCGTGGGACTGACGATGCGATATGGCCAGCTTTGGGGATTGGAATCTAAGCTAGTCAATGATGAAAATAGAGATGGTTAAATATTGCCCAAATACAAAGTGTGGTTTGGTGTAACAATGATTGAGATTTACGCGTCAAGAAGGGTAAGTTGTTATGTTTGGTCCATAATCCTCGCAGGCACTAAAGCCAAGATTGAATCGAGATAAATTCTATTTTCACGTGAATAGGCCCGTTTTTTGTTGGATCGAAGGTGAGATCAGTTGATGGACAAAATGTTGCTGAAAATAGACAGAAAAATACTGGAAGTGCCAAATATTATGTATGGCGCTCACTTTAGTGTCAAATTTTTTTGTTTGATTACTTAAGTGTCAAATCGGAATAAAGACTAATCACTTAAGTATCAACGGCGAGAAAATTCGACTAAAAATAATACGTGTCTTTTATAATTGAAAATTTTATATGACTTGTCATATTATTTAAAAAATCCAGTCCACGTGTCATTTTCATGTGGCATGCTTAGAACTGAAATGGTTACATTTTAACAACGACTGATACTAAAGTGATCACTTTAAACAGAAATTGATATTCAAATGATTACTATTTACAACTTTTAGACAACTTCGTTTAGGGGTTATATGCTGACTGAGCACGCCAACGAGTCACGTAGGACTGAAAAACTATTAGAATATGACCACGTTAGATTTTCGGCGACCTAAATAAGAGTTAGCACTTAAGTGATACGGAAAAAAAAATTGGCACTAAAATGAGCACCATACATAGCTTTTGGTATTTCTAATATCCTTCTCTCACCAAAAACATCACATAATCTCCATTAAAATGAAGTAATTTACCATGTCCCAATTTTCTTTTGTTGTCCCCGCTAAATTGTGTCATCTTGCATAGAGCCGCGACCGTGTGCTAGATTGTCTCTTTGAGTGATGACCAAGACTGAATCAAATTGATTTTCATAAATCAGTTTTTGCTGAAGCTTGAACCCAAATTTGACTTCCGTAAAATCCAAACCGATGAGGCTCAGACTTGAGTCACTGTCGCACTTAAACACGTAAATAATTTAGGGGAGCATGAGAGCTATCAATAATTTATTGATTAGCTCATTTGTAATTAGCGATGGAATGACTATTTTATCATTGACAAACTCAATATTATATTTCCATTTTCTTTTTAGATTTCACAAATGGACGCGTAAGCATATGTTGCCAATGAAATAACAATTTTATCGTCCACAAATCTAATAGTTGATTGACACTAACTTTAATATTTTACAAGTGGGTGCATAATTGTTAAGTCACCAATTAAATAACAATCTTACAATCCACAAACTCAGTATTAGAAAACCATTTATTGTGATGTGATTTAGTTTTAAGTGGTAAATATATAACTAGAACATTGACAATTAAGATTCACTAATATTGTTGCAAAATATCATCAATATAGGCAGTTATTTGAAATTTCATGAATGGTATTACAAATTACGATTGAAAGGTAACTTATTCTATTTGGGCTAGACGTAAGGTTAAACACTCGTTTGTGATTATAAATGACTCATCATCGTCAAGAAACAAGAAAACAGCCGCCCTTCCCTTGTCCCGATGTAGCAAGTATCCTCTTGGAGGGGTAGTCGCAAGCTCGAAAAGCAAAGGAATGATTTTAAAGTTGCATTTGTTCCATAGAAAAAACAAAATTTAGAATACATTTTTTCGAGAAATAATCTTTTGTGTTGCTTACAAAAATAAATGAATAAAATATATTTCCATCACAGATAAAAATAGTTAGGCATAGCTTGCTATCAATCATAAAAAACATTTTCTGTTGATTAAGTTTTCTAACTGATATAACCAATAATTTTTCAAAAAATACATTTCACATCTTGAATTTATCTTAAAACAAATGCATCTTGAATTTCAAACAATATTACGGGCTCCGACGCCATTTTCCTTTTGTGTAACTTTACAGGGCATTGTTTGTGATAGTTACGTTGATATTTTCTCTTGTTTTCTGGGCTACAAAGAGGAAAAAGTTTTTGGGCACCATCGCAACGCTCATGAGCGCAGTTGAAAAATTGGCTGAAACCGCTTTTAATCGTCACCGACAAGCCCATCCCCCTCGTTGCACACACACACTCTCTCTCTCTCAGTCGAGGTATTGCTCGCGGCCGTGAGAACTCCTCTGGCACGAGCCTGAAGCTCAGGGTGGCTGCGCAGCCCTCTGGGATAGAGCTCACATCCATTGAAGCTCTGCCCGAATAGCTCGTGGGCATCCGTGGCTGCGGCCATAGGACCCAATCTGGTCCACTGGTTGGGGTTGTCCAACCTTGATCTGGACCAGATTCCAGGCAGTAACCATCGCTGGGCTCATACTTGGGGCTAGGCTCATACTTGGGGTTTGGGTGACGCTCACGAACGACTCTTCAAGAGACGATTTTAGGCAATGATATGAGGAAGATGATTCTATAAATCAACCATTTTCAATATTTTTATTGGCACTTAACAATTTTTTCATCCCTTAAAACTTCAGTTTACTTTCCAACATATTTTGGCCAAAAGCATTTGCTGTGGAAAAAGATAATGATGGTCACTTTCGTCCCTCGAGTAACTCCGTCACATTTTTGGGACATTTGGTGAGGCCATTTTTATCCCCTGGAAATGCGTACATTATCTTTCTTGGGATTTAGCCTGATATTTAAATTAGAAGTAAGAAATTTTTAAGTGAAATTATTTTTATAAACAATTATTACTTTTCTTTTAAAGTTACCAGACGGGAGAGTACAAATCCAACTTCCAAGCCTTCAACAATCTTGGGAAGGAAAATATCGGCCAGGACTTTTTAACTGTTCAACAATAGAAATTGATCAAGTGAACAGTGACAGATCAGTATGAGACCAATGGTTCAGTTGAATTTTACTATTATATCGCATGATTTACAGCTGACAATAGCCCATCACAAGCATCTTTTGCTAAGGATTATTAACTCGCTCTCTTATCTCCATACACAAAACAATAGCAAGCTCTATCTACTAACTACAAACAGGTGACAAGAGGATGATGAGTGAATGTCACCTTTGCTCAGCCTATAAAGCCAAAAACCACAGCTCCTATACATAACCCTCAGCTGCTGCCAAGTGCTGCCGAGAGACTCTGGCCACTAATCCAAAAGGAAATCTAGCTCGTTGGGTAGAGTAACTCTTTTTCGCAGTAGGGACTCGATCGTCAGGCATTTCCTCTTTCTTCCGCCTTTGGACCTAGATTGAAATTGCTCATCTAACTCCTCAAAATCACCCTGAACCCAAGAAGCCAAATTGCTAGGAATGAGAATCATCCAACTCTCATGTGGTAAAAAGCTGGATTTCAACAGCAGTAAAATTGAACTTCAATATTTGAGAGAATGAGAGAATGGGGCTCACTGGAGTGTAAACATGGCTACCATTTTTCTCGTGATGGTCTCTCACGTGCTTATACTCAAACTTCTTGCCACAATCCTTATGGCCGCATACAAATGGCCTCACCTCAAGATGAACAGCCTTCACATGCTGATGTAAATTTGATTTCTGTCAACAAGAAAATAATCAGCTAATGTACACTCAGCAGGCACACGATAAATGAGCTCACGCTCAACATCACATCTTACTATTGAAAAAATGCAGAGATAACCCTCAATATCACATCTGAATGCTTCAGAATCAGCCGAATTCTTCTTCTCATGCGTGAGGAGATGCCATTGGATATTCTTCCTCAACTACTCAGTCCCACATATGTCACAATTGACTAATTGGTGAGCCGACCGCATGTGCTCCTTCATATAATCAACATTGCTAAGGTATTTCATGCACTCACAACAGAAAAGCCTCCACAGTCTCTAGTTTGACTGCAGCAGTTGAAATCACGTTATTATCAAATAGCATGTTAAACAGTTCATAGATATCATTAGGCTTCACCAAGACACCTTCATAATTAAGTGACTCACCATGAGAATCCTCATGCTTTCGCAACTTCGATGCAAACTTGAAAACCTTTCCACACCCAACCTCCGGACAAACATGCTGCGTCAGACTCTTACATTTGCCAGACATTGATGGTTCCTCATCATTGTGAATTTCATTCAAGTGCCTCTTCATGTTCCCTCGATATGCAAATGACTTATCGCAACCATCAACAGGACAGCTGAAAATCTTGCCTTTATGCTGAAGAAAGTGACGAGCCAAATGGTATTTTCTCCTATAGCTGGCAGAGCAATCCTCTATAGAACACTTGAAAGGTGTCTGCAAATGAACAATGCTTCAAACCTCAAGATAGAACATGCCTGACCGAGGCTGACTTGATGGATCTTCTCAGGTGGTCCCCCGACCTGATACTAGTCCAATCAAGATACAAGATAGCAGCCTCTTGCATTTGGGAGTTCTTTTCGACGGGATCCAATGCTTCACGCCATTATCATATCATAATCAGATGAGCCAACATACTTTATCCTGCAAGGTCTTGATTTTAGTATAGGCAAACTCGCAGTAGATAAATGGAAAGGAACAAAACAGCTTCATTTTTCAACCAAAATCAAAACTTTTTTTATCATAAAACATCTACCTGTGAGACTAGAACACACTAAAAGATTGATGCTTTTTCAATGGTGTTTCCATTTTATGATGTTCCACAAGATTACAGCACTATATTTATGCGTAATCACCATTCGACGGCCCAGAAAATCATGTAAATCCCCAACGATAATATCCGAATTGCTGTTTCTGACGCCTCATTAGAAGTTACAAATGTGAAAATTTTGATAGCAAAGACCACAACCGAGCATTGTGCATCAAAACCATCTGCTCAACAAGACCGGTGCGACCCGTGATCAGAACCTGTCCACTTTACAAACTGTACCTCACGGTCGACCACCTCCATGACAGGTGTAATCTAATCGAAACTTGACTAGAATTTTCAAAGAACTTGCTTTCATGTTGCAGCATCAATAACAAAACAGAGAACTCAACATACCTCGAGCGAATAGCCCTGCATATGCTGCCTCAAGTACGCGGGTTTCTTAAAAGTGGCGCCGCATTCTTCGCTGGTATTATTAGCCTTCGCTCCCTCCTTCCCCTCGACCCCTAGAACCATCGCCGCTTCCACCTCATCCTGATAAAGACCGAAGCAACACGAAAACCACTTCACATCGACCCCCATCGCGGCGTACATTAGAACCCGAGCATATTCCACAAACGCAAAACCAGCAATTGCCGATCGAACTAATCAAATCGTAGCACCAGAACTCGCGGCCCAAAACGAACCGAGCTGCATGGGAACCGTCGGAAGGCAATGAAGGGAAGAGAACTCACCTCGTGGCGCGACTGGATGTGAGAAGTGACGAGGACTTACTGGACCTGCAGATCCCCAGTGCTCGCAGTAGTAAAGCCACCAACTGGAAGAGACGCTTGGATCGGTGTTGTTCTGGGCCTAGCTTGACTGTGTTCAAAGCTATGACCGGTTTGGGCCCAAATTAGGCTCGGCCCGATAAGCTTTCCATCGAACGAGATTAGATCTGGGAACAGGAAGCTGCTTACTTCGCGATTGTTGCGTACATTACTAGATACGAGCATGAAAATGTATAGAGAGTTACCGTGAGGTTTCGTCGCAGAGATTGCTGAGGTAGATTTTCGTGATGGAGATGGAGGTTGACGACGGTTTGGAAGCATGAGGTAAAGAGAAGCTCCAGCAGACGTGCATATAGTAAGTATTTATCTAAGATTTTTCTTTATATAGGCACAGAAGCACATTCTCATCTCAGCACGAGTTAAAGGTCTTGATTGCATGTCAGATGTGCATGAAGTACAACTTGAAGTGTTGAGGAGAAGAAGTGCTTGCATGAAGATTCTCAATTAGTTTTTCGTCTTAAAAATCACTCGGGATGCTGCAACCTTCTTATTTGGGCCTATTAAGTTGGTGCAAATGTCTCGACATTTGATGCAGGCACTTACACCCCAAGACGCACACGCACCTAAACACCTACAGAAATGGCTGTGCACCTTATGTTGAGTTCCTTATTACCCCAAATTTTACAATACAAGCTCCTCTATCATATGCTCTAAGTACAAAATTTAACGAGCGCAATGGTGATGATAACACCTTTTTTGTAGTTCGCTGAAGGTATGTTGGCTTTTGTTGGGTTAGTATTGAAAAACATTCTGCTGCCTGTTGGTGTCATGATCGTCTGCTTCAATATTGCTGTAATCTCCTTCGGCTGCAAACACCATTTTGATAGAAAACCTTTTGATGATGATGTCGCCAATGCTTATTTCAAAATGCCAATGCAAGTCAAAAGGGTATTGTTGCCTCTGCCTTTTGTCATTGAGCAACCAAACTTGCCTCCATCCTCCATTGCAATTAGCAATTGCGGATGTTGGAGAAAGACCTGATGAAACCACAAAAGGGAAATTTACATGCTTCCTCTTGCAGGCACCCACAATTAGACGGCTTCACCTCCATGTTATCAGCCAAGATTTTAATTCAGTTCATCTCATTTGACACTGTCACAAACCCAAATTCGAATGCGGGAACAGCCAAGCCCAGTCTCTACCAAAATTACTCTGAACCCATAGTAAGCTTATAATGATTCCTTATTCCCTTTTTTCTCTCTCTTTATTCTGGTTTTTTTTTATATTTTTATTTACTGATATTTGTCCCTCTCGCCCTTTTCCTTTTCAAAGATCGAGGACATCAGATTATACTTAAGAACGACAAGAGTTTCAAAGCCACGATTCGTGATCAAGACACCCAGACTCCAAGCTGCACATAGACAGACTTAGCCATCAACTGCTTGTATTCTTAACCAAACGCCTGCAATTGGTGACAACCTCCGGCCACCGCCATTAACCGTTATAATCCACCGTGACTCATACATGGACTCACAAGGAAACGAGTGTGGAAGACTAACACGGTAGAAGCCTCGGTCAAGAATGTCACGAAATAAAGGTTGAGAACAATAACTTGAGATCACATACTCATCGCCCACTACCATGGAAATTACCGGCGAGCGTAGCAAAGAACAAAGAATTATAGTGATTCAGAAATGTATGCAGCCATTGTGAAAACATTACAACTCATGCTTAAATGACTTGAAAATCAATTAATATCACTTAATCTATGTCAGCATACTTTCGGATTCAGAATTTGACGAAACTAATTACCCGCATTGAAACCTCATAGACATTTCGTCGAGCACATTGCAGTCCATCCATTAAGGAGCAGATTTTTGACAACATTGTATTTGAGACCATATCGCAAACGAAATTAACATGTGAAGTTCGAAATCAAATACACGACTCTAACATGACCGATCCTAATCGAAGCAAAACGAGCTTTACATTCGCTTCACCTCCGCCAGAATCATAGCATTATGGAGAATCAGAGATTACCTTGTCAATGAAGCCAAGGTAAGTCATAGCACGCAGTCCAATTAACTATTGGGAGCTCTCACGATCGTTGTAAGAAAGACAAAAGTAAAGGAAGAATGGACGAAGTTCAGAGAGGAAAAATGGAGATCGGTGTGGGGAGATTTTTCTGTATTCTCTCTAATGCATTATGAATGTACAATTCTGTAAAGATATAATACAAGCTCTACTTTGTATAAGGAAGTAAATGATCTGGACTATCAATCTAGATCTAGATCCAATATTTAATTTACATATATATGAAGATCGTGATCAATCAAGATAATCATGATCAATTAAGATCAAAACGTATAAGCCGATCCGCATATCTTCCAACACTCCCCCTCAAGCTGGTGGCTTGGAGATGTCCAAGACGCCTAACTTGTTTAATAGATATGCATGTTGTCTCTGACATAAGGGCTTGGTGAACAAGTCTGCTGGTTGCTCCGTTGTCCCAATTCCTCTTGTCTCAATTACTCCTTCCTGGATCTTTTCCCGTGTGAAGTGACAATCCACTTCTATATGCTTGGTTCTTTCATGCACTATAGGATTAGATGCAAGTTTAAGAGCCGCATCATTATCACAATATAACCTTGTGGGTCCTTGCACTTTTACTACAAGATCATTGAGCAATCCTCGTATCCAAACTACTTGACAAGTGGCCTTGGCCATAGCTCGATATTTTGCTTCAACTGAGGATAGAGACACGGTGGCCTGTTTCTTGATTTTCCAAGATAGAAGAGATCCTCCCAATTTAATGCAATATCCAATCACTGATCTTCGACTAAACGGACATGTTGCATAGTCTGCATCACAATATGCTGTCATCCTCATGTCACATTCCTTAGAAAGAAGTATCCCAAGCCCCGGGCATTTCTTCAGATATTTTACGACCTTTAAAGCTGCATCCAAATGGGAACGCTTCGGCTAATGCATAAACTGGCTAAGTGTCTGAACCGCATATGAGATATCAGGTCTAGTCATTGTCAGGTATATAAGTTTCCCAACAAGTCTTTGATAGCCTGACGGATCACTGAGTAGGGGATCATCACTTTGAGATATTCCCTTATCATAGTATGCGGTGGTCAACTTAGTGTTTTGCTCTATAGGAATTATAGCTGGCTTGCATCCTGATAGACCTGCTTCCGATATGATTTCTAGAATGAACTTCTGCTGACTAAGGGAAATTCCTTTGTCAGATCGGGCAATTTCGATTCCAATAAAATATTTTGGTGCTCCTAAGTCTTTAATATGGAAAGTAGCATGCAAATATTCATTGAAATTTTCTATAGAGGCTCTATCATTTTCCATAACAAGTATGTCATCGACATAAATCATCAAATAGATAGATGACATACCTTTAGTTCTTGAGAACAGAGCATAATCGTGTTTGGATTGCTTGAAGCCTGCTGTTGTAAGAGCGCTGGCAAATTTAGCATACCATTGTCTGGACACCTGTTTTAATCCATAAAGGGATTTACGGAGACGACACACCTTACTCTCCCCCTGTCTCCGTATGCCTTGAGGGATATTCATGTAAATCTCTTCATCTAGATCGCCGTGGAGAAAGGCATTATGGACATCCATCTGGTGTAGGTGCTAGTCATTAATGGCAGCGACAGCTAAGAATGAACGGACTGTAACATCTTTGGCAACTGGTGAGAACGTCTCGTGGTAGTCAAAACCTTCTCTTTGGGTGAACCCTTTAGCTACTAATCTTGCATTGTACCGTTCAATAGAGCCATCAGCTCGATACTTGATCTTGTAAACCCATTTGCATCCAATTGGTTTACGATGAGCTGGTAATGGAACAAGATCCCATGTATGATTATCAGTAAGTGCTTTCAATTCTGCCTTCATGGCCTCTTGCCATTTTTGGTTACTGGAAGCTTCTTCATAACTAGACAGTTCCTTATCGTCGGACAAACGACTAATACAACATCTATGCTCCTGAGACAATCTATCAAAGGAAACATATGAAGAGACTGGATACCGAATACCTGGAGAGTTGTGAGTAGCACATACATAATCTTGCGTCCAGGTTGGTGGTCTTGTAGCTCGTCCAAACCTCCTAGGACGCTCGGCTTCAGTGGTAGGCTGTGATGTCTCTGGTAATGAAGTTGTAATGTCATCAACTTCTGCATCAACAATGGGTTCCTACAAGGTATCTCCCTGAATATGTTCTGAAGAATCCGAATTTCCATTAGAATCTTGTAGAGTTGGAGCTGAAGGAAGAATAGGATTCCTCGGCTGTACTATTGGTATGTAGGAGAGATCTCGGTATGGTGCTTCATCATAGAGAAAATTATGATGGCTGGAAGTTATCTCTGGATCTTCATGTGAAAATTCCCTTTCATAAAATGGAAAAATATTCTCATGGAAAATTACATCACGACTTACTATAAATTCTCCTGTGGAAATCTCAAGCACCCGATACCCTTTCTGGAGATTGGGATATCCCATAAAGACACATCGCCGCGCACGTGGGCTCATTTTATCTCGAGGTCCCATGATTACAGCATAGCACAGACATCCGAAGATCCTGAGATAATTCAATTCCGGTTTCTTCCCAAATAGCAGCTCGAATGGCGTCCGCCCATTGAGAATCCGAGTAGGCATTCGATTAATAAGATAAGCTGCTATGGTGACACAGTCACCCCAATATCTTTCTGGAATTGATGCTTGGAATTTCAAGGCACGAGCAACTTCCAGTAGATGGCGATGCTTTCTTTCAACCACTCCATTTTGTTGTGGTGAGTAAATGCAGGAACTTTCGTGTTGAATACCATGAGAATTGAATAACAGGGAGCATTCATGACTAAAAAATTCTCTTCCGTTATCAGTACGGACCCGCTGAATGGATTTCCTGGATTGGTTCTTAGATAGCAGAATGAAATTTTTTCAGGTGAGAATAGACCTGATTTTTTTTTATTGCATTAGGAAGATCCATGTTGCCCGAGAATAGTCATCTACTATCGTAAGAAAATAACGAGAGCCATCATGATTGACTATATGATAAAATCCCCAAATGTCCACATGAATTAATGCAAATATTTGACTAGTTCGTGAGGTACTAGAAGAAAATGGTGTACGTGATTGCTTTGCAAGGGGACATATAGGACATTCAGGATATGAAAATGAAGTACTGTGACTCAATCTCATATGCATAGTAAAATTTCTATCATTGATAGTTGAATTACACAATGATTTCTTATTCAAGGGATTGCATGGAGAATTGAAATTACTTGGAAAACTTGTCCAGAAATAGAGTCCTTCAGAAAGATTACCCAAGCCCATCAGTCTCCCAGTCGAAAGGGCTTGAAATAAACATGTGTCAGCATTGAATATTACCAGGCATGAGTTCTCTTTGCAGACTTTAGACACGGATATGAAGTTGAATTGGAATTCTGGGACATATAGCACATTCTGGAGAATAATCTGAGGACTGAGATTCACTGTTCCTGTCACTTTGACATGAGTAACATTTCCGTTGGGTAATTGTACGGAGATAGGAAAATTCAAGCTTTCATTTATATTTGAAAAAAACCCCTTGTCGCATATAATATGGTCACTTGCCCCAGAGTCTATAATCCATGCCTTTCTGGAAATGGAATTAATTAGGCAATGCGAAATACCTGAGAAACTTCCCCCTTTGTTGGATATATCCATCTTCTGTAGTGTCTGCATGAGTTGCTGATACTGACCATATGAAATAGGTTGATCAATTTTTAGACCAGTTGGTCCAGTGACCTGATAAGCTGTGGAAATTTTTTTCTCCTTTTCTCCCGGCTTCCCGTGTAATTTCTAGCAACTGTCAATAGTATGATTAGTACGCTTGCAATAATCGCAAAAAAATTTACCCTTTCCTTTAAAATTTTTTGCGAAATTTTATGATGACGTGGCGAAGATCTGGCCGTCCGCTCCCTTGATCGCGATCTGCTGTCCACTGTCCTATCCAGGCGCAATTTCGATTCCTTGATGACCGTCATATCTTCGTGCATAATCTGGGCCATCCAATCTTCGCGAGTAATCTGGGCCACTCGATTCTTGCATGTAATCCTAGCCATTCGTTGCATCCCTTTTAAGCCCACGCGAATCAACCTCGCCGAACCCTAAAGGGCTCTTTTTTTCCTTCTCTCGCGCTAGGGTTACGTTTCTCCCTTCACGGCGGGTGGCTAGAGCGATGCTCTCACTGTTCTTCGTGATTGTGAGTCGCTAACTCTCCTCCTACATCGCCAATTGGAAAATATGCCCGATCGGTGGCATGGGATCCATGGCAATGATTCGTGACCGAAACATGAGGTAGGATTCGTTTAAAATCAGCAGGAATCGCGTGGCTTTCTCTCTCTCTTTGATCCTTTTATACTGTTTGAGGGTAGATTCTGGCCCTTCAAGCTTTTCTTCTACTGCTTCGAGTTGATTCTAGAGAGACAATAGTCTGTTGAAGCACGCCATGACCGTCGAGTTTCCCTGTTTGAGTTCGCTGATTTCTTGCATGAGATTAAAAACTTTTGCTTGATCCATTTTACCGTACATTTCTCATATGTTTTCCCACATGGTTTTGGCATCCTCTGTGGGTGGAAGCCCAGCCGCGACTTCTAGGGATATGCAATTTCCAATCCATGTTCGGACGAGTTGATTGCACTTTCGCCAGTGTCGGGCTAGGCATTCATCTGAGGGGATTGGAATTGTTCCATCGAGATATCCGTCTTTGTCTTTTGTCACCAGTGCCCGTCGGAGCTCCTATGACCACTTCGAATAGGTCTCTGGTCCGGTTAATTGCTGGTTTATCAGTCGAAGCTCCGATCCGTCAGTGGTGGAGACAAACAGAGGGTCGCCTATTTCTGGTTGCCCGGTGAACACTGCCGTTGGAACAGGCAGAAAACTATGTGCGAAATTCAAGTAGGAATTCGTCCCTTGACCCGATTCGCTCAACCTGACTGGATAGCCCGCATTGACATATCCCGGGTAGGGATTATGCCCTATACCCGATTTGCTCGAACCGCCCATCTGCTCCATCGCGATGGTTGGACTTGCCCCATTCGTGGCTGGCGGGCCTCCATCGTGATTCTGGTGGCCCACGAAAAAAGGCGATGAAGAACTTGGGCTTGGCCCAAAATAGAGTGGATATGGAATCCACTGGTATGGTTGACCTGTCGTGGGTTGCCCCAATTGGAACTAAGCCTGCGTGGGCCGCCACTGCTGGGGTTGGGTTTGAGCCAATTGTTGGTCAGATACTGGTATTACTGCAGGGAGATTCTGGATCTGTGGAACTTGAGGACTACTTTCTTCGGTGGTCCTGTCGTCGGCAGCCAGACTGAAGTCCTGCGGAAAAGCCATGGTAAGTTAATCTAGATTTCTTCCTTTGAGAGTATGCCTAATGCCGAAAGATCAATCCTTTGCAGGTTGAGAATTTTCTTCGGCAGCGGTTTAGAGCGGAAGCAAGTCAGAGATCAAGGTGCTCTGATACCATGTAAGAAAGGCAAAAGTGAAGGAAGAATGGACAAAGTTCAGAGAGGAAAAATGGAGATCGGTATGGGGAGATTTTTCCGTATTCTCTCTAATGCATTATGAATGTACAGTTCTGTAAAGATATAATACAAGCTCTACTTTGTATAACGAAGTAAATGATCTGGACTATCAATCTAGATCTAGATCTAATATTTAATTTACATATACATGAAGATCGTGATCAATCAAGATAATCATGATCAATTAAGATCAAAACGAATCAGCCAATCCGCATATCTTCCAACAATCGTCGTCAGCTAAAATGAAGACCGGTAGAAGAGATTCAAGCGAGTTTTAACCACTTCAATCTGCATGGCCGCGAAACAAAGTGGAACAGGGGCTTCTCCGGAGGCGGCAGTCCGACGATGGCTACGTCGCCTTGGGCTTGGTGATGAGCATGAAACGAGAAAGAGTCTTTGGAAATCGAATCCCTGGGGGAATTTTCTGGTGAAATCTCTCCCTCAAAAGCGCTCTCCGGAATGTTTGGAACTCAATCCGTGAGGAGCGCAACTCTCTCCACCGCGCGAGCGACGATCGGCAACGAGGTTGCAACGGTTGAAGGTGAAGACACGCGGTGATGGAGAAGGAAGTAATTGAAGTCAAAATGGGCCTTGTTTAAATCCAAAATGGGCTCCTATTGGAAATCGAGGACCGAAGTTTTATGGGTCGAGTGAGCCCACGCGTTGATCGAAGTCTTATGGGCCAAATTCACGAGCAAACGGGTTTGGGTCTGGATCAAGCTATTGGGCCGAATTTGAATTCAATGGCCGAATGGGCTTCAAATATTATCTTTCTCTTCTTCTTTCTCTCATTCTTTTTATTATTTTATTTATATTTTCCAATTTTCCGATTTATATATCCAATACATGCATATACGATTTTGTGGACAAAAAATTCCAATGTCAACATCACTTGATTGTCATAAATTATTTTCAAATCACTTAAGTGTTATATAATTTTTAATCAATCAATTAAGTTCTATAACGTCTTTTTTCCAATCATTTGAGTGTCATATGCCTTTTCAATCGATCACTCGGGTGTTATAATTTTTTGAAAAGTTTCATCACAAGTGCTTTACCACATTAGGTTTTTAGCGCTTATATAATTTTTTTTTTTAAATGATAGCACTAAGTGATCAATTGAAAATTATGGTAGTTAAATGATTTTTTTTTTTTTAAAGTTATGACACTCAAGTTATTGAAAAATAAAAGAAGAAGAAAAGAAGAAGTTATGACCCTCAAATGAGTGCCGTACGAAAATTATGACACTTGTATTGTCCTTATCCAATAGTAAATCACTATCTTTGTTGCAAAATAAAGTGAATATACGTGAGCAATGGGTAGGAGGTTGCACAATATATTATTAAATTAGCGCAATATATTTAAGAATCAGTGTGCAAGCAATCTATTGTTGGAAAGTGCACTCGATGATGATTATTTTGGTGCCTAAAACTTAGTCATTTGAGTTCGTATGGACCTCAAAACAAGCAAGAGAAGATGCCAAATCTTCCATGTTTGATTAGAGAATTCACAAACTGTTCGTGCAGAGGAGCCCAATCCCGGCGCACCACATCTAACATACCAAGAGTTATTTAAGAAGGACTTGATTAAGAATTGGGTAGAGTTAGAGGAGTTTTTTTTTTTTTTTTTTGGTAAGAGGTAGAGTTAGAGGAGTTGATTCCAAAAAAAAAAAAAAAAAAATTGAAGGATCCAATTGCACAAGCAACAGAAGTGTAAATACTCTAGATGTGGATCAATAAACAAAACGTCTTTTCAAAAGTGATGGAGAATTATGAAGAGAGGAACAAAGGAAAATACTTCATTTTGAGTTTAATAACTGAACCTTAGCTGAAATATTCATGGACGTTAGTGGCTGAACAGCACTTTATCCCAGAAACGATAATAAGCAAACCTCCAAGATTTGATCGATGCTAACGGACCACAAAATATCCAGAAGCCAACCACAAATCCAAGTGATATGCCCACGTAAAACCACTTCTCGCTATCATCATTGTCACCATGGTCATCTGTGTCGCTTTGAGTTGGAACACAACCTGCTTCTTCCACCCTATTTGTGGCAATTGACCGAGTTTTCTCAAGCGGATTCTTGCACGATTGGTTTCCTCCGAAAGGACTTGAGCAGTTTGTTCCCAGCTGGAATCCACACAATCCGACATTTCCTTCGAAGGAACTCGTTGAAAAGGTGAGAAATTGTTTGACTGCCGGGATGCTTCCTTCTAGCTTATTGTATGAGAGGTTCAGGAAGGAAAGAAAAGTAAGATCTGAAAGCCGTGGGGGAATCGTCCCATTGAGATCGTTCCATGAAAGATCCAAGGACTCAAGCTGTTGCAAGTGTCCTAAGGATGAAGGAATTGGCCCTGAGAATGCGTTGTTTGATAAGTTGAGGAAATGAAGCCCTTTGAGAGCCCCCAGAGTATCAGGTATTGGTCCTTCAAATTTGTTGCATGAGAAGTCGATTGAAGTGAAAATAATCAAGATCTTCACCAGCTCCACTTTCAGACCTTTGACGGTGACGATTATTGTATCCCGATAAAGGAGTTCACCGAAGTGAAGGAATGGATATTGGATACGATTGATGTCTACATTAGCCTTCATAGCCTCCCAAGTTGTGAGGTATTGAGGAGGCAGAGTGCCACTGAAATTATTGGAAGATATGTCTACAATTTGAAGCATCTGCCAGGTGTTGGGACTATGCTGACATCTAATTTCCCCATGCAATTTGTTGGATCGTAAAACAAGGACATGGAGACTTGATATAGCTCGAAAATGACATGGAAATGTCCCTTCTATTTGATTATCCCCGATGTTCACAATCTCCAACCATGTGCAATTTGCCAATGACAACGGAATCTGCCCCTGCAATAAATTCTTGCTGATATCAAATATCCTTAGATTGCATGTGATTGGGATGTTTTGCGGAATATTGCCACTCAACTGGTTATTTCCTAGATTCAATACATTGAGGGACACCATCATTAAACAATCAGGAATAGTTCCTTTCAAATGGTTATGTGATAAGTCAAGCACTTGAAGATAATCAACTTTACAAATTGACTTTGGGATGAACCCATGGAAGTTGTTCTTTGAAAGGGAGAAGAAAGACATGGATGGTAGGTGCTCACCGATGTTATCTGGGATAACAAAAGTGATGTTGTTACTTGATAAATCCAAGTACGTAGCGCCTGGTGGCAGGGATAGCATATTTAGTCGAAGCATGTTTGAATGAAGGTCCACGATAGACAGAGCAGAAGTAACATTGCGTGTAGCTGTTTCCAACTCTTCAAAGAAATTAGCGGAAAGATTGAGAAATTGAAGTTGTTCTAGTGTCCATATCCATCTTGGTATCTCCCCTTGCAGATGATTGTGGGAGAGGTCGAGAAAGACCAACTTGGACTGGTTAGCCAAAAACTGAGGCACTGTCCGCAACTGGCAAGAAGCCAACTCTAATGAATAGAATTTAGGGAAAGAGGATGCAGCAGTAGAAGCAGGCGCCATAGCGTTAATGGACAAGCCACTGTACGATAGATCAAGATAAGTTAAATTTCCTAATCCCTGAAGCGCGTCGATATTCATCGAGCCACTGAAATTATTGTAAGAAAGTGAGAGGTCCCAAAGCTGTTGCAGTTTGAATATGGATGCTGCTATTGACCCTTGCAATTGGTTGCTATCCAAATCAAGCATGCTTAGTTGATCCGAAGAGACATTCGGATGTATGATAAGCTGACCATTAAATCTATTGTCCGAAAGCCATATACTTTGAAGTCGAGGAAGTGTAAACAGACCTGGGGGAATGTCACCTTCCAATGAATTGCCTTGCAGGTCTAGAATTTCAAGATTCAGAAGCTCTTCCCAGCCAATGGAGGTGATACGACCCCTTAAAGCGTTATAAGATAAATTTATTTCGGTTAGATTTTTGGATGCAC
The DNA here is from genome assembly GCA_016097595.1 of Eucalyptus pumila. Lineage (NCBI taxonomy): Eukaryota > Viridiplantae > Streptophyta > Magnoliopsida > Myrtales > Myrtaceae > Eucalyptus > Eucalyptus pumila. The sequence goes on from CM027846.1 coordinate 11,744,231, forward strand.
CAAGTGGCGGAATTGAACCAGTAAGACTATTATAAGACAAGTCCAAACAAGTCAGCTCCGATAGATTCTTCATCGAGCTCGGGATCGACCCACTCAAACTGCAATTCTCCAGGATTAACCATGACCATTTTCTTAGATTACCGATTGAATCGGGTATCCTCCCTGAGATATTGGTACCATACATGTCCAGAGTCTCAAGAGAGCTATCTTCTAGAAAATTGGGCAAAGAACCCTGAAGGAGTTCGTTTTGTGATAGGATAAGAGTCTGAAGTGTTTGTACTTGGAGAACTTTTTGGGGGAAATTCTCCTTGCAAGCCACAATCACGTAGGTTCAGTATTTTCAAGCTGGAGAAATTTGCTAAGAAACTAGGAACAGTGGTGGACAAGTTGTTGCCTTCGAGTTGAATGACCGATAGATTAGCAAGACTCAGAAGAGAAGCGTCAATAGGACCAGACAGAGAACAGTAAGACATGCTCAGCACCTCAAGTTTTGGAACTGAAGAAGACAACGTGTTGCACCATTCACTTCCCTCAGCAGACACATTGACCCCATAAAGGTACAACTCCCTCAACTTCCCCAAATCCCCGATCAATGACCTCAAAGAGGGCTTTTCAAGTTTCAAAGAGTAAAGGCAAGTGAGATCAAGAGTATGTAGCTTCCTCAGGCGAGATAGCTCCGCAGGAATCTGCCCAGCGAACGAAGCGCTGGACAAGTTGAGATTTTCCAAGCGGCTAAGATTCGCAAGGCTTGACGGAATTTCCGTGTAGTTGAAGTCGTTGAAAGCCAAGTTCAAGCTTCGAAGGAACACAAGCTTGAAGAGACTTGACGAACCATCGATTCCGCCAGAGATCGACTCAAAGCTCAAATCGAGTCCCACAACAAGGCCGTCCTCACACGTCACGCCGCTCCATGAATCAGCACTTCGGTCCCACTGTACTAGCTTGGAAGACTCGAAGGCATTGAAGATGAGGTTGTTTCTCAGCTCGAGCAAGAGTGATCTTTGGTCGATGCCAAGACACTGGGCTAAAGCTGAAGCCCTAGCTACATCGGAGAAGATGGAGATTGTGGATATAGCAAGAAGAAGCCATGAAACGATCGAGCCGTTCATTGGAAGAGGTGTAAGAAGGGCGTGGGAAGAGGGAGCGGGGAAGAGGGAATCAACCGAAAAGAAGAGGACACTTGGGAGTAGAGGAGTCATCCTACTTTAAGTGCATTCTAGGGTCAATTTTGGGAATCATTAGTTGCCAAATTTGACTTTTAACACTTTCAAAAATTCCTAGTAAAAATTGGTGACATTGCGCAACAAAGTGACATTCTTTTTTATCCTAATTTTCCAATCGAAACAAAAGACCATATTTATGTTTTCTAGGAAAAAAGGAAAAATAAAAGAAATTTGCCTAAGATATTGAAATTAGAAGTTGACATCCCTTGAAAATGCTTTTGGCTCACCTTATTTAAGATCATAAAACCAATGACATCATGTGATCATTGTTGTCTTTATATGTGAACATTAACCATGCAGAGTTTTATTAAATATATTATATCCAACTATTTTATTAAATATGTAGATTCAAGGAGATAAATAAAATGATTTACTTATATTTGAGTTTTATTTGTAAAATTTTATAAGACCGTGAAAGAAGCCAAAAAAAAAGTCTAGAATCATTTCAACTTTAGGATTTCACCTTTCATATACAATTTCCTATAAAAAAAATTGTTAAGTTTAAATTTCATTGATAAATTATGGTAATTACGGGAATAGTTGGTAGATGATTTCTCTTATATTAAACTGAAAGGAAGAAAAAAGAAAAAAACGGAAAAAAGGCAAAAGTAAGACGATGAAAAATGTGCGTTATCTTTACTTCGAGTGGTATAAAGAGTAGTACAAAAGAAAATAAAAAGAGGAAAAAATCCACAAAGGTTTTAAATTAAAAGAAAGAAAAGAAAAAGCGAACTAGTGTAGATCCAGGGGATTGATCCATCGTGCACGTCGGACGATTACCATGGCCCATCTGTACTCGGCCAACGGATCATTACCATACTTCACTCCCTTCATGCAACTTTTACTATATTTAATAGAAATGCGTGTTGGTTGGCTAAAGGAGCAATCGACGCGTGGCATATCCTGATAATCGCTTTGGAGTTTTTCTTTTGGTATTGTATACTGATACATTTGAAGGTTTTCTTCCTTCTTGTTTTGCTTCGTAGTGAGTTTTCCTATGCTGAGTGGCTTGACAGAGATTTTTTAGGCTTTTAATTTTTTCTTTTTGGATTGAGCAGAGTTAGCTTCCAAGAAGACTCGAAATCAAGACCATAAAGAGAGGAGCAAACTCTCTTGCAATCTAAAACAACACCTGATTGTTAGATTTTAAATGTAATTAAACTGTCAAAGTCTTTTCTTAATTGAAAGAGATCCCATTGAGTAATTCATAAATAAAAATCAACCCTCCAATAATGAGCACCGCATTGCTCTAGCTAATGAAAAGCTCTGTCTTCTCTTTTGGTCCAAGATTTTGACAAGATGACAAGAAAACTAGATACTAACGCGGGCTGATGAAACCGTGGATATCGTGGATATCGCAAGAAAAAGCCATGAGATGATGAAACCGTTCATTGGAAGAGGTTGAGAAAGAGCGCAGGAAGAGGGCAGGGGGAAGAGGAAGAAATGAAACAAAGTCGACACTTATGGAGTCGTCGTCCAAAGTCAATGCCAGCAAGAGTCGATTTTCGCGATGTGATTAGTCACTAAATTTGACTCACTTCACTTTCGAAATTACTAGCGAAATCCCGCAATTCTTTGCAACCAAACTGTATTCTTTATTTAATATAATTTTTCAATCGAAACAAAATACCATATTTTTATCTTCTGAGAAAAATAAACAAGTCTGCCAAAAATGTGGAGTTTAGAACTCGACATCTCCTTTGAAAATACTTTTGGCTCATCTTATTTTACATCATAACGCAAAATGACATATTAAAATCAATTTTTTCTTTGTGGCGTACACTAAAAATGTAGAAATTGGTTAAACATAAATAGACACTAACGCGGCTGTATTCAAGACCAACTTGTTCAACTAAGAAGATCCACGCGCATTCAATATTGACGATACTCTCATTGATAAACCTTATATCAATAAGCTTCATTCACAAGTGAAGAGTCTCATCATTGACTTTATCATAAGAATTTTATCATTTCTCAATTCATCGAAACTTGCATTAAGACACTTTGGGATGGTTACAAACATTGAAAATGTTAGCTATGACAATTTTCCGGAGCTAGCACATAATTGAAATTTTTGCTTGATTTTATGACTGAATTTCCGCTTGCATAAGTCGCTCTTCTGATCCTATTGTTTGAGTAACTGACTTTGAGCTGCATCATATACCTAGCTTTCCATGGTAACATCAGAATGTGTCCATCATATCCTTATTTTTATTAAATAAGTAGATTGAAGAAAAGAAATAAAATGATGTATTAACTTTCGAATGCAACTTCATCGTAGTTTGTGAGTGAACACATAGGAAGAGGAGCTGTGTTCTTATTGGAAGGCAGGTGAACACGAGCTTCCTTGGATGGAATTTCAATGGGGCTGTGTTTGGTCTCGTTCAAATCACATCCTATCATAATTTTTTGGTCCCTATGCGCGACTATCTTGAGTTGACTTGACCTGTGAATGCAGATTCATCAACTTGCTTATTGAGCCGGTGGTGGGCTTCAATGGTTCGTGACCGTCGATGCAAATTCTTGAATGACCTCGCTAAGGATGTCGTGTTCGATATTGGCTCAACTTACTTGACCGAGTAATTCGGGCAAGTGGCCAGATACCACCGGAATAAGTGGCGCATGAGATGGACTGATCAAGTGTGAGGACTTTGGCAGCCCTTGGTCCTTTCTTTACGTCAACCGTTGCTTTCACTCTGTCTTTACCCAAGTTAACGCGTTTGTTTGCCTTGACTAGAGAATGCAAAATTGTCGTTTCAGTGATGCTCCCCGATGAGCTGATTTCTAAAATTCTGTATACGACAAAAACAGAATTTCTTTTGTGCGCGTCAAATACGTAGCGTCTGTACCGAAATTCAACAGAACCACGTAAAGCTTTTGTACTCATTTGTTGTTCATGTCTTTGGTAAGCTTCAATCAAGGATAATTCATACTCAACAATATGTGCGTGAAAGAAAGTGATCTCATCTAACAAGAAATTTATCTTTATCTATCAAGGAAACTAGTTGTATTAGGAACTAACAAAATATCAAATAATATCTCTAAAATCTAATAATATCTCTCACAATATTTTTTTAATAATTCCTCGAATATCAATAAATATACCAAGAACAAAGCCCATAAACATGATGATCCGTGAGTGAGAGATCTGGAAAATTTCGTGCGAAATGGGCAATTCAAGAACGGAGAATTGCTGGTAGGAGGAGAAAAACAGGGGATGGTTGAGATTGGAAACAGAGAGTAGTCAAAGTAAACTCCTGCTGGGGAACATCATTTCTGATGTCTACGTTATCGTGGGACTGACGATGCGATATGGCCAGCTTTGGGAATTGGAATCTAAGCTAGTCAATGATGAAAATAGAGATGGTTAAATATTGCCCAAATCCAAAGTGTGGTTTGGTGTAACAATGATTGAGATTTACGCGTCAAGAAGGGTAAGTTGTTATGTTTGGTCCACAATCCTCGCAGCCTCTAAAGCAAAGATTGAATGGAGATAAATTCGATTTTCATGTGAATGGGCCCGTTTCTTGTTGGATCAAAGATGAGATCAGTGAATGGAAAAAATGTTGCTGAAAATAGACGGAAAAATACTGGAAGTGCTAAATATTATGTACGACGCTCACTTTAGTATCAAAAGTTTTTGCTGGATTACTTAAGTATCAAATCGGAATAAAAACCGATCACTTAAGTGCCAATGGCGAGAAAATTCGGCCAAAAATAAAATGTGTCTTTCATAATTAAAAATTTGACATTGGGACACTTGGAGTGCCAAAAGTTGGCTTATAGAGACACTTAAGTGCCAAAATCAAAACAAAATGGATCACTTAGGTGCCACCGGCGAGAAAATCTAGCCAAAACGCTGATGTGGCAATTTTCCGGCGAGCTGCGTGCAAAACAACGTCGTTTTGCATGCTGATATGGCTAAACAATGTTAAAATGACATCGTTTTAGTGCGACGTGGTAAATAATTAATATAATAATTAATTAATTAAAAAAATCGAGAGAGGGGGGGGGGAGGAGGAGGAGGAGGAGGAGGAGGTCGCAGGAGGCCGAGGGCTCGGCCCTCACCGCCGCCGCCCGCCCCTTCGTCGCCGGAAAGGTGGGGGAGGGTCGGTCGGGGCCGCTGGCAAGGGCTTGCGTGCCCTTGCCATATCTAGGGAGGGTCGCGACCCTTGCCCCAGATTTGGGCAAGGGCATGCAGGCCCTTGCCGCCAGCTTGGTTGGGATAGCCGACCCCGGCCGACCCTCTCCCATCTTTCCAGCAACGGAGGGGAGGCGGCAGCGGTTGAGGGCTTAGCGCCCTAGACGGGGCTCGCGGCCCCCGCCGACCCTCCCCCACCTTTCCGGCGATGAAGGGGAGGCGGCGGCAGCAAGGGCTAAGCCCTCAATCGCCGGCTGCCTCCCTCCTCCTCCTCCCCCTCCTTTAAAAAAATAAATAATTAATTTTTTAAATTTTAATTTAATTAATTATTATATTAAAATTCAAATTATACCAAAACGATGTTGTTTCTATGTGTGGTTTGCTGAATCAACCTTCTGGCGAGCCACGTAAGCGAGAAAATTAATAAAAAATTGCCATGTAGGGTATCCGGCGAGGTTCGCCAGATGTGGCACTCAAGTGTCCCATTTTTCATAAAAAGTGGCACTTAAGTGTCTATTTCGTAAGTTTTGACACTCAAGTGTCCCTTTGTGCCAAGTTTTGGCACTTGGGGTATTCTTTTGTCTTAAAATTTTTATATGACTTGTCATATTATTTAAAAAATCCAGTCCACGTGCCATTTTCATGTGGCGTGCTTGGCATTGAAGTGATTACATTTTAACAACAACTGATACTGAAGTGATCACTTTAAACAAAATTTGGTATTCAAACAATTACTATTTACAACTTTTAGACAACGTCGTTTAGGAGTTATATACTGACTGAGCACACCGACGAGCCACATAGGATGAAAAAACTATTAAAATATGACCACGTCGGATTTTCGGCTATCCAAATCAAAGTCAGCACTTAAGTGATACGAAAAAATCTTCTGGTACTAAAGTGAGCTCTATACATAACTTTTGGTATTTCTAATATGCTTCTCCCAATGAAAATATCACATAATCTCCATTAAAATGAAGTACCTTTCAATCACTTATGTTGTACTTGTATTGTGGGTTTATAAGGGGAATGTAATTGCTGGGCTACTTCCGTGGTAGATCTAAAGCATATTACCATGTCACAATTTTCTTTTGTTGTCCCCGCTAAGTAGTGTCATCTTGCACAGAGTCACGACCGTGTGCTAGATTGTCTCTTTGAGTGATGACCAAGATTGAATCGACTTGACTTTTATAAATCAGTTTTTGTTGAAGCTTGACCCCAAATTCGACTTCCGTAAAATCCAAACCGATGAGGCTCGGACTTGAGTCGGTGTTGCACTTAAACTCGTAAATAATTTAGGGAAGCATGAGTAGCATGATTCTGTTGCACGTGAAGAAGCAATTAAAACCTGATTTTGAAGAGGCGTTTGAGAAAATGCTGGTAAGCGCATAATTGTTTCGGTCCTGAGCCTCGTGGGTCTCATCCTAGTTAAATCCATTTTGTTTCGTAGTGCGTTTTCCTATGTTAAGAGTGGTTTGATAGAGTTTTTTTAGGCTTTTATTATTTTTTATTTTTTTGGATTGAGCAGTCAAGTGCCAAGTTCTTCCAATAAGACTCGAAACCAAGATAATAAGGAGAGGAGCAAACTCTCTTGCTATCTAAAACAACACCCGACCGTTAGATTTTTAATGTAATTAAATTGTCAAAATCTTACATCAACCGAAAGAGATCCCATTGAGTAATTCATTAATAAAAATCAACCCTCGAGTGAGCACCACATGGCTCTTGCAATTGGAAAGCTCTATCTTCTCTTTTGGTGCAAGATTTTGACAATGTAACAAGAAAATCGCAATATTGACAAGCTTGATAAAACTGAATGGAAATCCAACTTGATTGCAACATGCTAAACTAAATCACCCCATGGTGCTCTACTCCTAAATGTTCAACTCGAGTGCTCACAGCTGCCTAGACATTTGACAGTGACCTTGCTAGTTGATGACGCTCGCAATTGGAAGAAAACTTAACACGTCTATGGTACATAGGTGTTGCAAATTGGAGAATTAATGGCACCATAGAAAGCTCTATTTTGTGGTTTTTTTTCTCATTCGCAATTGAAAAGGACAAAAAAATAAAATAGAAAATAAAAATGAAAAAGAAACTAAGACCAAAACCAACAAACCAACAGTAGTTTGATTTTGACGAAGTAGTAAACCCAATGACCACGATCAAGAAAGAAGCTCCACTTTCGGTAGACTTCACCAGCACAATGATATTTCCAACATGACTAATGAGGCCTTAGAGAAACGGCAACTTCCTCTGGCGACGAGGGAGAGACCATCGATTTGCAAGATAGAGCTACTCTCAGAGACAATGTAACCACATTTGTGACTTTAACAAGCAAATGCCTATGGGGCACTCTTGAAGACGACAACTCGAAAATGAAAATACTGAAATGTTATATCTATACTTAATAATCCATCTTTATAATGTGTTACAATCAAGGGGTATATATAACCGAACAATATATTCAGGAAAGGAAGTAATCTAATGTAACAAGAAAATTAGTTATCTTAATCTAACAAGGAAATTCTAGGAGATAATCAAATGTCAAAGCAAGATCCCTAATATCTAATAATATCTCTAATAAAAATCTTTTAAAAGGAAATTCTCTAATATTCATAAATATAAAGCTCATAAAAATGAGGACATGTGCGGGAGGCATCCAGGAATTTTCGTGCGAAATGGACAATTTCAAGAACAGAGAAATGCAGCGGGGCGAGGAGGAAAACGGGGGATGCTTCGGCTTGGAAACAAGGAGCAGTCAAAGTAAACTTCTGCTGGTGGGGACGATTCTGTCTAGCGTTAACGTAAGTTGCGGGAGTGATGGGGATGCTTCGGCTTGGAAACAAGGAGCAGTCAAAGTAAACTTCTGCTGGTGGGGACGATTCTGTCTAGCGTTAACGTAGGTTGCGGGACTGATGATGTTACCTACTCTGTGGACTCCTGCGTCGGGAATAGGAGCAGAAACGCGTTTGTGTCCGTTGGCATTTCTTTATTCGTTTGTGGAATTTTTGGTGTCAATTTATGTTATACTGGCTAGACCAAGAAAAATCAAACTTCAATGGAGAGGATATGACCAGCTTAGGGAATTGGTATATACGCTATAATTAGTGATGAAAATATAGATGGTTAAATGGTGCCCAAATCCAAAGGGTGGTTTAGTATTAGGATGATCGAGATATTGCACTTCTAGAAGCACAAGATTTAATGTTTGGTCCAATCTTGTTGCAGCCATTAGAGCCAAGATTGAATCAGAGATGGATTTGGTTTTCATGTGAATGGTCCATTTTTTGGATTGGAGATATTCGACGAACAAAAGGTTGCTGAAAATTTCAGAAGTTCTCTAATAAAAGAAAGTACATTTTGTTCACTTGTTTAGGTTTGATAACTAATTGAAAACGAAATTTTTTTCTATCGATTGATGATTGTTCTTTTGTTAATGTGTGCTTGTGTCTACTTAAGTGTTCCAACTATTTTAGTAATCTTGACTAGTGGGCAAATGATTCTTATTAGCATACTCAATTTAATTATATCATAATTGTATTGTGTGTTTACATTGGGAGCGTATCTGCTGAGGTTGACTTCCATAGTATATGTAAAGTAATATTTCATGTCCAAATTTTGTTTGCTTTGCCACACTAAATAATGTCATCAGTCACATAATATGCAAGATTCTCTTTGAATGAATGTCCAGTGATAACCAAAACTAATTTCTAAATTTGTGTCAGGAATATTTTTTAGAGGGTACATAAAAGAGGTCTAATCGATCAAATTGATAATAATATTTGAACTAGACTAGACACGCACACACACACACATATATATATACTTGACTCAAACTCAATCTTGTAGAAGCTCAACTTTTTTAAATTGAGTTTGACTCGTGAATTTTTTTTTTTTTTTAAACTTGAAATGACTCTATTGGATTTGACTTAAGTTATTATAAATGAGTTTTTGTGGGAGCTTGATTCCAGCTTGAGCTCGAATTTGAATTTCATAAGATCTGAATTGATGAGGCATGGACTTGACTCAATCTCGCACTTGAATTTGTAAATAATTTAGGCAATTTTGAGTAGCTTGATTGGTTTGCACATGAATAAGCAATTAAAACCTGATTTTAAAGAAGCATGTGATAAAATGATAGGAAAACACATAATCATTTCAATCTCGAGTGTCATGTATTTCAATCTAGTTAAGTTTTTTCTTCGAATTGGGTTAAATATATTTTTACTCCTCTAATTCTTAATATTTGTGTGATTGCGTCCTCAAGAAGGCAAGCCATTACCGCTTCGATGGATAGTTGGAGTCCACCACAACCGCTTCTTCGAAAGTCAAGCCTATGATAAGTTCTTCAAATTTTCTAACCATCACCAATCATCGCTGGTGGTGGCTGCGGCCACGAAATCCTCCACCCGTTCTCGCATCTCTCACTCTTCCACCTTTGTCTTCTACATTTTACTTTCTTATTTTTCCTAAAATAAAACTAGTTTCTTTTGACTTATTTCACTTCGAAAATTACTGAGAAAAATTGCAACACTGCACAATAAAATTACTTTATTTAATTAAAATAATATCCCATTTAAAAGAAAATTTAAAGAAAATAAAAAGAAAAAAGAAGAAGTATGTTTAAGATGTTGAGATTAGAACTTGACAACTAATATAAATTCTTTTGTCTCATCTTATATTAACATCATAAAACAATGCAATTATGTGTATCAAATTTCTCTTTGTACAACGTAGTAATGACGTAGAAAATATGTTAAACATACATAGATACCATAGCTTTTCTTCGTAACACCCAAATGCATCTATCATGTCCTATTTTAGTTCATTAAATAAGTAGATTCAAAAAAAAAAGAAATAAAATGATTTACTTATATTTGAGTGCAACTTCAATACCATTTTACAGAGTTTGTGAGAGAACACATCCAAGGAGGAGTTGTGTTCTTATTGGAAGGCAGATGAACATGAACTTCCCTATATGGAATTTCATTGGAGCTGTGCTTGGTCTATAATTCTTAACACATCGTATCATTAATATCTTGTCCCTACGGGTGACAATCTTAAGTTGACTTGACTTGTGAATGCGAGAATTCATTCAATGACTTGGTTGAACCAGGGGTGGCCTTCACTGATTCTTGACCGTTGATGAAGAAAGGTCCATAAAGAAAAAAAAACATCAGCATCTCTTTCCCTTTCTGCAATACAAGTCCCTTTCTAAAGAACATATATATATTTTACTTTCTTATTTTTCCTAAAATAAAACTAGTTTCTTTTGACTTATTTCACTTTGGAAATTACTGAGAAAAATTGCGACAATGCGCAATACAATTACTTTATTTAATTAACATATTCTTAGTTAAAAGAAAAGGCTATTTTTAAAAAAAGGAAAAATAGAGAAAAAAAGAAATATGTTTAAGATGTTGAGATTAGAACTTGACAACAAATATAAATTCTTTGGCTCGTTTTATATTAACATCATAAAACAATGACATTATGTGTGTCAATTTTCTCTTTGTACAACTTAGTAACGACCTAGAAAATCTGTTAAACATAAATAGATATCACAGCATTTCATCATAACACTAAAATGCATCTATCATGTCCTATTTTGGTTCATTAAATAAGTAAATTCAAGAAAAGAAATAAAATGATTTACTTATATTTGAATGCAACTTCAATTACGGAGTTTGTGAGAGAACACATACAAGGAGGAGTTGTATTCTTATTGGAAGGCAGATAAACACGAACTTCCATATATAGAATTTCAATGGAATTGTGCTTGGTCTATAACTCTTATCACATCGTGTCATTAATATCTTATCCCTACGCGTGACAATCTTAAGTTGACTTGACTTGCGAATGCAAATTCATTCAATCACTTGGTTGAGCCAGTGGTGGCCTTCAATGATTCTTGATTGTTGATGAAGAAAGGTCCACATATATATAAACATCAGCATCTCTTTCCCTTTCTACAATACAAGTCCCTTTGTAGAGAATACATATACATTTTACTTCTTATTTTACCTAAAATAAAACTAGTTTCCTTTGACTTATTTCACTTTGAAAATTACTAAGAAAAATCGCAATGCTGCACAAGAAAATTACTTTATTTAATTAACATAATTTCTTAGTTAAAAGAAAAGGCTGTATTTTCTTTAAAGAAAAAATAGAGAAATAAAATAATTATGTTTAAGATGTTGAGATTAGAACTTGACAACTAATATAAATTATTTTGGCTCATCTTATATTCGCATCATAAAACAATGACATTATGTGTATCGATTTTCTCTTTGTACAAAGTAGTAACGACGTTGAAAATCTATTAAACGTAGATAGATACCATAGCTTTTCATTGTAACACCAAAATGCATCGTGTCCTATTTTTGTACATTAAAAAAGTAGATTGGAGAAAAGAAATAACATGATTTACTTAAATTTGAGTGCAACTTCAGCACTATTTTACGAAGTTTGTGAGAGAACACATCCAAGGAGGAGTTATGTTCTTATTGGAAGGCAGATGAACATGAACTTCCCGGTATGGAATTTCGATGGAGCTGTGCTTCAACTATAATTCTTATCACATCGTATCATTGATATCTCGTCCCTACGCACGACACTCTTAAGTTGACTTGACTTACAAATGCGAATCATTCAATGACTTGGTTGAGCCAGCGGTGGCCTTCAATGATTCTTGACTGTTGATGAAGAAAGGTCCAGAAAGGAAAAAAAAAAAACATCAGCATCTCTTGCCCTTTCTGCAATACAAGTCCCTTTCTAGAGAATATATATATATATATATTACTTCTTATTTTCCTAAATTAAAACTAGTTTCCTCCTTTGACTTATTTCATTTTGAAAATTACTAAGAAAATTCGCAATGCTGCACAAGAAAATTACTTTATTTAATTAACATAATTTCTTAGTTAAAAGAAAAGGCTGTATTTTCTTTAAAGAAAAAATAGAGAAATAAAATAATTATGTTTAAGATGTTGAGATTAGAACTTGACAACTAATATAAATTATTTTGGCTCATCTTATATTCGCATCATAAAACAATGACATTATGTGTATCGATTTTCTCTTTGTACAAAGTAGTAACGACATTGACAATCTATTAAACGTAGATAGATACCATAGCTTTTCATTGTAACACCAAAATGCATCGTGTCCTATTTTTGTACATTAAAAAATTAGATTGGAGAAAAGAAATAACATGATTTACTTAAATTTGAGTGCAACTTCAGCACTATTTTACGAAGTTTGTGAGAGAACACATCCAAGGAGGAGTTATGTTCTTATTGGAAGGCAGATGAACATGAACTTCCCTATATGGAATTTCGATGCAGCTGTGCTTGGTCTATAATTCTTATCGCATCATATCATTGATATCTTGTCCCTACGCGTGACACTCTTAAGTTGACTTGACTTACAAATGCGAATCATTCAATGACTTGGTCAATGGAGCTCTGCTTGGTCTATAATTCTTATCACATCGTATCATTGATATCTTGTCCCTACGCACCACACTCTCAAGTTGACTTGACTTGCAAATGCAAATCATTCAATGACTTGGTTGAGCCAGCGGTGGCCTTCAATGATTCTTGACTGTTGATGAAGAAAGGTCCAGAAAGGAAAAAAACAAAAAAACATTACCATCTCTTTCCCTTTCTGCAATACAAGTCCCTTTCTAGAGAATAGACATACATTTTACTTCTTATTTTTCCTAAAATAAAACTAGTTTCTTTTCACTTATTTCACTTTGAAAATTACTAAGAAAAATCGCAATGCTGCGCAAGAAAATTACTTTATTTAATTATCATAATTTCCTAGTTAAAAGAAAAGGTTGTATTTTCTTTAAAGAAAAAATTGAGAAATAAAATAATTATGTTTAAGATGTTGAGATTAGAACTTGACAACTAATATAAATTCTTTTGGCTCATCTTCTATTAGCATCATAAAACAATGACATTATGTGTATCAATTTTCTCTTTGTACAAAGTAGTAACAACGTTGAAAATCTGTTAAACGTAGATAGATACCATAGCTTTTCATTGTAACACCAAAATGCATCGTGTCCTATTTTGTTCATTAAAAAAGTAGATTGGAGAAAATAAATAACATGATTTACTTAAATTTGAGTGCAACTTCAGCACTATTATACGAATTTTGTGAGAGAACACATCCAAGGAGGAGTTATGTTCTTATTGGAAGGCAGATGAACATGAACTTCCCGGTATGGAATTTCGATGGAGCTGTGCTTCAACTATAATTCTTATCACATCGTATCATTGATATCTCGTCCCTACGCATGACACTCTTAAGTTGACTTGACTTGCAAATGCGAATCATTCAATGACTTGGTTGAGCCAGCGGCGGCCTTCAATAATTCTTGACTGTTGATGAAGAAACGTCCAGAAAAGAAAAGAAAAGAAAAACATCAACATCTCTTTCCCTTTCCACAATAAAAGTCCCTTTCTAGAGAATAAATATTCATTTCACTCCCATTTTATTTCTACAAGTTCATTAAATAAGAAGATTCAAGAAAATAAATAAAACGATTTGCTTATATTTGAGTGCAACTTACATACTATATTACGGAATATGTAAGTGAACGCATACAACCAGGAGATGTGTTCTTATTAGAAGGTAGATGAACATGAACTTCCCTGTATGGAAATTCAATGGAGCAATGCTTGGTCTATAATTCTTATCACATTGTATCATTAATATCTTGTCCCTATGCTGTGGCATCCCAAAATTCATAATGACCTCTAGTTACATTAAATTCTATGAATAGGTGATGGAAGTACCATCAAGTTATTTTATGGCCATTTAATCCATAATTTGTAATAAGATTTATGGCCAAGCTTTTAAGGGATAATTATGTGATAGGAAAGAAAATCCTATCATTGGCCATGTGTTTTATAAATTGGGATTTATGGAATTATGATTTCAAGATTTTGGCCATGGGGAAATTTAGTAATTAAATTCTTAAAAGAAAGAATTAAAGATGAATAATTGAAAGGTGAAATTAGGATTTAAATTAGGTTTGGGCCTTAAGCCCAAAAGGTGGATTTTAATGGGCCAAGTTGGCCGGCCCATTGAAGCCCACAAGTGGGCTGCCGTCGACCAAGAAAGGGGGAGGAGTGGCCGGCCCAAGCCCAAGCCCAAAAGCCCAAGCCCATCTTGCATGAGTTGTGACAAGTGGCAAGAAGTCTTCATGCATTGGCTTAGAGAGGGATGGCATGCATTGGTCAATTGGGGTGGCAAACAATGATGAGGAAATGGAGGGATAAAAGGGAAGAAGAGGAGAGAGAGTGGCCGGTTCTTTCTTCATTTGGCCGAGAGAGAGTGCGAGAGAGAGGAATCGCGAGAGAGAGGGAGAGACCGAGAGGGAGAGGAGGCGGAGCCGAGGAGGAGCCGCCGTGTTCGCCGCCGTTCGTCGTCGTTTGCTCATCTTAGAGGCAAGTGGAGTCCGTAACTTCTCTTGCATGTTTGTTTTGGTGGTTGCATGTTCAATTTTAGGTGTGATTTGTCCGAAAAACCGAGGTAAGAGTTGGTTATTTTCAAGCCGTGTGACTGTTCTTGTTCGGTTTGTGGGAGTCAGTAACTTGTTTGAGCTTGCATGCGTGTTGGGAATCCGATTTTGGCTTCGATGTCTTCATAAAAGTTGTAGCTAACGTCTTGTACTATAACATACTGAAATTTCGTGGAAAATGATGGAGATATGAGGGGTTAAAGTTCCATTATACGGAGACCCCAGATCTGTGAAGTTTTCGCTGACCTTTTGAAGGCCATATGAGTATTTTAATCGAATTTATTTGGAAACTGTGCAATTCTGGTCATTATCCAAATATCATGTGCTAATTTGTGGAAATTGTGAAATTATGAGAAATTCAATTTGGCCATGAATTTTGTATGAAATTGTGATCCTATTGATTTGTTTAGTGATTGTTTGAATAGTATGATTTTGGGGAAAATCATAGATATTAAATTTAATATTTATTTATGAAAATAAAATAATAAAATAATAAAATAATTAAATAATAATAAAATAAAATGGATTTTTATTTGGCCATGGATTCAATTCTATTTGTGTGGCATATGTGTGATGAGGTCTTTGCACATGTATTGAATTGAGATGTGCATGGGATAAAGTTTTGGCATGTGTATGACATATGAATTGAGATGCAAGTGTGAATTCCATGTCAAGTGTGATTTGTTTGATACCATGCCAATTGTCATGTTAAATTGAGATCAAAATATTGGTGAACATGAATAATGTTAAATGAGGAGATTGTTGTGGTGGATGATAATGCCCCGAGAGTCGGGATGCCCAAAGGTTCGAATGAGTCGATGCCCTTTGGATGCCTGGTTGTATTATGAATACATGCCCAGATGTTTTCCCTGGGAGTGTCGGGATGCCCGGTGGTACACGGTACGTAATTCCAGGGGAGGCCTAGTGGTATGTTGGTACATAATTTCGGAAGCCCTGTCGGAGGTCTTTGCCCGAAGGGAATGCCTCGCGATGCCAAGATTTGGGTGCGAGATGCCTGGCTAGAAGGGTAAAGGCCAGATGTCCGATTGTATCTTGGATACATGCCCGGAGGTTCCTCGTGATGCTAGTTGGGATGCGAGATGCCGGAATGTGGGGTCGGATGCCCGGTTGTATCTTGGATACATGCCTGGAGGTTTTTCTCGCATGGGATGCGAGTGTAAAATATGAGATGAAATTGATGAATCAAGGAAGGGTGAAGTGGTGATCAAATTTAAAGATAAAGATGAAAATTAACCCATGGTATGATATACATGATGATATGCATGATGATGATGATGTTATGTGATGTGATGTGATATGATGATCACCCACGGTATGGTATGCATGATGATATGCTTGATGATGGTGATGTTATGTGATGTGATATGATGATCACCCACGGTATGATATGCATGATGATATGCATGATGATGATGATGATATGTGATGTGATATGATGATCACCCACGGTATGATATGCATGATGATATGCATGATGATGATGATGATGATATGTGATGTGATATGATGATCACCCAGGGTATGGTATGCATGATGATATGCATGATGATGGTGATGTTATGTGATGTGATATGATGATCACCCACGGTATGATATGCATGATGATATGCATGATGATGATGATAATATGTGATGTGATGATGTCATGATAAGGATGACATGTATGATATAATGATGCCATGATGATGATTATGATGATGACATATGATGATATGATATGCATGATGATAAGGCATGATGATGCATGATAGTATTGCGCATGGCTACAAGGTAAGTTACGCCTGCAATGCATGTATGATATGCATGATGCATTGAGTTGTTATTGGATTTCCTATCTGGCAGAAAATGGTTATTAGACTCACCCCTTTAAATAACATTTCAGTTAGTAGATGGTTTGAGCGGTTGGATATGATCATGAGGAGAAGGATAAGAAAGGAGGGAACCTTTGGACGCCACACCTGGTTGATGGACCTTAAGCATACGATTGTGGGAGGAGATGTCATCATCTTTTGAATTATAGCCTAGTATAAAAACTATGGCATTTTGATGTATCGATGAATGATGTCCATCTGGGTTAAGTGAATAAAAGTGTACGGCTTTTACTTATAAATGTTTAGTAAGTGTGTATCGATTTCTGAATGTAGGGAAGGGAATTGTTGGATATGCTTTCGTTATGTAAATTGCGCAAGGGACCGTTAATAAAAGATGTAAACCCCCATGGTTGTATGGACCGCTTCAATAAAACGATATCGAGTGATATGTTAATAAGGAAAGTGAAAGGTAAGCGAACCGTGGCGACCAAAATCGGATCGGGGGCCGTCGAGGGGTGTCACATATGCGCAACAATCTTAAGTTGACTTGACTTGTTAATGCGAATCATTCAATGACTTGGTCAATGGAGCTGTGCTTGGTCTATAATTCTTATCACATCATATCATTGATATCTTTTCCCTATGCGCGACACTCTTAAGTTGACTTGACTTGCAAATGTGAATTATTCAATGACTTGGTTGAGCCAGCAGTGGCCTTCAATGATTCTTGACTGTTGATGAAGAAAGGTCCAAAAAGGAAAAAAAAAAAAAAACATCAGCATCTCTTTCCCTTTTTGCAATACAAGTCCCTTTCTAGAGAAAAAAAAAAATATATATATATATATATATATTTTTACTTCTTATTTTCCTAAATTAAAACTAGTTTCCTTTGACTTATTTCACTTTCAAAATTACTAACAAAAATCGCAATGCTGCACAAGAAAATTACTTTATTTACTTAACATAATTTCTTAGTTAAAAGAAAAGGCTGTATTTTGTTTAAAGAAAAAATAGAGAAATCAAATAATTACGTTTAAGATGTTAAGATTAGAACTTGACAACTAATATAAATTCTTTTGGCTCATCTTATATTAGCATCATAAAACAAAGACATTTTGTGTATCAATTTTCTCTTTGTACAAAGTAGTAACAACGTTAAAAAACTGTTAAACGCAGATAGATACCACAGCTTTTCATTATAACACCAAAATGCATCGTGTCCTATTTTTGTTCATTAAAAAAGTAGATTGGAGAAAAGAAATAACATGATTTACTTAAATTTGAGTGCAACTTCAGCACTATTTTACGAAGTTTGTGAGAGAACACAACCAAGGAGGAGTTATGTTCTTATTGGAAGGCAGATGAACATGAACTTCCCTATATGGAATTTCGATGGTGCTGTGCATGGTCTATAATTCTTATCACATCGTACCCTTGATATCTTGTCCCTACGTGCAACACTCTTAAGTTGACTTGACTTACAAATGCGAATCATTCAATGACTTGGTTGAGCTAGCGGTGGCCTTCAATGATTCTTGACTATTGATGAAGAAAGGTCCAGAAAGGAAAAAAAAAAAAAAAAACATTAGCATCTCTTTCCCTTTCTGCAATACAAGTCCCTTTCTAGAAAACAAATATTCATTTCACTCCAATTTTATTTCTAAAAGTTCATTAAATAAGAAGATTCAAGAAAATAAATAAAATGATTTGCATATATTTGAGAGCAACTTCCATACTACATTACGAAGTATGTAAGTGAACACATACAACCAGGAGATGTGTTCTTATTAGAAGGTAGATGAACATGAACTTCCCTGTATGGAAATTCAATGGAGCAATGCTTGGTCTATAATTCTTATCACTTTTTATCATTAATATCTTGTCCCTACGTGCAACAATCTTAAGTTGACTTGGCTTGCGAATGCAAATCATTCAAAGACTCGGTCAATGAAACTGTGCTTGGTCTATAATTCTTATCCCACCGTATGCTTGATATCTTGTCCCTACACGCGACAGTCTTAAGTTGACTTAACTTGCAACTGCGAATCATTCAATGACTTGGTTGAGCCAGCGATGGCCTTCAATGATTCTTGACTGTTGATGAAGAAAGGTCCAGAAAGGAAAAAAAAAAGAAAAACATCAGCATCTCTTTCCCTTTCTGCAATACAAGTCCCTTTCTAGAAACTTGATATACATTTTACTTCCTATTTTTCCTAAAATAAAATTAGTTTCTTTTGAATTACTTCAGTTTGAAAATTACTAACAAAAATCGCAATGCTGCGCAAGAAAATTACTTTATTTACTTAACATAATTTCTCAGTTAAATGAAAAGGCTGTATTTTCTTTAAAGAAAAAATAGAGAAATAAGATAATTATGTTTAAGATGTTGAGATTAGAACTTGACAATGAATATAAATTCCTTTGGCTCATCTTATATTAGCATCATAAAACAATGTTATGTGTATCAATTTTCTCTTCGTACAAAGTAGTAACAGTGTTGAAAAAATGTTAAACGTAGATAGATACCATAGCTTTTCATTGTAACACCAAAATGCATCATCTCCTATTTTTGTTCATTAAAAAAGTAGATTAGAGAAAAGAAATAACATGATTTACTTAAATTTAAGTGCAATTTCAGCACTATTTTACGAAGTTTGTGAGAGAACACATCCAAGGAGGAGTTATGTTCTTATTGGAAGCTAGATGAACTTGAACTTCCCTGTATGGAATTTCGATAGTGCTGTGCTTGGTCTATAATTCTTATCACATCGTATCCTTGATATCTTGTCCCTACGCACGACACTCTTAAGTTGACTTGACTTACAAATGCGAATCATTCAATGACTTGGTTGAGCCAGCGGTGGCCTTCAATGATTCTTGACTGTTGATGAAGAAAGGTCCAGAAAGGGAAAAAAAAATCAGCATCTCTTTCCCTTTCTGCAATACAAGTCCCTTTCTAGAGAACAAATATTCATTTCACTCCCGTTTTATTTCTACAAGTTCATTAAATAAGAAGATTCAAGAAAATAAATGAAATGCTTTGCTTATATATGAGTGCAACTTCCATACTAATATTACGAAGTATGTAAGTGAACACATACAACCAGGAGATGTGTTCTTATTAGAAGGTAGATGAGAATGAACTTCCTTGTATGGAAAATCAATGGACCAATGCTTGGTCTATAATTCTTATGACATTGTATGATTAATATCTTGTCCCTACGCGCAACAATCTTAAGTTGACTTGACTTGCGCATGCGAATCATTCAATGACTTGGTCAATGAAGCTGTGCTTGGTCTATAATTCTTATCACATCGTATCATTGATATCTTGTCCCTAC
Source organism: Eucalyptus pumila (assembly GCA_016097595.1). Classification (NCBI taxonomy): domain Eukaryota; kingdom Viridiplantae; phylum Streptophyta; class Magnoliopsida; order Myrtales; family Myrtaceae; genus Eucalyptus; species Eucalyptus pumila. The sequence goes on from CM027846.1 coordinate 11,764,309, forward strand.
GCGCGACACTCTTAAGTTAACTTGACTTGCAAATGCGAATCATTCAATGACTTGGTTGAGCTAGCGGTGGCCTTCAATGATTCTTGACTGTTGATGAAGAAAGGTCCAGAAAGGAAAAAAAAAAAACATCAGCATCTCTTTCCCTTTCTGCAATACAAGTCCCTTTCAAGAAAACAAATATTCATTTCACTCCCATTTTATTTCTACAAGTTCATTAAATAAGAAGATTCAAGAAAATAAATAAAACGATTTGCTTATATTTGAGTGCAACTTACATACTATATTACGGAATATGTAGTGAACGCATACAACCAGGAGATGTGTTCTTATTAGAAGGTAGATGAACATGAACTTCCCTGTATGGAAATTCAATGGAGCAATGCTTGGTCTATAATTCTTATCACATTGTATCATTAATATCTTGTCCCTATGCGCAACAATCTTAAGTTGACTTGACTTGTTAATGCGAATCATTCAATGACTTGGTCAATGGAGCTGTGCTTGGTCTATAATTCTTATCTCATTGCATCCTTGATATCTTGTCCCTACGCGCAACACTCTTAAGTTGACTTGACTTACAAATGCGAATCATTCAATGACTTGGTTGAGCCAGCGGTGGCCTTCAATGATTCTTGACTGTTGATGAAGAAAGGTCCAGAAAGGAAAAAAAAATAAAAAAATCAGCATCTCTTTCCCTTTCTGCAATACAAGTCCCTTTCTAAAGAAGAAATATTCATTTCACTCCCATTTTATTTCTACAAGTTCATTAAATAAGTAGATTCAAGAAATTAAATAAAATGATTTGCTTATATTTGAGTGCAACTTCCATACTATATTACAGAGTCTGGAAGTGAACACATATAACGAGGAGCTGTGTTCTTATTGGAAGGCAGATGAACATGAACTTCCCTGTATGGAATTTCAATGGAGAAGTGCTTAGTTTGTAAATCTTATCACATTGTATAATTAATATCTTGTCCCTACGCCCGAGAATCTTAAGTTGACTTGACTTGCGAATGCTTATTCATTAAATGACTTGGTTGAGCCAGCGGTGGCCTTCAATGATTTTTGATTGTTGATGAAGAAAAGCCCAGAAATTAAAAAATATCAGTATCTCTTTCCCTTCTGCAATAATAGTCCCTTTCTAGAGAATCGATATTAATTTCACATCCATTTTATTTCTACACGTTTCATTGCGCTTAGAAACTGATTTTGTACGAACTATTGGCTAAAAAAGGAAATTAACGATGGAGCTCGGAGACTAATTTTCATGTTACATTTGGACTGAACACCGAAATTGAAGGACAGTGGGGACATCAGTTGCAGGAAGTGTAATGAGAGACGGCCGAATGGTTCCCTCCAACGAGTCGTACCTCAAATCTAGTTTTACAAAGGTTCAGAAGTCCTTCCCATCGTGGGGATAACATAATATGTCGGAGATTCTTGGACATACTGAAGGAAGGAACTGTACCCAATTAGATTATTTAAAGACCAGCCCAAATTAAGTCAACTCCGAAAGGTTCCCCACTAAGTTTGGGGTCGATCCACTCAAACTGCAAATAAACAATTCTAATGTCGACAAGTTTCTGAGATTACTGATTGAAACTGGAACCCCCCTTAAATATATGTGTAACTCAAAAACAGAGTCTCACGATAACCACCCTCTGGAAAATCAGCAAGGAAACCTGAAAATCAGCAATCACTCAAACCAAAAATCTCCATTTTACCCAACTTTCTTGTTATTTATATTTTTTTATTGATCTTGGAAATGTTTTAAAGACGTCAGTTGGACGATATCACATGGAAACCTAATTGATCTGTGTTTGTTGGGCGCTATTTTTGCATTCTTTCACATATATTACATATATTTGCTTTCAAATCAAGGTGAAGTAATTATCATGCCTATTGAATTTAAATGGTTATTGGTGGAACTCGGAGAAATTATCAAAAAAGTTTTAAATTTATTGTACTTCAACTAATTTAGTTCTAAACCTGATGGGCGATGAGGGCAAGGAGGCCCTCCTCACCCCACCTAGACTGGGCCTTGCCTGTGGCTAGTGGGGGTTATAAAAAAAAGGTGAAATATTTTTAAAAATTATCCATGTCAATACCAGTCATGCCACAAAAGATGGCCAGTGCTGACTAGACTACCATATCGGTGATTTTGGTCCAACGTGGCGAATTGTCAAAAATTTTATGATTAAATTGTCCAAATTGAGATAGTAATGACTAGATTGGCACAAATGCAATGTGTTTAGGACTTTTTTGGTAATTTTCTGGTGGAACAAATTCTTTGATTATCCTCTCACATGATACGTATCTAAACTCCTTAGGTACATTTCCACTGTTAAAATATTTAATAGCGATGTTGGCATTTCGAACAGCGCCTCAGTTACTGTTCCAACCTCAACAACTTAGTTTCGGAAACATAATTTGAGAAATCTTATTAGACCAATGAAATTTGTGACTTATTTATTTCTTTATAACACTTTAGCTGTTACTCTTAATTTGTTTTTCAGATCACGTGTTTACCACATGGAACTACTCCATGACATAATTTATGGTACATGAAGAACATTACATCAAATGCAGGTTTTAACAATTATAGAGAACTTACTGAATGCTAGCGCCGGTGATTGAAATTAGCAGATTTTATTTCTTATACAAACATGATTGTTGACTTGAAAGCAATAGTAATCACTAATCAGTGTCAGGTGAATTGTAAGTGCACAATACCTACAAGTAATAAAGTGATGAGTAAATATCGTTCTCACCGGGATTGTCTCTAATAATTTTAATTACCTATTGAAGGTGATCGATCCAAAGATTTTGCTAACCAAGTCAAAAAGACAAGTAAAAAAATGAACTAAACTAATTAAAGGACTGAATATAAAAGAGCTGAAACTTAAAGAATTCAAAAGGTAATTAAAATAACAAAGTAAACCTAATCTAAAGCAAATTGAAAATTAACAAGGCAAATTTCAAGATTTTAACCAAGATCACAAAGTGTTAGAGCGTCCAACTTCACTTAATCACTCATAGTCAATTTTCTTAACTTGTCATGTAACAAATTAATTCCCAATTGTGTTGGTGAAATTTCCCTAAATTAGATTACGAGCCAACCTCACTCTAATAATCCCTAATTAGGTGTGTTAACCCACACTAACCTTAGGTGAATTTAAACTTACTAAAATCATTAAGTTCCTGTGGAAATTCCCGGATTCAATCTAAGTAGTCCCAACCTAAATCTGCTATCGCAACCACACAAAGAACTTAGTATATCTTGATCTATATTTAATTTATGGTTCAATATCACTAGTGCTCATGCATGCAATCTCCACCTGGTATCATGCATACATCGAAAATCATATAAAAGTTGGCCAAACTTCTAAAAGCATTAAGATCATGACAAAGAATACAATAATCAAAACAGTTATATTGCATGAACAAGTCTTGAAAATCAATCAATCATGGTTAAGATCCATTGTAGCTCTAACAAAAGAAATTTAGAACATAGTTAAAGCTAAACTAACAACAAAAATTTAAGAGAACATAATACTGAATTAAAACAAATTCACCAATTTGAGTCACAAACAGGCTCAAGTTTGCCTCCTCCTTCTCTACTTGATATGTGCCAATTCCACTAATAAAATAGAAGCATAAAAGCTAACTAAGAAAATGTAAAATCTCCATCAGAGTTGACAGCTTCAAGGTTCTTCTAGAATTTGAAACATGCGGCACGAGAGGGGTTTCTATAGCCTCCAAAAATCTATCCTAGATTAGTCTCCCATTAGGTCTTGAATAGGACTCCTCGGCAAATTAGGAGTTTTTCTTCTTAAGATTCCTACTCTTAATTTTCTTTGAATCTAGCCTCAATTATGGTCAAATCGTCCAAATTTCTATTCTTGGCTGTCTTTTTCTTCAGGATAAAATATTATGGAAGATACTAAAATATTCTAGAAGATATTGAAACATTCTAGAAAATATTAAAATATTCTGGAAAATATTGAAATATTCTGAAAGATGCTGATGCATAGGGACTGATATGCAAATCCAACACAGAAACATGGGAAAATTATGCATATGGTCCTAGCATATTCTTCAAATGGTGCGCACGGTCCCTTATGAATTTGAAAGTCATATTTCCTAAAAAATTCAATAAATTTACATGAGTAGCAAATAAATTCACCCAAAAATCATCAAAACTTAGAAAATATCAAACTTAAATTAGTGAAAATACTCTATCTAAAGAGTTATCAGTTACCCCCAATTTAAAGGTTTGCTATTCCTTGAGCAAACAATAGAAGCGGAAAAACCTCATCTCCAATTATTACCGTCCATGCACAATTACTTGGAATCACAACTTAAAGGAAAACATAGATCCCATCAAACCCGAAACCAATACATAAGCCATATCTAACCTTAACCATGCAATCTGTGTGTGTGATCCTTGACTTTCCAAATCATGTATACTCAAATAAATCAAGTTGATATGCAACACCCCAAACTCAAAATCCGCTAACCAAGTCTCATAGGTTTGCTTTTCAGTTCTCTGGCCCTGTTTGGTTCAGGATTTGGAATGCTCATTTGGGCTCTAAAGTCCCTTGGCCAAATGCAAAGGTGTTTGGTTCATTTTTTGGGTGACTTTGGCGAGATGCAATTGCATCTCCAAGTGGCTCTAAGGGACTTTAGCCGAATGCAAGGGTTGAGGTGCTTTGGGAAGTTGCATTTTGGGAATGCAAGTAGCTCAGTTACTGTTCATCTTCTCCAACCTCTCCAAGCTGCTGATCGGAGGCCAACGACCACTGGTGAAGGGATGGCGCGTGCCGGCAACCGCTGCTTGAGGGTCGCCCAACCCCGGCGATCGTCGTCAGACCTCAGGTGACGCCCGGATCTCACGACCCAGGCGTCGGCCGCTTGGATCACGCGACCTAGGCGGCCGCCCGGGTCGCGAGGCCGTCGCCGGGTCGCGCGACCCAAGCGACGGCCGCCCGAGGTCGCGCGACCCAAGCGGCTAGATCTGGCCATCCGGCTACCAACATGACCCCGGCGACCATCGCTTGGGTCGCGCGCGGCCATCGCCTGGGTCACGCGCGGCCGTCGCTTGGTCACCTGGGTCGCGCGACCCCAAGCGATGGCTGCCTGAGGTCGCGTGACCCAGGTGGCCAAATCTGGCCATCCGGTCGCTAGTGCGACCCCGGCGACTATCGCTTGAGGTCGTGCGACCCGGCGGCCAAATCCGTCCATTCGGCCGCCGAATCCGACGGTCCAGCCACCGAATCCGGCGGTCTGGTGGCCGAACTTCAAAAAAGAAAATAGAAATTTGTTTTTGTTTTTTTTTTAATTTAATAAAAGTCATTTACAAATGAAATTTTACCAAAAGTATTTTGGCCAAAGTTGTATCTCAATGCAAATTTTACCAAACGATATTTGCATTTCGGAAAACCTCCTTCACCCAAAGATATTTGCATTTTGGCAAATGCATTCCCCAAAAGCCGAACCAAACAGGCCCTCTCTATTAATGAAAACCAATACCCAGTTAAAATCAATACATCTTTAAAGCTTATAATGTGGCTTGGCTAAGGGTAGGATATATATGATTTAAGCTCAACACACCCCATAAACATATCAATTCTCAAAGCATTTGAATTAAATAAGATTCAAGACATATCCTCCATCTGCTTACACTATCATAAACATGCAATTCACAAATACTTAAGGCCCATTTGGTTCAACTTTGGGAAAATGGCTTTGCATTTTCCCAAATATCTTTAGGGGAATGGGCATTTGATGAAGGCAAAAGTGTTTGGATACTCTATTTTGGTTCATTTTGCAAAGTAGCTTTGAGGTGAAAAGAAAAAGGAAAAAAAGAAAAGGAAAAAAGGAAGAGGAGATGCTGAAGCAGAGGGGAACGATCGGGAGGCAACTAGAGCTGGTGGTTGTGGTGGGGGGGCGGCTGGTGGCAATGGTGGTGAGGACGTGGCAAGGTCGCACGACCCTCGCATCGCCATCGCCTGGGTCGCGGCCTCGCGCGACCCACGCACCGCCCAGCCGGCGTCACGGCACGGTACCGCTTGAGGTTGTGCGACCCAGGTGCCGGTGATGTGGGGGTTGTGCGACCCAACCGCAGTCGCCTAGGTCGACCTAGGCGACGGCGGTGCATGGGTCGCGTGACCCAATCGGTGTCACCTAACGCCACGACCCAGGCGACGGCGGTGCGTGGGGTCGATGCCCGAGGTCGCCTGACCTTATGCGACTAGATTCAGCGACCCTTCATGCAAAAAGTCCAAGGAAGACGATGAACAATAATTTTTTAGGGCAAAAGAGGAAAATGCAATTATCAGTGAGGGCAATATTGGAAGAAAAAAAATCATTAAACCCTTATTTAGCATTCCGAAAATGCTGAAAGCCCAAAGCAGGTCCACTTGCTTTGGGCTTTCAGCATTTCAAGTGCAAGCATTGGCCAAGGAGACCTCCCAAATGCTGAACCAAACACCAAATTTTTTTCCCAAGGGGCTTTGGGGGCTCAAAGTCCCTTGGGAATGCTGAACCAAACAGGGTTAATACTTTAAAGCTTCTATTGCTTCTTTTTCTACGCTTTACAGCAAAGTTCCTCCTTAAGTCCCCCCAATGGTACATTGCTAACTTATTAAGTATCTAAAAGGCTTATTTAAGTTGAAAGTCAGCGGTGGGAATTTGTCTAAGCAGTATCAGAGTAAAGAACTACCACTTTATAACTTGCACTTAAACCTTTTTCTTCATTTTTCCTTGTTTCATTACTGATTTTTTTTTTTTATTTACTTTTCCTGACTACTTCAAGCTTTAGCAACTTCAGACACACCAAGAATCCCAAACTATTAAAGTAGCTTTAATGATAAACATGCCTATGGGGTATAGGGTAAGGTAATACACTTAACTTGGATCAACATTATAAGGTCATTAAAGAAAAATAGGGCAATTAAAAACTCCAAATGTTAGTAGGGATCAATTGATAAGGTAGGCTTAAAAGGCTAAAACGACGCAAAAAATGCTTATATCACCTTCTTGATTGAGTAAAGCATATTAATTTTAAGAGAAAATCAAACAAATGCTAAGATTTATGTGAGTTCTAGAGAATCACATACTTCCCATTGATCTTTTCTAAGCTCACATAACTCAAACAGCAAGGATAAATGCTCAAAATATAGATTGCACAATCAAGATCAAGACTAACTCATATATCAATCTCAAGTTAAATAAGATTTATACCCTGCCAAATGTCGCAACAACTTACAACCATGAAAAGGACATAAATCTAGTAAATTAAAGTTTAGAACTCATCATCTCCTATGAAGTTTGCTTCAAAAATGTTTCAAAAATTTCAAATAACCCCAATAATTTTCAAGACTAGCAAAAGTTTTAGCACAAAAATTTTCGATCCCCTACCCTCAACTTAAAATGAAGTATTGTCCTCAATGTGTAAGAATAAATAATTAAACTCGAGCAATGAGGCAACCAAATTAGGGTAAAGTAAGGATCGAAATAATCTCCTGGATATGTGAAGATGCCAATTATCCATATTGAATCAGGCCCAACAGGGTGAGGATTGGCTTAGGTTTGTGGTTAGAGGCTGCTTGAAAAAAAATATATTGGTTGCACGGTCGCATGGCCGCGTGTTCCTAACCCCTCTGTGGCGCATGGCAGGGTGGCATAATATGCATTCTGCCTCATGCCCATGCACACTGTTATCCCCACAAAACAGAAAATTTGTCACCACAAAAATTCTTCTTCTTCTTCTTCTTTTAAGACAACACACAAACGAAACAAACACAAAAAATAGAAGACTATAAATTTGCGTTGCTTCCTAAGAAGCGTGTGCTTTATAGTTTGCAGCCAAACTCTTCCCATGCTCTTAAGTAGGTGGAGCAAATGTGATAAAAGATGTTCAGGCATCGAAACCTCCTCCATAGTAATGCTTGAGCCCATGAACGTTTACCTTGAAAGTCCCCTCCTTCTCATCGGTAATCTCGACGGCTCCAAAAGGGAATATTTTGGTGATGGTGTAAGGACCGATCCATCTAGATTTCACCAACATGAAACTCCTTCCTTAGATGTGTTGATCATGCCAACTCTTCGTTTTCTTCTTGTAAATTCTTGCACTTTCGTGTGCATCATTGCACATCTCTTCCAAATATTCCAACTGAAGCAATCTTTTCGCACCTACTGCATACATATTAAAGTTAAGTTTCTATATAGCCCAATATGCTTTTTGTACTAACTCAATAGGTAGATGACATACTTTATCATACAAAAGCCAAAAAGTTGACATACCAATAAGAGTTTTGAAAGCAGTTCTATAAGCCTACAAAGCATCATCAAGTTTTCTTGCCTAATCATTCTCATTAGTATTTACAGTTTTTTTTCCAAAATTCTCTTTATCTTCCTATTAGATTTCTTAATTTGACCACTAGTTTGTGAATGATAAGCAGTGGCTACCCTATGAGTGACTTCATATTTATGCAAAAGTGACTCAAATTGCTTATTAATGAAGTATGTACCTTGGTCATTTAATGGCTTTAGGTATACCAAACCGAGTAAAGATGTGCTTTTTCAAGAAATTATAAACAATTGTAGCATCATTAGACTGCAAAACCACGGCCTCTAATCATTGAGACACATACTCACAAGCAACCAATATGTAAGTATCATTGAAAGAAGGTGGAAATGAACCCATGAAGTCAATGCCATAAACGTCAAACAATTCACACATCATCAGCATTCCCAAGGGGCTTTCAACCTCTAAAGCCCCTTAGGGAAATGCTAGACTGTTTGACAACCATTTTGAAGTAGCTTTCAAGTGAAAGTTAGCATTAAGAAGGCTGAAAGTCCAGTGCTGGTAGGGATTAGCTTTGAGCTTTCAATTTGGCTAAATGCTGAAACTTAATTTCTTCTTCCAAAACTATTCTCACTCATTCTTCAAAATTCTGATTTTTCCCTTATTTTTTTTAATGCCAAAACAATGCTAAAAATTCAAATATATATAAATGCTAAAAAAATTAAATATATTTTGGTCTTTTTAAAAAATATTTATATATTTGATTTTTTTAGCATTATTGTCAAAATTTATATTTAAAAAGTTGCATATATTATGTTTTTCAATTTTAAACAAATAAAAATTAAAAAAAAATTCCGACAAAGGGTTTGATTTCTTAGCATTATTTTCAAATTTATACTTGAAAAGTCACATACATTACTTTTTAAATAATAAAAATTAAAAATTAAAAAATTTCGATGAAGGATTTGGTCTTTTTAATATATATGATTTTTTTGGTATTATTGTCAAAATTTATATTTAAAAAGTTGCATACATTTTTTTTCAATTTTAAACAATCAAAAATTTAAAAATTCTGATGAAGGGTTTGGTATTTTTAAAAAAAAAATTATATATATGTATTTGGTTTTTTTAGCATTATTTTAAAATTTATATTTAAAAAGTTGCATACATGATTTTTTTTTTCAATTTTAAGCAAAGAAAAATTAAAATATTATGTTGAAGGGTTTGGTGTTTAAAAAAAAAATTATATATCTATACAATTTTTTTAGCATTATTGTCAAAATTTATATTTAAAAGTTGTATACATTATTTTTTTTAATTTTAAACAAATAAAAATTTAAAAAATTATTTTAATTACTTAAAGAGCTTTTCAAATGTGTTTTTTTGCCAAACAACATTTCTCTCAAAGTTGATTCTCAATGCATAATTTACCAAATAGTCTTTGCATTTGCCTAAAGTCCTTTAGGCTAAACTACTTTGCATTTGCCTAATGGGCTTTCAAAATGCTGAACCAAACGCACCCAATATTTATTTAAGGGCATTTCACACCTTCTAGATATGTTCCCAGTCCTTTGACACCTATCACAATGAGAAACATAAGCATATGCATCATTAAAAGAGTAGGCCAATAAAATCCATATTGTAAGACCTTAACAGTCTTGGTGGCACCATAGTGACCAACCACCTCTCCATCATGACAATGAAAAAGAATGTTAGGGATTTCTTCATTAGGAGCACAACGTCTAATAACTTGGTCGGCATATACCTTAAACAAGTAAGGATTCTCCCAAAAGTAGTTTTAATATCAGAGCAAAACTTCTTCCTTTATTGATAAATCATGGCAGGGGAAAAGATGTCACTTACCAAATAGTTCACAATATCTGCATACCATGCAATTTTGATTTTCAAGGAAAAGAATGCCTCATCAGAAAAGTCATCCAAGATGGGTACATCATCACTAAGGGCATTCGACAACCTAGATAGGTGATCGGCCACAAGGTTCTTAGTCTCTTTCTTGTCCCTAATCTCTAAATCAAAATCTTAAAACAACAAGATCCAATGAATCGACCTTCTTTCCCGACAAGTACTTTAAAGCTACATGATCAGTATAGACAATCACTTTAGGGCTGATCAAATAAGAACAAAATTTATCAAAAGCAAAAACAATTGCCAAAAACTCCTTTTCGGTGGTGGCATAATTCAATTAGGTTCCATTAAGGGTTCTACTAGCATAATGTATGGCTCGAAAAATTCCATCCTCTTTTTGACCAAGCACGGCTCCAACAGTATAATTGCTAGCATCGCACATCAATTCAAAAGGCAAGTTCCAATCTGGTGGCATCATTACAAGAGCTGAAATCACCTTCTCCTTCAAGGTCTCAAATGCCTACAAACACTCAGAGTCAAAATCAAACTTAGCATCTTTTTCAAGCAATTTTGTGAGTGGTCTTGCAATTCTAGAGAAGTCCCTTATGAATTGCCTATAAAACCTTGCATGTCCAAAAAAATCCTCGAAATAATTTCACAAAAATAGAGGATGGCAATTTGGAGATAGCTTCAATTTTGACTCGATCCACCTCAATACATCTAATAGAGATTTTATGGCCTAACACTATCCTCTCCTACACCATAAAATGACACTTTTCCCAATTTAGTACAAGGTTAGTCTCTTCACATCTTTATAGTACCAAGCTAAATTATGTAAGCATAAATAAAAAAATGTGCCAAAAATAGAGAAATCGTCCATGAAAATATTAATGCATTTCTCTATCATGTCAGAAAAATAGCCATCATACATCTTTAAAAAGTAGCAGGTGCACTACAAAAACCAAAAGGCATCCTTTTATATGTAAATAGACCATAGGGCCAAGTGATTGTAGTCTTTTCTTAATCATTAAGTGCAATAAGGATTTGATTACACCCTGAATATCCATCCAAAAAACAATAATATTCACGCCCTACAAGTTTCTCTAGCATTTGATTAATGAAAGGTAAAGGAAAGTGATCCTTACGAGTGGCATCATTCAATTTTCTATATCCATGCAAACTTGCCAACCTGTAACTGTTCTAATTGGAATTAATTCATTATTTTCATTGGTTATAACAGTCATACCTCCCTTTTTCGGCACTACTTGCAAGAGACTTACCCAATCACTATCAGAAATTAAATAGATAATATTTGTATCGAGTAACTTAATCACTTTGGTTTTCACAGTTTCTTGTATTTTTTGATTGAGTCTCCTTTGTGGTTGGATGACTGATTTGTATTGCTCATTTATCAAAATTTTGTGCATGCATATCGAAGGGCTTATTCCCTTTATGTCCACAATGGTCCACCTAATCGCACTCTTGTGCTCTCTAAGCACTTTAAGTAACTTCTCGCACATCACCCCCGTCAAAGAAGAAGAAATAATCACTAGATGAAAAATACCATCAAAGAAAGCATATTTAAATGAGAAGACAATGGTTTAAGCTTAAGAGTTGGTGGTTGTGCAATGGAGGGTTTTAGTTTCTTTGCTTTTGACTTCAGCTCTTCAAATTTTGGTGTTTTCCATCTAAGGCATGGTGGACTTGCTCCTAAAAATTCCACTGCCTCCCCAATTTCTTCATTCTCGGCATCTTCCTCCTTTGGCCAAACCAAACATGCCTCCGTAGAGTTTAGAATTGTGATCAACATGGTCTCCACTTCCCTATCCATGATGTTTATCCTAAAGCAATCACTTGGTCCCTCGGGGGTTTTTCATAGCCTTGAAGACATTGAAGGTGACTCTATCTTCTTATACTCTAAGGATCAATTTTCCTTATTGTACATCAATGAGAGCTCTTCCTGTGGCTAGAAATGGTCGGTCCAAAATGATAAGAACTTCATAATCTTCCTCCATCTCTAGCACAATGAAATCCGTTGGGAAGATAAATTTATCCACCTTCACTAAAACATCTTCCACCACACCTCTTAGGTATTTGATAGATCTATTTGCCAATTATAGAGACATGGTGGTTGCCTTTACTTCCCCCACACCTAGTTTCACAAATACTGAATAAGGCATTAGGTTTATATTAGCATCAAGATCACAAAAAAACTTTATTAAAGTGAGCACAACCAATATTGTATGGAATATTAAAACTCCCTGGATCTTTTAATTTTTATAGTAGCTTATTTTAAAAAATGACTGAACATTCCTCATTTAATTTCACCGTCTCATACTCCTCTAACTTCCTCTTGTTAGTTAGGATTTCTTTCAAGAACTTGGCATAACTTGGCATTTGAGTTAGAGTATAATGTTGACATGCAATTGTTTAAGATAATCTAAAAATTTTGAAAATTGCTTATCTTGCTTATGTTTAGAGGAGTTGGAGATAGCTTGCACTTTAGGGGCTCATCCTTATGTTCAGTCTTGGTGGAAAATTTAGCCTCCTTGGTTTTGACTACTTGCTTAAGTCAGCCCTTTTCTCTTCTACTACATTCTCATCTCGGTCTTGCTGTCCAACTTTTTGTCCACTCCTCAATGTAATTGCCTTTGCATTCTCTATGGAGTTCCTCTTGGTCTTGCTTGGCAAGACACTATTTTGTCTCTTATTAATTCTTTGAGCTAGTCGGCCCACTTGCTTCTCTATGTTTCCAATTGATGCTTTTTGACTATGGAGCCTTACATTGGTGCTTCTCATGAAATCTTGTGTGGTTTGAGCTTGTTTTTCCACGGCTTGGACTTGTCTTTCCATAGTTTGGGCTAGCTTGGCAACCAAATCCTCCAAGTTGGAATTCAGCTTCTCCATGGGTGGTGGTGGTGCTCTCAGTCCTTGTTGATTTTGACATTCCTAAGATAGATTAGGATGATTCCTCCATCCTAGATTGTAAGTATTTGAATAAGGATTGTTTTGAGGACCCCTACTAAAATTCGAAACAAATTTAGCATGTTCAGAAGAATTAGCATAAGGGTTATGTACTTGACAATTAGTGGTAATATGATCTCCACCACGAAATTCACAAGATACTCCTTAAGTTTTCAAAGAAGCAATCATCCTACTCAATGCATCAAGTTTTGCATGCATAGCTGTAGTGGTGTCAACTTTATCAACTCCACTTGGCTTTCAGGTTTGGTATCTCTCACTTGGCCATTGGTAATTATTGCTTGCCATCTCCTTAAGTGGATCAAAAACTTCTTCAGGTGACTTGCTTTGCAAAGTGCCTCTAGTTGCCGCATCTAAACTAACCCGAATGGTGGAATGCGCACCATTATAGAATATATGCACTTGTATCCAAATTGGCAATTCATGGTATGGACATCTCCTTAACAGCTCCTTAAACCTCTTATATGCTTCATAAAAGGGCTCACCATCCATCTACATAAATGTAGTAATATCGTTATGCATATTGGTAGATTTTGCAAGAGGAAAATACTTAAGAATTTTAGCCGAGTCCTTCTAAGTGGTGATAGAGCTTGCATTAAGAGAAGTCAACTAAGTCTTAACTTTATAACGAAGAAAAAATGAGAACAATCTTAAGGGCATCGTTAGTGATGCCACTGAATTTAACAATGTCACAAATTTCAAGGAGTGCTTCTAAGTTTAGATTTAATTATCATTATGCGATCCACTAAATTACTCTACATTTTGAAGCATTTGAATTAAGGATAGCTTGATCTCAAAATTGTTGGCTTGCACTGTGACATCCTAGATTTTCAATGCTGTTTTCTATTAAATTAAATTGGGCCTTTCATCGATGCACCTATAGTGTTATTCTCAGAACCGATCACTCATGAGATAACTAGACTATCTGGGAAAGTTATGAAGAGATTTTAATGCAATAAACCTAAGGATTCGATCAGGAATCGACTACTCGACCGTGCTAATCTACAGTGATCATTCCGGCGCAGTAAGATCGATTAAAAATCAGAGATAAGTCGATTCGACTAAGATGTGTGGCTAAGCGTGGGTGATTTCACTAAATTACAAAATTCTCATCAATCGATACTAGATTGATTTTTCTATCATTTCGGTACCCTATGCCCGTATTTGAATCCTTGAGATTTTCACGACAATTGAGAGTTACTTATGTGTCGAATAGGTTCATTGTGGCTCAAAGAAAATCGACCACGGGTCATTTGCATTAAAAATTTCTGAAAGTTACCCAGTAGCCTATGTCACACTAAAAACCAAAGTGAAATTAATTGCGAATTTGAATCCGATTTTAGAAATTGAAAGTTCTGTTAAATCACAAGTTATTTTAGGAACGTCAACTCAGTCTCCGAAGATTTTTCTGCAAACTAAGACTTTTTAGGAAAAAATCGAAATATGGTCGTTTTTGTCCAAAAAATGCAAGGGGCCATTTTCGATAGCACAATTAGGATGCAAGTGGGTTATATTGGTGGGGAAAAATACCAATTGGATTAAGGGTTTGACAATTGAATTTTCAAGAGCCAAATTGGAGTGATTCAAGAAGCATTTGGGTTCAATTTGAAGCAAAATCATCCAAAATTCGTAACACCCCATGGACCCAACATTTTGGACCTCTTCAAGGCTTCTAGAAGGGGCATATTGGTCTTGGAAATGAGCTGGAAGGCTAGCTGGGCTAAAGGACTAGTCAAAGGGACATGAAGATGAGGATGAAGCCAAGTAGGTCCCCCTTGCCTCCTCCCTCTTTCCTCTCCCCCTCCAACCCATCGAAACCCCCTTCCCCTTCCTTTCTTTTGCTATTCAACGCCCAACAGCCAAGGAAAGCCGCCGGAGCAGCCAGCAACCCAAGCAGAACCGCCACTCATCACCATTTGTCGTCGCGCACCCCAAACGCACCTGCAGTGCCTCGCCTTGCCTTACAGTCGTCCCCCGCCATTCCTTGGCCATCCTCCTGCCTCAACTGCATCCCAAAGCTTCCCCGTGGCCGTCGGACCACCATGCGCCGCCATCTCGCCACCGTTCAGCCTTGCCTAGACCGCTGTAGCTCTGCCGGTCCACCGTCAACTTTGTTTCGCCCAATCAGCCACTAAAGTAACCCCGATCACCACCAGCACAGAATTAGTCTGAGTGGGTAATCAAGTTGCTATTTAAGCCCGCTTTAGTAGCTTCCTAACCTCAGTTGGTAGGCCCACTTTGAAGATAGTTGATCCTCGCTGCGTCCCCGTCATTTCGAACGGAGTGGTTCGTTAATCAAGTAAGTTTAACTCACTAATCCCTGCTTAGTAGGTTAATGACGCTTAAGGGTTATTTAGTTTAGACTAAGTATGGATTATGTGGATAGTTATATTAGATTAGCAATTTAATTAATTGTTATTGCATGTTAGGTGGTTAGAGTAATGTAGTTAGAGCCTAGACAAACTCTAGCATTTAACTAGAGTGGTTCGATAATTTTCTGGACTTGTCTCGGCTTCCAATTAGGCTTTATGGGCCTAAGTTGCATTTATTGGCATTATTTAATTATTTTTCGTAATTATTTAATTATTTATTTATTTTTCAGAAATTAGACCGGGATAGCCGGTGACTGGAATCATATGCTAATTGTAATGGTGTGATCTGGTCATTTTATTTGGGCTTTAATTTGTACTGATTTTGTACGATTTGTGATTTTAGGAATTTATTCCAAAATTTATTTAATTTCAGTAATTAATTGGGAAGTTACGGGGCGTTGATCTACAGTGCCAAAAATATATTTTGGGATTGCTGAAACTAGTGGGAAGTTCAAAAGTGAAATTATTATATTTTGGTTAAGGCCGACCGTGTACCCACACACGATTATTTTTATCAAAAATGATAAAAATGGCGATCTGATCAGATGATTAGAATCGATATTTGAGGCAGCTTCTGGCAAGCATAATAGTATACTAAATCGATAATTAAGGCAGCTTCTGGTGAGCATAATAGTATACTAAATCGATATTTGATGCAGCTTTTGGCAAGCATAATAGTATACTAAATCGATATTTGAGGCAGCTTCTAATGAGCATAATAGTATACTAAATCGATATTTGAGGCAGCTTCTGGCGAGCATAATAGTATACTATATCGATATTTGAGGCAGCTTCTGGTGAGTTATATTATCTACTATCAGCTTAGAATGAGCAGTCCTGATTATGATCGAACTTTATAGATAGTATTGATTGAGATGACCGGGGAATGGTCTCAATGATATGTAATCGACTAAGTCAATTGATCGATGATTTGATCTATTTTGATGTGTTGAAATTATTGGTTGAAAATGTCAAATATTACTAACTTGTAGGAAGGAACAGAGGCAAATGTAAGACCTATGACTCATGTTTGTGCTTAGGCAGCCTTAGGGCATATTTTCTTTCTAATTAGGTCTTAGGGGGTAGAACTCGCTAAGACATCGTCTCATCCCATTGTGAGATAACATTTTGGGTCCTTAGATAGTGGCTCGTGAATTTTTTGGACGACCTAAGAGGATTACAGAGCAGGCATCCTATATTCCGTTGCTTGGGAGCCCTAGGGGTTGGACCTATGAGCTAGTGAGGTCCAAAGTTTGGGTCAATGCAGGTCTAACCCACAAGGTGCCCCATCAATATAGATCGTAGTACCGCCATGCTCACGATGGCCAGAGAGAGGGTCCCATATCAGAGTCTGAGATTCATATGTACGTTCTGGAGGTCGCTTTAGGGAAGGGTACTGTAGATCCCCGAGGAGGTTCGGTCGTAGATGTTGTAGACTCGAATCTTGAAGTACCAGCATCCCCAGTGCAATTTGCTGAAGGCTCCAGCTGGAGTGTGGAAGAAGGTTAAATCATTGATAATGGAGAGGAGGACGAGGACCCGTAGTGTTGTGAAACCCCCACCCTTGTTTTAGATTTGTTTTTCTTAGACTAGCTTGTATTATATATGACATGACTGATATGTTATGTATATATAAGTGTAATGTTAGTTTTTCAAAATATGACCCTACTTTTCTATCATATTGTTTTATTGTCTGCGGATTATTTATCTACTTCCACATGTGCTTTAAAATGAATGGGTCGGCGATGCGTCATGTGATGTCGCTGTTTAATCGACCAATGAGAGATGGGTATGCACTCGAGGATCGAGGCGTGACATCCCCGTTTAATGGTATCAAAGCGAAGTAGTGATTGGAGTGATAAGGTACGATGGTTCATGAGATAGTAGAAATGGCCTTTAATTTCATGATGGTGCATGTCTATGATAGCTAATTGGTAGAATTGACTACTTGTGTGGATCACTTAGCTTCTAATTCGATGTGGAATTAGAAGCATGTTTTTGTAAAGAACCATCAAAATGAGCAATCAGGAGTAGAGAACTCTTAGGAAGAGTATTGTTAGGCCTGTAGCTCGGGGTAGGACACCAACGTGGATCGGTACCCGAGGAGGCTAAGATAGACCACCAGCACAGGCTAGCCTAGTGGAGTAGCACCACCTTCTGTTGGTGTTGGGGTAGTAGCCCCAGGTGATCCAGGATCAGTCGGGATCACGCAAGCCCTGGATGCAATGAGAGAGATGATGGACAACAGGCCTAGAACCAAGCTACCGCCTTCACTGCTGCTGTTGCAACCGCCGCTACTGAGGCCGCAGCCACCACTACACTTGTTACCACACCTGCCGAGATTCCAGCTTGGAACATAGTCGTGGATAGGGAGAGACTGATCCACAAGTTGGTAGAGCAATTTTTAAAGCTGAACTTGCCAAGGTTCACGGGTATCGGAGATCCAGAGACTGCGTCTCTTTGGATTCAAGATTTGGATAAGGCGTTTGCATTTTTGAGGTGCAATGAAGAGGAGAAAGTAACCCTGGCAGTCTATCAATTGCAAGGTAATGCCAATACCTGGTGGAGAGCCGCTAGAGAGACCTTATTTCCGGGAGGAATAGTCCCGCTGTGGGACGCCTTCCTTAAGGCGTTCAATGAGCATTATTTCTCGAGGAGCGCTAGAGAGTAGAAAATGGAAGAGTTCTAGTGTCTCCGCTAAGGGACAATGATTGTTGACCAATATAGGGTCAAGTTCGCGGAACTTTCTCAATATGCTCCGAAGTTGATAGAGGACCTTGAAGATAAAGCTCGAAGGTTCAAGAATGGCCTTCGACCAAAGCTGAAACAACTGTTAGTGCCGTTTGACCTGAACGACTATCGAGAAGTTTGCCGTCGAGCCCAGCTGTTAGAGAGAAGTTTGAACGAGCAAGCGGCCTCATATGGATTGAGGTTTAATTCAAGCAGAGAAAGGATCCGACAAGGAAAAAGGCCCATGTCTGGAGGAAGGTTTTAAGTTCCGCCCAGCAAGAAGGGTAGAACTGGAAATCAGGGCCAAGTCAGAATGGCATGTGTCGCTCCTGTGGGAGGCGACATGATACAACCTCGTGCCCTCAAAGGATGGGTGCTTATTATGAGTGTGGCTAGTTAGGTCACATAGCCAGAGATTGTCCTAGGCGACCAAGAGGACAATTGCATTTACTGCCACTGCCATCGTTGGGACAGATCAGAGGGTATGTGCCTCATAATGCATCGTATGGTGGACAGATTAGACCCTAGTTCAGGGAACAGTGTACGCCATCACCAAAGGTCAGGTAAAGGATGTGCTTGACGTGATCACAGGTATCGTTTCACTGAACAACCATGCTACTTATGCTTTATTTGACCCTAGAGAAACTCATTCCATTATTGACGAGCAATTTGTTAAGCTGATAGGATTAAGTCATGAGTTGTTGGAGTCAGTGGTTAGCATATCTACACCGTTAAAGGATAAGGTGTTGTCTGTATTGGGTTGTTCTGGTTGCAAGTTAGCGATTGGTGAGCTAGAATGAAAAATAGACTTGTTAGTCCTAGCCATGCATGACTTTGATTTGATAATTGGCATGGACTGGCTCACCAAGCAACGAGCTAAGATGGACTATTATCGTAAGGCGATTCAATTTAAGCCGTTAGAAGGTAGAAGTTTCGAGTTTGTTGAAAGTTGAGGAAGACCCTCGATTACATTGATCTCGTCGCTTGAAGCAATCCATTTGTTAGATGAGGGTTGTCAAAGTTACTTAGCAACTTACGACAGTTGAGGAACTAAAGATAGAAGATATTGCAGTGGTATAAGAATTCCTAGATGTGTTTCTAAAGGAATTACCAGGTCTGCTACCAGAGAGAGAGAGAGAGATAGAGTTCATGATTGAGCTAGCCCCTAGGACAGAGCCAATCTCTAAGGCTCGTTACTGGATGACATTGTTTGAGTTGAAGGAACTGAAAGTGCAGATGCAAAAGTTATTGGATAAGGGTTTTATACGTCCCAGTGCATCACCTTGGGGAGCACCAGTTTTGTTCGTGAAAAAGAAAAATGGTTCGTTACTCTTATGCATCTACTATCGCCAACTCAATCAGATGACGATCAAGAACAAGTATCCACTACCGAGGATAGACGACTTGTTTGATCAGTTACAAGGAGCATCGATATTTTCTAAAATTGACTTGAGGACAGGATATAATCAATTGAGGATCAGGAAGGAGAATATCCTAAAGTCAGCATTTCGTACTCGATATCGTCATTATGAGTTCACTGTAATGCCATTTGGGTTGATGAATGCTCCAGCTGCATTTATGGATTTGATGAACAGGGTGTCAAGGAATATCTAGATCAGTTTGTGATTGTATTCATCAATGATATTCTAGTGTATTCGAGGAGTGATAAAGAGCATGAGAGTCATCTAAGATTGGTACTGCAGACTCTGAGAGTTCATCTGTTGCACGCCAAGTTCAGCGAGTGCGAGTTTTGGTTGACTCGTGTTGCTTTCTTAGGTCACGTGATTTCAAGCGAAAGAATCTCCGTGGACCTATCAAAGATTGAAGCAGTGATCAACTGGCCGAGACCAACTACAGTGATAGAGATTATAAGTTTTATGGGTTTGGCAGGTTATTATAGACGGTTTGTGAAAAGATTTTCAGCATTAGCATCGCCGTTGACTAGACTTCTGAAGAAAAAAGAGAAGTTTATTTGGACAGACAAGTGCGAGTGTAGTTTCCAAGAGCTTAAGCAAAAGCTGACTACCGCACCTATGCTGACCATTCCATCTGTTCCCGGAGGATACGAGATTTATAGTGATACGTCATTCAAATGACTGGGTTGCGTGCTGATGCAAAATGGTAGAGTGATTGCATACACCTCTGAAGATTTGGAGACATTATTTGTGTGGAGAAAGGTTCCAGATCTTCACCGACCATCAAGTCACGCCCCGATCCTCAGGCACGCACACATCCCTTATCTTTGGTCAATTTTGAAAGCGATATCCCAGGACGTATCGCCGACCCTTATTTATTTTATAGCACATGCGGAAGTAGTTATAAAATCCCCAGACAATAAAGCAATAGGATAGAAAAGCAGGCCATATATTTTTCATGCTAAAAATTCACAACCACATCTTTTTACACGCATCTCATAGTATTCTACAATACTATATATACGTAAGTCTGATCTAATATCTATTCACATGTAGACAAGGTCCAACAAGATAGGATGGGATCTCAATCCTCATTCGGATCGTACTTGGGGTTATCCTCGGGGTTCCCCTCCTTAGTACTCCTCTTCGGGTTCCTCATCAAGGATCTCCTCGTCAGATTCCTCCTCCTTATGCTCCTCATCTGGGTCCTGAAATGGTTATTCAATAACCACTGAAACAACGTCTTAGCAAGTTCTACCCCCTAAGACCCAATTAGTAAACACCTTAGGGCTGCCTATGCACAACATGAGTCAGAGGACTTACCTTGGCCTTAGATTCTACCTGCATATTAGCACAGATCAAATAGGCACCCAAGCAATCACATCACAAATCGAAGCATCGATCAAATCGACCTAGTCAATTACACACCAAGAAGACCACTCACGGTCATCTCCATTCAATCAATCAATCCACAACATCAAATCAAGGCGATGATCAATTGACCTAGTCGATTACGTTCAATTATTTCCACTCAATTTTCAAATATAAATCACGGTCCTTAGGACATAACTTATCTATAGATGGTAATCACGGCCCCACCAAGCAACTGTCTTAGATTTAGTGGCTTTACGGTCCCACCCGACCCTTTTCCAAGATTCAGTGGCTTTACGGTCCTACCCAACATTTCCAAGATTTAGTGGCTTTATGGTCCCACCCAACCTTTCCAAGATTTAGTGGCTTTACGGTCCCACCCGACCCTTTCTACGATGCCAAACTCTGTCACCGAGCCACGTGTATTCTCCAGGAAGACATGCCGAGTCTCCGAGCCAAGTGCATTCTCTAAGGTTACCTTTTCGCCAAGATGACATATCCAATCAACCGATACCACGTGTCTTTCCATAGCCAAAGTGACATTCCAATTCACTTAAAAATGCATCATTAAGTCATTTACCAACTCAAAGCTCAAATAAATAAACGACTACTCCAATACCCGACCAATTCTCAATCACATAGCCAAAGTTGCCTTATTTAAAAAAATATAACTTAAAAATGCATCATTAAGTCAATTTGACACAAATTAAAGCTCAAATAAATAAACGGACTACTCCACGACAATCAGCACGAAATTCCGGTCACTGGCCATCCCAGTTGAATTTTCGGAAAATAAATAATATAATTAATTTCGAAATTAATATTTAATTTCTAAAAATTCCATTTAGGCCTGAATTGCCTAATTAACACCCGATAAGGGTCGGGAAAAATCCCACGAAGCATCCAATAAATACTATAGGCAATTCTCTATCTAAGTACACTAACCAAACAACTAATATGCAATGCAATTAACTAATAATCGCTAATCAATTCTAATCTAACCATCTAATTACACTTAACTAACACTAATCAACCTTTAAGTGTAATTAGCAAACTAAGAAGGCATTAGTGAGTAAAACTTACTCAAAATGATGGGCTCGACGTGAGGATCAACTTTCCTCAAAGCGAGCCGAGCATCCGGGCTCAGGAAAGCGGCCAAAACGGGCCAAACCCTTGCTGCGATACCCATTTCTACAACCTTCTGCTCGCTGTTGGTTGGGGTGGTTCCGGGGTCGATTGAGGCGGCCAAGGGCGGCTGAGGGCGAGGCGAAGCTTCGGCGAGCTAAGGTGGGGACGCACGGTGGCCGGAGATGGCCAATCCGCCGCTTGAATGGGTCGACCAGCACCTCGCCTAGACGCACGAGCAGAGACTGGCGGCTGAGGAGGGTGAGGTAGAGGCAGAGGGCGAGCGCGCGTGGTTGAGGAGCAGCAACGGCGTGCAGCGTGAGGCGGCGACAACGGTCTTGGCTCCGGCGCGATTGCAACCCTTCAACGCAGCTGGCCTTTCTATTCTTCAACTCACGCTTTGTTCGAACAAGAGGGGAAGAGCGAAAAGAGAGAGGGGGAGCTGGGCGATGGGCGGTGGAACGGTGGACGACGCGCGACGGCTCTAGCCGGTGAGCGGCACGACGACGGAAAGGACTTACGACAGCTTCGGTTGCTCGGTCTTCGCATAGCCATGGCACGAATAAACCGAAGAAGAAGATGGGGGGAAGATGGAGGTTCGGTCGACGGGGAAGAAAAGAGAAGAAGAAGAAAATCCATTTTCCCTATTCCTCTCACACTTTCTCTCTCTTAGGTCATCACACACTTGGCCCACCATGACCTCATGTGATGTCACCTTCCACTCACCATTTCTTGACAATTATACCCCTTCTAGAAGCATTTAGGTAGGCCAAAGTGTGGGGTATATGTGGCATACGAATTTTGCTAGGTTTTCTTCCCAATTGGACTTTAATCCCTCTTGATTCAAATCAAATGGACCCTCATAAATTCATTCAACACCTCATCGATTAAATTGATACTTTTCTTTACCAATGTAGCCCACTTACATCCCAATTTCATAATAAAAACGGTCTCCCGCAAATTCTGATAAAAACGACCCTAACTCAATTTTTTTTCCCAAAAAGTCTCGATTATCAGAAAAATCTTCTGAGACTGAGTCGACGTTCCTAAAATGACCTGTGACATGACAGACTCTTCAATTTCTAAAATCGGACTTAGATTGGTGGTTAATTTCACTCCGACGCGCTTTTAGTGTAACCTAGGCTACCGGATAGTTTTCAGAAAATTTTAAGACATATGACCCGTGGTCGATTTTCTTCGAGCCACGATGAACCCACTCGACACATTAGCGACTCTCGATTGTCGTGAAAATCTCGAGGATTGAAATACGGACACATGGTACCAAAACGACAATAAAATCAAATTAGTGCCGGTCGACAAGAGTTTTCCAATTTAGTGGAGTCACCCACGATCGGTCATTCATCTCAGTCAAATCGACCTATCTCTAATTTCAAGTCGATTTTATACTGTGCCGCAATAATCTCTAAAGATGAGCACGGTCAAGAAGTCGATTCCTGGTCGAATTCTCAAGTATATTTGCCTTAAAGTCCTTAATAGCCTACCTAGCTAGTCTAGTTATCTCGTGAGTGGCCAACTCAGAGAAAAACACTGTAGCCGTGTCGATGAAATGCCCAATTTAACCAATCAAAATGAGAGCCTGAAAATCAGGATGTCATAATCAAAGTCTCAAATACCCATTCTCTCAGAAGGAGTTGAATATGAGATAGCGTCGATGGATAGTGATACTTTTGAAGGACTGCAATTATGATATTCTGTTTCACCCGGGAAAGGCGAATAAGGTCGCCGATGCTTTGAGTCGGAAGTCGTCAGTCACTCATCTGCTGGTTAAGGAGTGGAATTTAATCAAGAGAGCTCAAGATTCAGAGTTCAAGTTTGAGGTAGACCACCTTTTGAATCTTATGGCCACCCTTAGAATTGAACTGAATGTGCAGATTGGGATCAGGTTACTTCAATCGACAGACCCAGATGTTCAGAATATTTTGCAAGAGAACGTTGATAAGAGAAAGGCCGACTTTCAAGTTTCTAAGGATGGAACATTAAGGATCTGAGGGTGATTGGTTTTACCTAATGATGTGGAGTTGAGAGAGAATATTTTATCAGAAGCCCATCGTGGCAGTTACAGCATTCATCCTGATAGTACCAAGATGTATCAGAATCCGCATCAACACTACTGGTGGTCTGGTATGAAGGCGGACATCACCAAGCATGTTGCCAAGTATTTGACGTGTCAGCAAGTCAAAGCTCAGCATTGCAAGCCGGGAGGACTTCTACAACCTCTTGAGATCCCAGAGTGGAAGTGGGAGCACATCACGATAGATTTTGTGACCAGATTACCGAGGAGTCAGAGAGGAAATGATTCCATTTGGGTAGTGGTCGACAAGTTGACAAAGTCGACCCACTTCATTACAGTACGAAAGGACCTTAGTTTAAACAGGCACGCAGAGCTGTACGTGCGTCAGATAATTCTTCTGCATGGAGTGCCGGTTACAATAACTTCATATCAAGACCCGAGATTCACAGCTACTTTTTGGATGAGCTTACAAAGTGCTTTAGCTACAAAGCTGTAGTATAGTACACTATATCATCCTTAGACGGATGGCCAGTCTAAGAGGACAATTCAAATTCTCGAGGACATGCTGCGAGCTTGCGTGATAGATTTCAAGGGAAGTTGGGAAGAATAACTTCATTTTGTTGAGTTTGCCTACAATAATAGTTATCAACAAAGCATTCAAATGGCTCCTTTCGAAGCGTTGTATGGCAGAGTGTGTAGAACGCTAGTTTGTTAGGATAAAGTCGGGGAAAGAAAAATTATAGGCCCAGAGTTGGTTCAGCAATTAGTGGATGTAGTTACAGTAATTAGAGGCAGATTAAAGACTGCACAGAGCAGACAAAAGAGTTACGCAGATAAGCGTTGAAGGTTTTTGGAATTCCAAGTTGGTGATCACGTTTTTCTAAAGGTGGCACCAATTTCGCGCTTTGGCAAGAGGTAAAACTGAGTTCGAGGTACGTAGGTCTGTTTGAAATTCTTGAGAGAATTGGGACCCTAGTATATCGTCTTGTGTTGCTACTGAGATTGACGCAAGTGCACAACGTCTTTCACGTGTCGATGTTAAGAAAGTATGAGTCTAATCCAACCCACGTGCTTAATTTCGAGGAATTGGATATGGATGACCGTGTGTCATACATTGAAAGCCCGGTTCAGATTATGGATCAAAAAGAGCAAATTTTGCATACAAAGACCATCCTGTTGGTCAAAATGATCTGGCAACACTACAGCACTGAAGGAGCAACCTGGGAGAGCGAAAAGTCGATGAGACAGTTGTACCCCCACCTTTTTGTTTAAAGTTATAATGGTTTAAATTTTGAGGACGAAATTTTTATAAGAGGGGAAGAGTTGTGACATCTTAGATTTCTAATGTTGTTTTCTATTAAATTAAATTGGGCATTTCATCGACCCGTCTAAAGTGTTATTCTCAGAGCCGATCACTCGTGAGATAACTAGACTATCTAGGGAAGTTATTAAGAGATTTTAATGCAATAGACCAGAGGATTTGATCATGAATCGATTACTCGACCGTGCTCATCTGCAGAGATCATTCCGGCACAGTAAGATCGATTAAAAATCAAAGATAGTTCAGTTCGACTGAGATATGTGGCTAAGCGTGGGTGATTCCACTAAATTAAAAAATTATTGTCGATCGGCACTAGATTGATTTTTCTATCGTTTTGATACCCTGTGCCCATATTTGAATCCTCGAGATTTTCACGACAATCGAGAGTCGCTAATATATCGAATAGATTCATTGTGGCTCGAAGAAAATCGTCCACGGGTCATTTGCACTAAAAATTTCTGAAAGCTACCCGGTAGCCTAAGTCATGCTAAAAATGCATCAGAGTGAAATTAACCGCGAATTTGAATCCAATTTCAGAAATTTAAAGTTCTATCATGTCACAAGTCATTTTAGGAACATCGACTCAGTCTCCGAAGATTTTTCTACAAACCGAGACTTTTTGAGAAAAAGTCGAGGTAGGATCGTTTTTGTCCAGAAAATGTTGGGGACCATTTTCGATCACGCAATTGGGATGCAAGTGGGTTATATTGGTGGGGAAAAAAACCAATTGGATCGAGGGTTCAACAATTGAATTTTCAAAAGCCAAATTGGAGTGATTCAAGAAGCATTTGGGTTCAATTTGAAGCAAAATCATCCAAAATTCGTAATACCCCATGGACCCAACATTTTGGACCTTTTCAAGGCTTCTAGAAGGGGTATATTGGTCTTGGAAATGAGTTGGAAGGCCAGCTAGGCAAGAGGACTAGTCAAGGGAACATGAAGATGAGGATGAAGCCAAGTAGGTCCCCCCTTGCCTCCTCCCTCTTTCCTCTCCCCCTCCAGCTTGTTGACACACCCATTCCCCCTCCTTTCTTTTGCTATTCGACGCCTAGTAGCCCAGGAAAGCCGCTAGAGCACCTAGCAACCCAAGCGGAATCGCCACTTGTCGCTGTTCGTCATCGCGCGCCCCAACCGCCCCCGTTGCACCTCGCTTTGCCGCACCGTCGTCCCCCGCCATTCCCTAGCTGTCCTCCTACCTCAGTTGCATCCCAGAGCTTCCCCTGTGGCTGTTGAACCACCGTGCACTGCCATCTCGCCGCCATTCAGCCTCGCCTGGACCGCTGCAGCTCCACCGGTCCACTGTCAGCTTTGTCTCGCCCAATCAACCACCAAAGCAGCCCCGATCACCACCAGCACAAAACCAGTCCGAGTGGGTCTTCAAGTTGCTGTTTAGGCTCGCTTTGGTACCTTCCAGACCCCAGTTGGTAGGCCCACTTTGGAGATAGTTTATCCTCGTTGCGTCCCCATCGTTTCGAACCAAACAGTTCGTTAATCAAGCGAGTTTAACTCACTAATCTTTGCTTAGTAGGTTAATGACGCTTAAGGGTTGTTTAGTATAGACTAAGTATGGATTAAGTGGATAGTTAGATTAGATTAACAATTTAATTAATTGTTATTGCATGTTAGGTGGTTAGAGTAGTGTAGTTAGAGCCTAAACAAACTCTAGTATTTAACTAGAGTGGTTTGGTAATGTTCCGAGCCCGTCTTGGCTTCCAATTAAGCTTTACGGGCCTAAGTTGCATTTATTGGCATTATTTAATTATTTAATTATTTTTCGTAATTATCTAATTATTTATTTATTTTTCGGAAATTAGACCGGATAACCAAAGTGACCGGAATCTTATGTTGATTGCAATGGTGTGATCTGTTTATTTAATTGCGCTTTAATTTGTGTTGATTTTGTATGATTTGTGATTTTAGGAATTTATTCCTAAATTTATTTAATTTCAGTAATTAATTGGGAAATTACCAAGCGTCGGTCTACAGCGCCAAAAATATATTTTGGGATTGCTGAAGCTAGTGAGAAGTTCAAAAGTGAAAATATTATATTTTGGTTAAGGCCGACCGTGTATCCACACACGATTATTTTTATCGAAAAGGATAAAAATGACGATTTGATCAGATGATCAAAATCAATATTTGAGGCAGTTTCTGGCAAGCATAATAGTATACTAAATCGATATTTAAGGCAGCTTACGTGAGCATAATAGTATACTAAATTGATATTTGATGCAAAAGCGAGCATAATAGTATACTAAATCGATATTTGAGGCAGCTTTTGGCGACATAATAGTATACTAAATCGATATTTTATAGTATACTAAATCGATATTTGAGGTAGCTTCTAGCGAGCATAATAGTATACTATATCGATATTTGAGGCAGCTTCTAGTGAGCTACACCATCTACTATCAGCTGAGAATGAGCAATCTTGATTATAATCGGACTTTATAGATAGTATTGATTGAGATGACCTGGGAATGATCTCGTTGACATGTAATCGATTGAGTCGATTGATCGATGATTCGATCTGTTTTGATGTGTTGAAATGATTGGTTGAAAATGTCAAATATTACTGACTTGCAGGAAGGAACTGAGGCAAATGTAAGATCTCCGACTCATGTTTGTGCTTAGGCAGCCTTAGGGCGTATTTTTTTCCTAGTCAGATCTTATGGGGTAGAACTCGCTGAGACGTCATCTCACCCCATTGTGGGATAACATTTCAGGTCCTTAGATGGCAGCTCGTGAATTTTTTGGACGACTTAAGAGGATTACAGAGTAGGCAACCTATATTCCATTGCTTGGGAGCCCTAGGGGCTGGACCTATGTGCTGGTGAGGTCCATAGTCTGGGTCAATGCTGGTCTAACCCACAAGGTGCCCCACCGATATAGATCGTGGTACCGCCATGCTCAAGATGGCCAGAGAAAGGGTCCTATACTGGAGTCTGAGATTCCTCTGTACGTTCTGAAGGTCACTTTTGGGAAGGGTACTGCAAATCCCTGAGGAGGTTAGGTCGTAGATGTTGCGGACTCGAATCTTGAAGTACCAGCATCCCCGGTGCAATCTGCTGAAGGCTTCAGTAGGAGTGTGGAAGAAGTTGAAATCGTGGATGATGGAGAGAACGACGAGGACCCATAGTGTTGTGAAACCCCCACCCTTGTTTTAGACTTTTTTTTCTTAGACTGGCTTGTATTATGTATGACATGACCGGTATGTTATGTATATATAAGTGTGATGTTAGTTTTTCAAAATATGGCCCTATTTTCCTATTCCATTGTGTAATTGTTTGTGGATTATTTATCTGCTTCTGCATGTGCATTAAAATGAATGGGTCGGCGATACGTCATAGGACGTTGCTATTTAATCGACCAATGAGGGATGGACGCGCGCTCGAGGATCGGGGCATGACATGCACCATTGGCCTCCTTATACTTGATTGTACTTTTTGAACTGTTGGTGTAGCATTTCAAAGTCCTCCTTGGAGGTGCATCTTCTTGATTTTCAACCATTGCAATGGGAATTACCTGTGCTTACTCTCTTCTTCTCCTAAAAAAGGTGCTTTCAATCTTGGAATCAAACTCTTTAAGGTCTCCTTGTTGGCTTTGGGTCATGCAATGCTCCTCCCACCTTTTATAGAGAGGTGAGTTTGGCCTACAAAAGAAACAAATTAAAAAAAAAAAAAGTTAGTCTAAACCAAAAATCACTTGATATCAATAGTAATTGGAAAATTATCAGAGGATTCCCTAGCAACAGCACCAAAAACTTATCA
The DNA here is from genome assembly GCA_016097595.1 of Eucalyptus pumila. Classification (NCBI taxonomy): domain Eukaryota; kingdom Viridiplantae; phylum Streptophyta; class Magnoliopsida; order Myrtales; family Myrtaceae; genus Eucalyptus; species Eucalyptus pumila. Next base: position 11,793,607 of record CM027846.1, read on the forward strand.
GGTGAATTGCAAGTGCAAAATATCTACAAGTAATAAAGTGATGCGTGAGTATCATTCCCACTAGGATTGTCTCTAATTATCCAATTACTTACCAAAAGTAATCAATCAAAACTTTAGCTTCTAAAGTTAAAAGGTAAGTAAAAAGTGAACTAAGCCAATTAAATGACTAAAATATAAAAGAGGCGAAACTAAAAGGATTTACAAGGTAATCAAAATTGCAAAGTAAACCTAATCTAAGGCAAATTGAAATTTAACAAGGCAAATTTCAAGATTTCAACCAAAATCATAAAGTGTTAAAGCATCCAACTTCACTCAACCACTCATAATCAATTCTCTTAACTTGTCATGCAACAAATTTATTTCCAATTGTATTCGTGAAATTTCCCTAAGTAAGATTACAATTCAATCTCGGTCTAATAATCTCTAATTAGGTATGTTAACCCATACTGACTTAGGTGAATTTAAACTACCCAAAAGCATTAAGTGCTTGTGGAAATTACCAGATTTAATCTAAGTAGTCCCAACCTAGATCTGCTACCACAACCACACAAACAACCTAGTGTACCTTGACCTAGATTTAATTTATGGTTCAATAGCACTAGTGCTCATGCATGCAATTTCCACCCAGTATCACGTATACATCAAAAATCATTTAAAAGTTGGCCAAACTTCTAAAAGCATTAAGATCATGATAGAGAACGCCACAATCAAAATATTCATATTGGATGAGCAAGTCTTGAAAATCAATCAATCATGGTTAAGATCCATTGTAACATCAACAAAAGAAATTTAGAACATAGTTAAAGCTAAACTAGCAACAAAAATTAAATAGAACATAATGCTAAATTAAAACAAATTCACCAATTTGAGTTACAAATAGGTTCGGACTTGCCTCCTTCTCTCCTTGATATGTGCCAATTCCACTAATAAAATAGAAGCATAAAAGTTAACTAAGAAAACCTAAAATCTTCCTCAAAGGTGATGGCTCCAAGGCTCATCCGGAATCTGAAATATGCGGCACAAAAGGGGTTTATATAGCCTCCAAAAATCTACCCTAGGTTAGCCCCACCATTAGGTCTTGAATATGACTCCTCGACAAATTAGGAGTTTTTCTTCTTAAGATTCCTATTCTTGATTTTCTTTGAACCTAGCCTCATTTGTGATCAAATCCTCCAAATTTCTAGTCTTAGCTGCCATTTTTTCAAGATAAAATGCAAGATACTTAAATATTCTAGAAGATACTGAAATAATCTAGAAAATATTGAAATATTCTAGAAGATGCTAATGCGCAGGGACTGATTTGCAAATTCAGCACAGACACATGGGAAAATTATGCATATGGTCCTGGCATGTTCTGTAAATAGTGTGCATGGTCCCTTTTGAATCCAAAAGTCATATTTCCTACCAAATTCAATAAAATTACATGAGTAGCAAATAAATTCACCCAAAATTCATCAAAACTTAGCAAATATCAAGCTTAAATTAGTAAAAATACTCCATCTAAAATAGATTTATCAATCAGACCATTGATGAAGTCAATGAGTCACTTGGGTTCCAATTGCACACCCCAAGCCTAAGAATTCTGTGCACTATGTTAGGCTGGGAAGATGGTGCCCTTGGTCCAGTTTGACGCAGTACATATATGAAGAAATTTCATGTTATTCAAGCTTAAAGAATTTTCTTTATTCAAGGACTTCCCTAGCACCAGGTCTTGAATTTCTTAAATCCAATCATCTTCTGCTAGATGTACATCCTCAGTTCTATTGACAGTTTTTAATGGACAATCATGTAGAGGTAAAATTATGAACTTACTCCAATCAAGCATAACGACCAAAGTTCAGTGAACATGATAACATTGCGAAAGTCTGAACAGCAAGCCATCCCAAAATTGATAATACACACACCCCCCATGACTGGATAGACAACAAATCCGAGTGGCATGCTCATGTAAAACGATTTCATGTCAATCCAGCCATTGTCCTCACGATGTTTGGACCGTTGAGTAGGAACAGCATCTGCTTCTTTAGGATTGGTAGTCATTGGGCAACTTTTGTCAAGTGGAAATCCGCATAGTCCTTCATTACCTCCAAACAAACCTTCCGAAAATGTGAGAAATTGTTTCCTTGCTGGGATCATTCTGACAAGTAGATTATAGGAGAGGTTCAGGAATCAAAGGAAGTTCAGATCTGAAAGCTCACAGGAATTGTCCCATTGAGGCAGTTCTGTGACAAGTCTAAGGACTCAAGCTGCTGCATTTTTCCTAATGACGGGGGCATAGGACCTGAAAGCACGTGCAACAGGTTGAGAAAATAGAGTGCTCGGAGATCTCCCAACGCTTCTGGTATTGGACCCTCCAATCTATTGCTTGAGAAGTTGATCGAGGCGAAAACAGTTAGGATCTTCATTAGTTCAAGCTGCAGACCCTTGCAAGTAACACTGACGGTGTCCTGATGGTAATAGAGCTTGCTCCACCGAAGAAACGGATATTGAAGATGGTCAAAGTGCGAATTAACCTTCATGGTCTCCCAAGACATCAGGATATCTTCAGGAAGCATACCGCTGAAATTGTTGAGAGCTAGGTCAACAATTTGAAGCATCTTCCACGTGCCATTCGTGACTGGACAACCAATTTGCCCGTGGAATTTGTTGGAATGCAGAGCAAGGACTGTCAGGGTAGATATGTTTTTCAAGTGGCACGGAAATACATCCTTAATCCAATTGTTTCCAATGTCTATCACCTCTAACATGGAATATTTTGCCAAAGTAATCGGAAGCTTTCCTGTCAAGAGATTACCATTAACATCCAAAGTCCTCAAAAGGCATGTGCCAGGGAATGCATGCGGAATTCCTCCAGTCAGGTTGTTATTCCTCAAGTTCAACACCTTGAGAGTCTTTAACATTAAGCACTGAGGTATGGTTCCCATCAAATGGTTGTTGGATAGGTCAAGTACCTTGAGATACAGGGCTTTGCAAATTGATTCTGGGATGGGGCCATGGAAATAATTGTTTGAGAAAGAGTAGAAAGTTGTGAAAAGCATGTGTTTTCCAATACCAGTTTGAAGAACTGAACTGAAATTGTTACTTGAGAAATCCAGGGAGGCACCATTCGGGGCAGAGGCAACGTTTCCCCTGGAGGTGGTTTCTGTGGAGGTCAATTACAGAGACTAAAAGGGGGATTAGGTAAAGGTTCTCCCAATTTCTCGAAGAAATTGAAGGAAAGATTGACATAAGAAGTATATTCACTCTCCCTTAACCATTTTGGCATCTCTCCCTGAATTTGATTGTCGGAGAGGTCTAGATAGGATAATGCGGATAGATTCTCCAAGAATTCAGGTAACGAACTCAGCTGACAGGAAGCCAACTTTAAAGTGGATAGAGTAGGGAAAACGAAGACAGCAGAAGTGGAAGCAGTAGCATTAGTTGACAAACGATTGTGGGAAAGATTGACATATGTGAGGTTCTTGAACCGCTGAAACATATCAATGTGCAATGAGCCACTAAAATTATTAGAAGAAAATGAGAGATAGTTAAGTCCTTGAAGTTCAAAAACATAAGCTGGTATGGGTCCCTCTAAATTGTTGCTGCTCAAATCAAGCACGGTTAGTTGATAGCAAGTGACATTTAGAGACCCGCTCAGCTCACCAGAAAACTGATTGTTGGATATTTTTATGGTCTTGACCGAAGGAAGTATAAAGAGAGGCGGGGGAATGCTGCCCTCCAGGGAGTTGTTCCGCAGATCTAGATTCACAAGGCTTAGAAGTTCTTCCCATCGGGTGGACTTCATCTCTCCTGTTAGATCATTGCAGAATAGCAGAATCTGTCTCAGATTCTTGGACATAATGAACGAAGGAACTGAACCAGAAAGATTGTTTATATACAAGTCCAAATAAGTCAGATCTGACATGTTTTCCATTGATCTCAGGATTAATCCACTCAAACTGCAATTAGACAATTCCAATCTCGACAATTTTCTGAGATTACTGACTGAATCTGGAAGCCTCCCTAAAATACTCGCGTCACTCAGGACCAGAGTCTCAAGAGAACTATCCTCTGGAAAATTGGGCAAAGGACCCTGAAGAAGTTGATTGCCTGATAAGTCAAGGATCTGAAGTGTCTGCACCTGAAAGATTTTACTAGGAAATTCTCCATACAACCCACAAGAACGCAGGCATAGAGTAATTAGATTGGTGAATTTGGCAAGGAACTCAGGAACTGTGGTTGACAGGTTGTTGCTAATGAGTTGAATGGATAACAAATGATGAAGATTCACGAAGGAAGGGCCAACAGGACCGGAGAGAAAGCAATTAGACATGCTCAACACCTCAAATTTTTGCACTGAAGATGACAATGCATTGCACCACTCATCTCTCTTGGAAGATAGGTCGACGCCATCAAGATGTAACTGTCTAAGCTCCATCAGGTTCCTTATCAGGGTCTTCAAATTGGGATTCTTGAGCTTTAGTTTATCAAGTCCAGGAAAATAAAGAAGAGAGAGGTCAAGAATACTTAACTTCCTCAAGCATGCCAACTCTATCGGAATCTGCACAGAGAATCTGGCATTGGACAAGTTCAGATCAACCAGGCCACGGAGATTTGTGAAGCTAGAGGGAGTTGCAGAGGATTTGAAATCGTTGAAAGCCAAGTTTAGCTTTAGAAGATGCTCTAGTCTAAAGAGACTTGACGAACTGTTAATATTGCAAGAGATTGATTCTAAGCTCAAGTCTAGATCGATGACCTTTCCATCCTTGTCGCACATCGCACCATTCCAAGGGCAAGCGTTCTAATTCCACATAACCAGCTTGGAATACACGGATGCATTGAAGACAAGGCTATTTTTCAACTCGACCAGCAACAATTCTTGATCGCTGAGACATGGACTAGAAGCCTATATCAAATAGATTCCAAATAAATTGGTCCATATGAATTGTGGCACCCCGAACCCCCCTTAGGTTGCCACAAGCACCAAACGTTACACCTAATTACCTCTCTTAGAAGAAGCGTCGTAAATCATAGACATTTTTTTTTAAACGGCAAAATAAAACATCGCCATCTCACCCTCCATCAACCATGATACAATTGCACACCACTAATCATCATAATAAAGACAAAGCCATGACACTTTATTTACATATTTTCAAGATGAGTTTCCTTGGGTCGGTACATCAAAAGAAAGGCCAGGACATGTAGCCACACTCGGCCATAAACTCAAAAAGAAACACTCGACCCACTACGACTCACGTGCAAGATCCCCCATCACTCGTGTCGGCTAATCATCCCAAAAAGTTTCAGCTCCTACTTGTCACGCATGGGCCCTCACACCCATCCCGGTGCATCAGGCGGTGGCGGCGGCAACATCCCACGCATCACTCCGTCGCGACGAACATGGACGAATATGAACTCCTGGACAATAGGGCCCCCAGCCAGGCCCACATTGTACATAACTAAGGCGCGCACTCGAATATACGTAAGACTAGGAACGGAGGGACAGTCAAACTCTTCGCACTCGACCTCTACATCTGAAGGTAGGCCGTAAAATACGCCCCGCGTGACAGTAGGGAGCGGCATGCTGCTAATCTGAAATGTTGGTCCCCGAAGGGGTGAGTACAACCACTCAGTAGGTAAATGACCAATAAACTACACAATACATCATGCCACACAATTATCACAATCATAGCATCACATGTCATACAGGCATCCATGCACAACATACCATGACATCATGCACATGTCATCATACCTCATATCATATACTTACCATCATCATGTCACATATGGCATCATCCTTACCATGATGCATATAGCATCATCATCATGTCACATGTACCATCATCATTGCCATGCATCCATGCATGTAACATCATCATCATGTCACATGTACCATCATCATTGCCATGCATCCATGCATGTAACATCATCATCATATCACATGTACCATCATCATTGCCATGCATCCATGCATGTAACATCATCATCATATCACATGTACCATCATCATTGCCATGCATCCATGCATGTAACATCATCATCATATCACATGTACCATCATCATTGTCATGCATCCATGGATGTAACATCATCATATCACATATACCATCATCATTGCCATGCATCCATGCATATATCCTCATCATCATGTCATGCATATATTATCATGCATCATATCATGCATATATCATCATGCATAATTTAATTTCAATTTTTATCTTGGACTGCCACATTTCTCTTTCCCAAGACCAATGTTTGCATCCCACATGTATCCAAGATACAATTCAGACCATCCGGCTCCCCCACTCTCAGGGCATCTCATACCCCAACTGGCATCACAAGGACCCTCCGGCATTCAGCCATTTAAGGCCACCGGGCAACCGGTCGTACCCTTCTAGCCAGGCATCTCGCACCCAAACCGGCATCGCGAGGTATCCCTCGGCATAATTACCATGCCGAGCTTCTGGCTCCCCCACTCTCCGGGCATCTCGACACCTCTCGGTACTCCCGAGGCCCTCCGGTATCCGGCCATTCATGACCACCGAGCAACCGGCCGTACCCTTCTAGCCAGGCATCCCGACACTCCCGGGGCATCGTCGGCTCACACCTCCGACGGCCTTCTCATTTATCTCAATTCTCATCTTCAATTATAGTTCAATTTTAACATGGCATGTGATGTGATGGCAATCAAGATCATATTCATCATTGAATTCATACATGCATCTCAATTCATTATCATGCATGCATCAAGACACTATCATCCAATCAATACAATTCATGGAATCCATGCAATTTAAAATGGTCCATATTTCATGCCTTTTTACAAAATTCCAGCATGTACCATTTTTGAAAATATTTAAATTAAATATTCATATGCTTCTCAAAAATCATGAAATCAAGGCATGTGATAGATAAGACAATAAGATAGCAATTTCATGAAAAGCACATGCCCAATAGAGTTCCACACAAGAAGATACAATTCACACAAAAACAGCATGCAATTTCGGATAGAAACAGAATGCACAGTTTCCGAAATAAATCGATTAAAATATCCGAAAGACCTCCGAAAATTATGAAATTTTACCAGGTTATATTTAAGACACTAAAGTATATTTTTCATGAAGACTTCTAGGCCAGATTCGTTTTACATCATTTTCTATGGTCGTACGAAGCTTCTGGATCTAGCACCGAAACGTCCAGTGTAGTCATCTCCGAAATACCGATTTTTCACCTCTTTATTCTTCTTCGTTTCCTCTGAAATTTGGATATTTTTTACTTCAAGAGGTCCCCTACAACTTTAATTAAGAGATATAAGTTAAATTTCCAGATTATAGTCATCATATGGGTCCATGAAGTCTCGGGTATCCTGTACCGCGTCTCCAGATTTACCGTTTTCAAGAGTAAGTCGATTCACTAGGCTACACTTGCTCATTTTACTTCAAATTTGAGTATGTTAGTCTTTAGGATGTTCTATACAATTTTCATGAAGAAGTCGAAGAGAGATTCTTAGTAAAAATCGACATGCAACCACAGATCTACCAAGAGGTCAGCAAAATCGTTCCAGATCTAGTGTCTTCGTAGGATGAGGGTTTGAACCCTTAAATCTCCATCATTTTGTCCCAAATTTTATTATGTTGTAGTTTAAGATGTTGGCTACAACTGTCATGAAGGAATCAAGGTCAAAATCAAACTCGAAACATGCATGCAAGCTCTCACAAGATTCTGGTTCAGGCGGTTCATACGAAAACAGCATGCATCTCCAAGAACAAACCTCATGTACTTCGATTTCTAGCCTCTAAACATCCAAGAATTCAACCACACATGCAAGACACACATGCAAGGGTGGAAACCAGTCCCAACTTGCCTCAAAGACCAAACGGATGACAGAAAAAGGGACGGCACACCGGCGACGGACGGACGGCGTGCGGGCGGCGATGGGCGACGGGCGACTCCTTCTCCCTCTCGGTTCCTCTCCTCTCGGCCTCACTCTCTCGCAACTCACTCTCTCTCTCTTTCTCACTTGGCCGAATACCACCAACCGGCCACCCTCTCTCTCTCCTCTTCCTTTTATTTCCCCAAATCCTCATCATTAGCAATCATCACTTGCCACTTCCAATGGCCAATGCATGAAGACCTCCTCTTGCCACTTGTCTTGACACATGCAAGATGGGCTTGGGCTTGGGCTTGGATTGGAAGAAGTGGGCCGGCCACTCCTCCCCCTCATGGTCGACGGCACTCTTCATGGGCCTCAATTGGGCCGGCCATTCGGCCCACTAAAAGCTTAGCCCATTGGGCCTAAGGCCCAACCTAATTCAAATCAATTTTTCCCTTTCTTATTCTTTCTTTTAAAAATTTCAATTACTAAATTCCACATGGCCAAAATCTTGTGACATTTTATTTATAGAAACTTAGTCTATAAAGTGCATAGCCAAGCATAGATTATTCTCATTAATTTATCTAATTTAAAATCTCATGAACACAAGCATATATCACTTAGTCTTAAGAGGAAACTAATAACTAAAACATATACCATAGGTAATTTCATTACCTAATTATGGGCTTTAACACACCTTAGAGCTTGTCTTGAATTTTTGGGATGCCCCATGAATGGCAAGAGAAACCACAACAACTGCGAGGTTCTCATTGAGTGCAAACTTGGATACTATTTTACAGAGGTCGCGAGAGAACAAGTACAAGGAGGAGTTTTGTTCTTATTGGAAGGCAGATGAACACGAAACTCCTTGTATGGGATTTCGATGGAGATGCGTGTGGCCTAATTCCCTTCACGTCGGATCATCAATTTTTTAGTCCCTATGCGCCACTATCTTGAGTTGACTTGACTTATGAATGCAAATTTGCCAAGCCACTTGATTGAGCCAGTGGCGGCCTTCGCTGGTTCTCGACCGTTGATGAAGAAAAGCCAAGGGAATAAGAAAACAAGAGCATCTCTTTCCCTAGGACATCTATCCCCACTTTCTACGGCACAAGTTCCCCTCTAATGAGCAGATGTTCATGTCACTCCCATTTTATATCTACGAGGTTCATGATCTGATTTTATGTTTGATGTTCACTATTGGGAAAATGAGGAGATTAAAGATATGAGCTCTCAGACTTGTCTGTTTTGTTACATTTGGACTGGCCTTCGCAAATCAAGGAAAATGAAGACATTAGTACAAGGAGGTCAACAGTAAAAAGGAGAGTTACAAAAAAAGTCATAAACCTATTGGTAATCATAAATTTTCTTTTTCTCAATCCAGTCCTAAAGTTTTGCATTTGTGCTAGTTGAGTACATCCAGCCAATTTGGCCAGCTAGCGCTAATGTCACATTACCGATGCTAACATGGCATTTTCAAAATAGTATTTTAATAATATTTTTCATTTTTCATTTTTTTTTCATTTTTTTTCTTTTTCCCCTTTCCCTTCCCTTAGTGCCATCAAGGACCAAGAAAAAAATATACCAAAATTCAAAAAAATATTAAAATGTTATTTGAAAAATGCTATGTCAACACGGATAGTGCCATGTTAGCATCGCTTGCCCAAAATTAGCTAAATGGACTCAACTAGCACAAATGCAAAATGTTTTTTTTTTTTTTTGGTAACTAAGGAACCGCCAGAGACTCCCTTTCGCTTATGCTAATCGGGGTCACACTGCCCTCTGATGCTCGGTACACAAATGCAAAATGTTTAGAACTGAATTTGACCAAAAAAAAATTATAACCGAATTGACAAAATTATAATAGATTTAAGACTGGTTTGGTAATTCTCTTGTAGTAAACACTAAGTGATCCTTGTTTATTGGTCTTTACTTTTGCATTCTTAATTTTTCTCCTTTCAAGCTAGGGTCAAATCTTTATTGTGCCAATTGAAATTACGACCAATGGTCGACAAGTTTCTCTGATTATCTTGTCTCATGACCGGAGCTGAACTCCTGAGGTACATTTGTGATCCTCATCAAGTTGCCAGATTCTTCAATGATCTCCCTAAGGATGTTAGGTTCGATATTGACTCGAGCTACTTGACCGAGTAATTCAGGTGAGAGGCCAGATACTACCGTGGAACAAGTTGCGAGTTAAATGGATAGGGATCAAGCGCAAGTACTTTGGCAAACCTGGGTCCGGCTACTGCTGCTTTCATTCTCTTCGTCCGTCATTAAGGCCTTCTTCCCTGCTTATGCATATTATCATCTCAAGAATTAACCAACCTCGGCCAATAAATTTCGGAAGCATTGACACGCGCGGTTTTATTTTTTGATATCACTTCGGCTAGTACCCGCAATTAGATTTAGATTGCTTAAAACTTACATCTTCATTGCAGTTAGACCAAGTGCTGCCACATGGAGCTAGTCCATGACAAACGAAGAGCATCATTTAACCCTCGGATTTGACATTTCCAGAGAGCGTACGATATGTTATCATGGAAGCCAATCGAAATTAGCATACTATATTAAACCAACAACATGATTGTTGACTTGAAAGCAGCAGTAATCACTAGTCCGACCGATGATGACGTGAACGAGTCAACCAAATCCAACTTCAAAAACACGAACAGAGGAGGAATTTGAAAACCTTTTGGGATTAAATTTTCACCTTCTTGAAAAAGCTGGGAAGACCTTTTGTCCAGTTTGGCGGGTCCACGCTTGAAGGATCTTCATTTTATCCAAACTTGAAGAGCTTCCGGACAATAGACAATTGTGGAGAGTAAAAACACTGAATTTACTCCCATTTGAAGAACTTCTCGACAATAGACATATGGGGAGAGTAAAAACACTGAACTTACTCCAATCAAGCAAAACGACCAAAGTACGCGCAGTAGCTTTTAATTAACTTGAGTAGAGAATGCAAAATTGCCGTTTCAATGAAGCTTACCGATTCGGTGATTTATAAAATTCCATCGATGAATAAAACAAATTTTTTTCTGTAGATGGTAATTACGTAAATAATAAAATCAAAATATCACAAAGATAAGTAAAAAGTGATCAATAATTTGTTGATTAACCCCTTTTTAGTTAGCGATGAAATGGCAATTTTTCCATTGATAGAATTAATGATATTACTTCCACTTGTTTTAGGTTTTACAAATGGACGCGTAAGTATATGTTGCCAATGAGATTACTTTATCATCCACAAATCCGATAGTTGATTGACACTTACTTTTATATTTTACAAGTGGGTGCATAATTGTTAAGTCACCGATGAAATGACAATCTTACTGTCCACGAACTCAATAATAGGAAGCCATTTATCATGCTGAGATTTAGTTTTGAGTAGTAAATATATAATTAGAACATTTACAGTTATAATTTACTAATATTGTTGCCAAATATCATCAATATACACCGTTATTTAAAATTTCATGAATGGTATTACAAATTTATTATTATTGAAAGGAAGATTATTCTGGAGGCCGACTTGCCGTCCCCCGGGCCTATGACCACCAAGAGGCCGTGCACTCTAGAGGGATGTGCGTAAGAGAGAGAGAGAGAGAGAGAGAATAATGTGCGCGTAAGAATAAGAATGTGTCCAGGTCAGTTTGGCCCAAAAAGGCAAGTCAACATTTTTCTCAAACGTCATTTAACTCACATGAGAAAATATTGTCAATAGAATGACTCAAAATTGGATAGAGACCTTTTTAAAAGTACAAAGACCATTTTGAACTGAAGAAAGTAAAGGAAATATTTTGAATTTCAGGTACGAGTACATGATTTTAATGGCACTCTTTTTGTAACCTACTACATGGGGCATTGTTTGTGATAGCCGCTTCGCAATTTTCTCCCGTTTAATATATTTTTTGGCTAGAAAGGGGATAAGTGTTTGGATGGTTCTAGTGTTCTTGAAGCAAAATATGAACACTATTTTATGTCGTTGAATTTGGGAAAGAGTCGGCAATTGGAAAACCCCATTGTTAGCAAAATTTGATAGAGGACTCACTTGTCCATCACAGTTAGTAATTGGGAAAGTGACACAAATGATCTATGCACTTTGACTTAATGTGTAATGTGATTCATGAACTTTTAATATGTTCGATGCGGTCCCTGAATCATCCAATGTATAATGTTGTTTATGAACCTTTAAATTATTAAATGTGGTTCTTGAACTTTTCGTACATATTCAATTTAGTCTCTAGACTATATAAAAATATTCAATGTTGCTCATGAACTTAAATTAATGAAAGGACAACATTGAATATTTGTATATTGTTTAGGGACTAAATTAAATATGTATCAAAAGTTTGGGGAGCACATTGCACATTAGCTTAAAAGTTTATGGACCATATTATAATTTGGGCCAAACTTCAGGATTTATTTTTATCATTATCCCTTAGTTATTTATAATCACTTGATAATTTCTTATAAGAATTAATGAATTCAACCCATAAAAATAGTAAAGTATGAAACACATATTCACAAGTTTTCAAAATAGTATGAAATAGTTGTTGTCTACCTAATAACATTTATCAAGTCTTCCAACCCTTCTTGCGTCTCCCTCGGTCTCTCACTCTTGTCTTCTACAGTTCACTTGAAAAATTAGTCTCTTTTGATTTTGACATTATTGACTTTTACCTTTTTAATAACAAATATATATATATATATATATATATATATATATATATATATATATATCATTTTACCATTCTATATCTGACATACAAAAAATTATTCAAGAAGGACTTGATTGAGAATAGGGTGGAGTTATAGGAGTTGATCCAGAAAAAGAAATAAAGCATCCAATTGCACAAGCAACATAAGAGTAGATACTCCAAACGGATACCTACTTTTATGTAATAGCGGTTTCTACGCAGACCCACTTTTTATTTCGATTAGCAAACAAGAGTTCTATTGATCAACGAACAAATCCTGTCATTTTAATGGAGATGAAGAACTATGAAGAGAAGAAAGATTGAAAATGCTCATTTTCAAGTTTAAAAACCGAACCTCAGTAGAATTGTTCATGGACGTGAGTGTTTGAACAACACTTTATCCTAGAATCGATAATAAGTAAACCTCCATGATTTGATAAAGGTTAACAGACCACAAAATACCCAGAAATCATGTCACTCCCCGAACCCCGAGTACAGGCATATCCCTCGACGATCGACTGAAAATGCGATGTCCCAAGACGCATCGCCGACTCATTTTTTTTTTTCTTCTTTTAATTAAGCACATGCAGAAGCGAATTAATAAACACCCAGCCAACAAACAAACACATGGATAGTAAACACAAGGAACAATTTCCTAAACACAATAATTTCCTTACCAACTGTTGACTCGAGGAAGTCTATTAATTACAAGCCTCTCAGCGGCTACTTCCTAACGACCCTCTCAAAAGACCTCAGGGATTAGGGTCAACCTAAAATTCGCTAACAGCAGGGCCAGCCAAAAGGTGGCGCATCTCGCGCCCACCACATCCGCACTCAGCAAATCTCCACGCTATGACCTTGAAAAAGGTTAGCCCATGACGGGGTGAAATAAAATCTTAGCGAGTCAAAACCCTAAACCCCGATTAGGATGTAAATTCGCCTCGAAAGCAGTCCTAAACACGCACCATACAAAACTCACATTCCCTCGGCGCATACCTCCATGTTAGCTCAACACATATGCTATTATCAATACAGCAAGCATCACTTAATAACCAAAACACATCATTTCAATCACTAACAATCACAGGGTCCCGATTATAAGGTAAAACTGTTATGACATGTCGCATACCGTGCCACACAATTTTGCCCCATAATCAGGCGCAGCTATCATACAACCCATCGGCCACGGCCAACTCAACAGTCAGCGGTCATCCGGCGTAACCGGGCGTCATCTCACCCCATCGAGCACGGCATCATCTAGAACCCCCTCCTAGACAGCATTCCATACAGGAACATCGTTCCGAAATCCATCTGCGAATGGCATTGTTCAGACCCCCGTCTAGACAGCATTCCACATAGGAGCATCGTCCCACGTATTCATATGGATGAAGACGGGTTCACTTAGTGACCACACAACCACATACTTAGCCAAGAGCACCATACTTTGCGTTCAAATATCTCGTTTTCAAATAATGAACTTGGCCGTTTTTCTTCATATTAAAAATCTCAATAAACATAATCGTTCGTGGTCACGTAATTAAAAGCGAACCATCAAACCTGGTATGCTCCTATTTTGAAATTCCACTGTTTTATATAGTACATAAGAATTGGCGTCCAAAACCGACACCTGACATTTTTTTTTCCATTTTAAAGCCCATAAAACCAAGCTTTCTACTAAAATTCAATAACTACCATCAATATCATGCATAATGCCATCATATAGCCAAGAACACCAAAAATCCCTTTTCAAAAATCAACTTGGCAACTCTTTTTTTTTTTCTTTAAAGCTTTCGGAAATAAATTCGTACGGGGTCACGTATTTGAAATTAACCTGCCAAACTTTGCACGCATCTTTATAAAACCTCCTCGTTTTATTGAACACATAAAATTTGGCATCCAAACCTAACACCTCATTTATTTTCTATTTTATTTTCCAAACACCCCTTTTTGAAGACAATCTTTAGAAACCCTTTTTTTTTGTTCAAAACTTTTAGAAATAAATTTGTAGGTGCCCACATACTCAAAATTAATCCGCCAAACTTTGCACGCACCTAGTTTAAAATCTCATTGCTTTGTTGAGCAAATAAGTTTTGATGTCAGGACCCGACACCTCATTGTTTTTCTAATTGAAAAGCTCATAAGGTAATCTTTTGCAATAACAATAAACAATCACTATAGCCCAACCATTCACATATTATCAAGCATAAGCTCTAAGCATGCCAAAAGTCAACCATATCACCAAATAAACATTATCTAGCAAGCTAGTTACCAAGAACAACCATAAAACTACAATCGACCCTAACCAGCAGAAGCCAAGCCACTCGCGCGCCTCCAAGTTTAATTTCAGAAACATAATCAAACAAACTCATAAAATTTTCAAATTTGAATATGTTCTAAAGGACACTTAAAAAAAAATTCATGAGACACCTTGACCCAAATCCTTCTATAATGAGAGCAGTAAATCGCCCAAACCATTACAAAAACTGTATCTGTGTCTAGAAATTATGTTTTCCAAAATCAGTTTGGTTCGAGGTCCAAAACTTATCCGTTTGATCTGAAATTTGATTATGTTAAAATAAAAGATGTGATGAACAACTTTTATGAAGAAAATTTTTCAAAAATCGAACCCTAAGAATTGATAAAAATCCCTTGAACACCAAAAGGTCACTGTTTCCAACACAATCTAAGATTCTGTTTTGCAAATGACGAAGCTGAAATCTCACTCTTTTAAATCCCTAAAATCTTGAGTAAAATATATGTCATAACTGAAGATGTCTAAAACATTTCTCAAGAAGGAAGTAACCTCAAAATCATAGCATGTATTTCCCCACAAAAATGGCAAACGGCAAGCATTCATCAAACTGATCTAGGAAAAATCCACTAAACCAAGCTAAATCACCTCCATTATTACTAATCCAACCAACTAGATCAATATTAATCCATCTTAAGGCTAATCTAACAAACTAGGCTAACATTAATCCATCTTAAGGCTGATATCACTTAATACTAATTTAACTAAGCTAATTAGCACTAACTAAACCCCTAAGCGCAATTAACAACCTAATCAAGGATTAGGAAGTTTACTAACTGGATTAGGATGGCGGCAGGTTCATGGTGACGGCAACACGACAACAGTGAGATCCCGCAACTACCGAATCTCCAACAGAGGCCAACTAGTGGAGGAAAACAGCCTACAAGGCTCACGGCCAAGGCTGTTCTTGGTTCTGTTTGAGGGGGCTGAGGGGCTTGGCTTAGTGGTGCGCTAGTGGCTGAGGTGTGGTGGCTGCAGAGGGTGCTCAATGAAGGAGCTATGGTTGGCGTGAAGTTGGATGGGGCTGCTGCAGGTGGCGAACATGTGGGTTGTGGTAGCAAAGGAAGTTGGATGTTGTTGCTGGTGGATGGAAGTTGAAGATGGCGCTGGCGGGTGTGGTGGAATAATGGTGACGTGGAGATGGATAGGGACTACTCGGTGGATGTGGGCGTGAAATGGAGTTCTGGTGGTGCTGCAGTAAAATGGTGGGAAAAGGAAAGAGGGCTGGCGGTGGGTTAAGGGAAAAGAAGAAGACGTGAGGCTGAGGAAAAATGAGGAAGAAGATGTGAAAGGGAAAATGATGGAGTTGGTTGAAGAAGAAGAGAAAGAAGGGGCTGCAGCAGTGAGGGGAGAAACGTGCGTGAGAAGGGGGGTGGTGGGGCAATGAAGAAAGGAAGTCAAGCTATCAACTAATGGAAAGCCTTGATACATATCTAAACACTCAAGTGTGTGCCCCCAAAGTCTTCATGCTTAATGTCAATGGCCCAACCAATGGAGAATTAGTTCCAAATTCCACAAATAAAGCCAAATTGAAGGTGGAAACAAAGCCCTTCTTCAGCCATCCGAATTTCCTTCTATTTCTTCACAAATTAAGTCATTTAGGCAGCCAAATTAGTCCATTTCACCTCCCATCCGAATTTCCTTTTCTTTTCCAAATTGTCCAAAATTGATTTTCCACAAGAATCTTGGACTCGACGGAATTTCTCCGAAAGATGAGACGACGTCCTAAAAATGAATCGTGACACGCTCGAACGTTCGATTCCTGAAATCGAATTCAATTTCGTGGTTAAAATTGACTGGATGCAATTTTAGTACAATCTAACCTACTATGTAGCCTTTAAGGATTTTAGCATGGTTGGCCTGTGGTCGATATTTTTTTATCCACGTTTGTGCATCTCCGACTCGTAGACGACTCTCGGTTGTTGTAAAAATCGCAAAGTTTCAATTTCGTGTCCCGAGTATAAAATCGACAGTAAAGCCGATTAGTGCTGTTCGACACAAATTTCGTAATCATGTGAAATCACCCGCAAACCAATTAAGTGTTTCTGTCAAATCAACCTATATCCGATCACTATTCAATTATAATGGTGTCGTATTGACCCTTACCGATTATTATGGCCGAGTGATCGATTTCCGATCGAAGTCTCTATTCTGTTGTGGTTATATCCCTTAATGGCTTCACCTAATAGATTAGTTAACCTGTGAAAGGCCAGCTCAAAGAAAAAGGACCATAGGCGCGTCGACGAAATGCCCATTTCATATATTCAAAACGGGGTCGAATTTCAGGATGTCACAAATCAACCACAAATCCAAGCCATATGCCCTTATAAAACCACTTCTTCTTCCTATAATCGTTGTCACCATCATCATCTGGGTCACTTTTAGATGGAATACAACCTGCTTCTTTTATCCTGCTCGTGGTAATTCAGCAAGTTTTCTCGAACGGAATCCTGCACAATCCAAGGTTTCCTGGCAAAGAACTTGAGTAATTTGTTCCCAGCTATCGTCCACACAATCCGGCATTGCCTTCAAAGGAACTTGCTGAAAAGGTGAGAAATTGTTTGATCGCTGGGATGCATCCCACAAGTTTGTTGTGTGAGAGGTTCAGCATGGAAAGAAAATTAAGGTCTGAAAGCTGTGTGGGAATCGTCTCATTAAGGTCTTTCCACGAAAGGTTCAAGGACTCAAGCTGATGTAGAGTTTGAGACATCTGAAGTGCCAAAATTTGACATGGAGGGACATTTAAGGGCCAAAAGTTAGGAAAGTAATACTTAAATACCAAAATCAAAGCAAAATATATCAATTAAGTGCTAATGGCGAGAAGATTCGGCCAAAATGCTGATGTGCCAATTTCCTGACGAGTCAAGTGCAAAACGACATCATTTTGCATATTGACGTGGGTAAATAATTAATATAAAAATAAATTAATTTAATTTTTAAAATATAATAAATTAATAAATAAATAAGGAAAGAGGAAGATGAATAGTTGCAAGCGGTGGGGGCTCGGCCCTCACCACCGCCACTTCCCTATCATCGCTAGGAAGGGCTAGCAATGATGGCCAGGGCCCGGCAAGCCCGACTAACTGGCAACGAGGGCCTGCGAGCTCTCACCCAAATCTAGGGTGAGGGTTGCCGACCCTCGCCCGACCAAGCCAAAGGCCACTACTCGCTCGAGTGAAGCCCTCCCCCAAATATAGCAACTCCCGCCAGATCGGGAAGGACGCAACCCTCGCCCCAAATATGGGCAAGGGCTCGTAAGCCCTCGCGTTGAGCCCTAGCTAGGGCTTAACGGCCCTAGCCGATCCTCTCCCACCTTCCGACGACGGTGAGAAGGTGGCGCGGTGAGGGCTAAGGCCTCAGCCACCTGCTACTGTTCATCTTCCTTCTTCCTCTTTTTTCTTTAATCAATTTAATTAATTTTTATATTAAAATTCAAATCTATGCCAAAACGATGTTGTTTTTGCACTTCTTTATTGAGTCAGCCTTCCAGCGAGTCATGTAGGCAAGCAAAATTAATAAAAAAAAATTGCCACATAGCATTTCCGACGGGATTCACTGGAGGTGGCACTCAATTGTCTCATCTTTCAAAAAACGTGGCACTTAAGTGTCATTTTCTTAACTTTTAATACTTAGGTGTTCTATCGTGCCAAGTTTTGTTATTTGGGTTGTTCTTTTGCCTAACAATGAAGGAATTGGCCCTGAGAATGCATTCTTTGATAAGTTGAGGAAAAAAAGTGCTTTGAAATTGTTGCATGAGAAGTCGACCGAAGTGAAAAAGAGTCAAAGATCTCCACCAGCTCCACTTGCAGATCTTTGATGGTGAAGCTTACTGTATCCCGATAATAGAGTCCAGAAGCGCCAAGGAATATGTAGTGGATATAATTGAAGTCTACATTAGCCTTCGTAGCCTCCCAAGTTGCGAGCCATTGAGGAGGCAGAATGCCATTGAAATTGTTGGAAGATATGTCCACAATTTGAAGCATCTTCCAAGGGCCATTAGTCCATGGACATCCAACCCCTCCATGGAACTTGTTGGATCGTAAAACAAACACACGTAGACTTGCAATGCTCTTCAATTGACATGGAAACACGTCATCAATCTGGTTTTTTCCGATGTCTAAAACCTCTAGAATTGTACAATTTGCCAATGACTGTGGGAACTTCCCTTGTAATAGATTATTGCTGAGACCCAAAGTCTTCAAGCCACATGTTTTGGGGAAATTGATAACGCTACCTTCCAAGGCATTGTTCCACAGATTTAACATCTTGAGAGACTCCACCACTAAGCAATCAGGAATATATCCCATCAAATTATTATGAGATAGGTCAAGTACCTCGAGATATTCAGCTTTGCAAATTGATTTTGGGATAAACCCCTGGAAACTGTTATTGTGCAGGGACAGAAAGACTCCTACCAATAGCAGGTGGAATGTCTAAAGTGAAGCTATTACTCAAGAAATCCAAGTGTGTGGCAAATGGCGGCAGGGGCAACGTTTGTCCACGGAGCCTGTGCTTATGGAGGTCAAGAACAAACAAACTAGAAGTCAGATTAGGTAACTGTGTTTAAATATCATCTAGTAGATTAGACGAAATATTGAGATACACAAGTTTTTGAAGCTCCCATATCCATTTTGGTATCTTACCCAACCAGGAACTCAGGTAAAGTCCTCAGCTGGCAAGAAGCCAACTTTAGAGTTGTAAGGTCAGGGAATAAAGATGCCTTGGAAGTAGTATTTGTGGCAGCAATGGAAAAACGATTACAGGAAAGATCCAAATGATAAAGATTTCCTAGCTGCTGAACTAAATTAATGTGGAATGAGCCATTAAAATTATTGGAAGAAAGTGAGAGCTACTTGAGCCCTCGGAGTTCCCATATAGACTTTGGCAGTTCTCCTCCTATATTGTTGTTGCTCAAATCTAGTATATCCAATTTGTGCCCTGTAGAATTAAAAGATTCCTTCACTTGACCAGAAAATAGGTTGTTGGAAAGTTGAAGCCTTTGAATTGATGCAAGTGTGAACGGAGATGAAGGAATATTTCTCGTAAGTAAATTAAATCGTAGGTTGAGAATAAGAAGACTCGAGGGATTCCCATTGGATGGAATCAATCTGACCAGTTAGACTATTGTGGGACAAAGTGATTTGTGTCAAATTCTTGGACTTGAGTGATGGAATTGAACTGGTAAAATTGTTGCTTGAGAAGTCCAAATAAGACGGTCGTGAGAGATTGGTGGAAGAGCTTGGGATACTTCCATCAAAGCTGCCATTCACCAATTCTATTCTTGACAGATTTCTGAGATTACCGATTGAATATGGAAGTCTCCCAGGAATATTCGTGTAACTAAGAACCAGTCTCTTAAGAGAACCATTCTTCAGAAATTTCTGGCATAGAACCCCGAAGGAGTTGGTTGAATGATAGGTGGAGGGTCTGAAGTGTTTGTGTCGCAACCAATTTTTTTCGTGGGGTGAACCACCTAGAACTAGGTTAATGGATTGTTAAGCCTAGACTTAACACGAGCTCTCCCAAGCCCATACCAATTCGCGACTTATATTCAAGTTTTTAACATGCAATTGATTTTCAATTAGGAGTCGTCACTAATCTATTTTTGGTGGATCGATTAGAAACCCAAGTAAAGTAATGGGAGATTTACTTTACTGCTACAAACCAGAGACTATGGGTACGGGGACTTGGTTACACTAGATTTCTCTAATGCCCTTTCGGTACCATTCTTTTATTTTCAAAAATGTTTTTGCAGGCAGCTTGAATTAATTTAAAACCTAATTCCCTAACATGTGAGACGATCATGCGGGTATGCAAACCACCAATTTAACACCCAAGTAAAGCAGTAAATAAATTACATGACTTACCTCATAGCAACGAGAGCATCTGCGTTGTTAGATCAGAATTCACATCAACAACCCTAAATATGATTTCTAATTAACACGCAAGTTCTTTTTTTTTTTTACTTAATTAATGAAGATCATGCAATATGCAATGCAATATTAACTAAATGACCTAATTCTAATGACATGTAATTTCTAATTAAATGGGCCTAGCAAAAATACTAAATGACATGCATTTAAATGAAGCTAACCCTAATGACATGCACATGGCATTTTTTCTAAAACATGCAATTTATCCTAGAAAATAAAACTAATTTATTCTAAGACATTTTTTGTATTTTTTTTAATGAAATTCGGAATCAGGTAAAATGTGAAAATTTTCTAACTAAATTAAGATTCTATTCAATTTGTATTAAGGATTAGGTCAAACTAAATCCTAATTTAAACCAAAATATTATCTTAACTTAGCAATCTCTAACCTAAGATGCAGTCTATTTAAATCAATCTAAACTTAAAATGAATTTTATCCTAATGTGGAATGACGTGCGAATGATGCCATAATTCTACATGACGCACGCATGATGATTCTTTATTTATTTTGTTTTTTTTATTAATCTCGAAATTAAAAAATGTCAAATAATTAAACATGCAACTTTAAGCTAATGAAACAAAAATCTAACAGCCTGGATTTATTTTTTATCTTTTCATTTCGAAAATTCATGATAGATAAAATGTTTAGTCTAAATATGCAAATAACCCTAAAGCATGCAATATTCTAACTCAAACATATTTCGAGATAAAGCAATCAAGACAAGACAGACCATTCAAAATCATAAAAGATATCGCACATTATCCAGTTTAAGGGATGATATTTCGCTAGTAAAATCGATAAATTGATCTCAAGCCTTAAAGATCAAAATATCAATTTTATTCCCACTTGATTAATTATTTCATCTAAGACCTTATAGATCAAATAAAAAAACCCATATGCGGTTGCGAATCAAGTGATATGTTGAATTTCCAATCATATACTAAAGACTAATTATACTAAAAAGAAAGATAAAAGTAAAATAAAATAAATAAACTAAAGAAAACTACCTAATGTGTTTTAGGTAGTTTTCTTTTTTTTTCCTTTTTTCAAAATTGGGCTTGGCAGCCGTGGGGCCCGGCCAAAGGGGCTGATCGGAGGTCCGGCAGGAGCGTCGCAGTCGGAGAAGCTGGGCGACGACGGGGAGCTCCGGCGTCTGGATCTCGGCTTGGCAGCGGCGGCAACTTTGCGGGCAGAGGAGGGGCGACGGGTTTCAGCGACTGGTGAGGGTGGCAAGGATCGACGCGGCTTCAGGCAGAGCAGCAGACCGGTGATGTGAACTCCGCCGCATCGGGCAGCAGCGAAAGCGAAACTACAAGGGCGTCGGGTCGCGGCTGCTGCAAATCAAGCAGCGGCGGAGCAGAGGCGAACGCCGAGGCAAAGCAGAGGTGTGGAGGGCTCGTGGGTTGCTGACAGAGCGGCGGTGGCGCTGTGCAAGTCTCGCGGTCGAAGGCATCGGGGTCGTCGTGGCTTCGCGGGCGTCAGCGAGGGCAGAGCAACGGCAGCGGCGGCCAATACGGAGGTCGCAGGCAAAGGCGCAGCGCAAAGGGCTCGGGATCTGCTGCAGAGGCGGGTAGCAGCGACGACATCGCGGGGAACGAACGGCGGGATGGCTCGATGGCCGACACGAGGTGGTGCTAGCGCGATGTCGTGTTGCAAGCGGAGGCACCAGTGGTTGGCGAGGCAGCCGCACGAAGAAGAAGACCTGTTCCTCTCTTTTCTTTTTCACTCAGACGTCCCCTCACACGTCTCTCTTACTGCTGCATCTTCTGGCTTCTGCTGTAGACTTTTTTCTGTTTCTGCTTTTTTGTTCTTTTCTCTGTTTTCCTCTCAAAAACCGAAGCTTCTTCTTTTGGCTGAATTGTTGACCTTGAAAACAAACCCCAAAAACCCTAAAAACGTACAAAGAAATTTTTTCTCTTTTGTCTTCAACTTTTGAGCTAGAAAATCGAAAGAAAAGCCCCCCTTCGACGTGAAAACTAAAAACCCCTCAATGTGACCATGTATTTCTATTGTGTGGCCCCCTTTTTTCTGTACCCCATCACACCTTTTATAGGGTAAAAAATTGAATCTTTATTGCATATTTCATTTCCAATTTTGCTCGTGCAATATTCTCTTTTGCATTTTCCGCATATTCCATCCAAAAATAATTCTATTTTCAGGCAAAATACACCCCCCAGTGTATATTACTTTAATATGTGAAAAATCTGAACGGAATATGTGAAAAATCCTCGTTTCACCGGCGGCCTAAAATAAAATAAAACAAAATAAAAATAAAATGTTTCTAAACTATATGCCTTGTGTGTGTGTGTGTGTGTGTGTGTGTGTTTTTTTTTATAGTAAAAATTAACCCTAAAAATTGTGCAAAAGTTTAGGTGTCAAAAGCTGCCCCTCTTTGAAGGTGAGCTTGAAGAGGTTGCCTTTAAAGACAAATTGAGACCTAAATTTTGGTCATGCACATGCAATGAATGATTTTTTGTTGGAAAATGAATTTCATTTTTTAATGCAAATTATATGATGTATGAAAATACTAATGCAAATGATAGATGAATCTACCTGAAATAACTTTCTTTCGAGAAGGATAGAGTAATTCGAGGTAGTGGGTGTTACCTGTCCAGGACTCGTACCATTTTACGATCGCCTAGAATAGTAACATGACTTTGTGAAAATGCTGCTTTCCTAGGACTCATACTATTCTACGGTCGCCCAGTATGGCAAAAAGGAGCTGCTTTCTCAGGACTCGTACCATTCTACGGTCGCCCAATACGGTAGAAAGGTTTTGTAAGGAACTACTTCCCCAGGACCCGTACCATTCTACGGTCGCCCAGTACGACAGAAAGATTTTGTCTAGGACCCGTACCATTCTATGGTCGCCTAAACAGGGATTCATTTTCCAGGACCCGTACCATTCTACGGTTGCCTCGACGAAGAAAATTATTTTTCCAGGACCCATACCATTCTACGGTCACCTGAATGAGGAAATTGCTTTTCCAAGACCCGTACTATTCTACGGTCGCCTATTAGAGCAATAAATGTTGTCTAGGACCCGTACCATTCTACGGTTGCCTAGACTGAGGTTTTGCTTGGCTAGGACCAGAACCATTCTTCGGTCACCCAGCCTTGCGACAGAAATCATCCAACCAGGACCTGAACCATTCTTTGGTCGCCTTAATCAGATTGAATCTGGAGGAAAAATCTTTGGGGGACAACTCAATTGAGTGTCGGTATGCTTAAAAGGGAATACCTGTGCAATGACAAATATTCAAGGTATGGATAAAGATATACTTACCTGGTAACATCTCCGATCTTCGAGGATACATCTCCTGCAAAACATGGTCGTAGGAGAGGCAACATGCATTTGTAATCATAAATATGCATCAATATAATGGAGGTTCATAATGATTTCCATTAGTCTTGCACCACCTAATTTCCATTATGAACACATGAGTGTCATGAATGTGTCAAATGAGGGATCCTTTGGTCTGAAAGGACTTTTTCTCTCATCCTCATTAAAATGGCAATTTCATCCTGACCTTTGATGCAAGATTTTGTCAATCACTCTATCTCACCATCGTCATGCCAAACTAGGGTTTGAGCAATCTCGCAAGTGGTACGATCTCACCAATCTGAGAGGTCTTTAAAAGGGACTGTAATGTGAGCTTAGTCAACGGCTTAACAAAGGGGACTCTTTTGAGTCGAGGTTATTTGAAAAATGACATTTCGTAACTGTCTTGGAATTTTCAAGTCAAGAAATATATGAAATGAGGCAGTAATTATCTTACTCGCACTTCTTCAAGCGATGCTTTCAAGCATATGAACTATTGTGTTAATTCAAGTGCCCTAATCTGAAGAGACTTTGCAAGGGACGTAACGTAAGCTTGGTTCATGGGTCGTGAAATGAAAGGATCATTAGGCTCAAAAAGTGTTTAGAGGGTCAAAGTTGGTGATCATCTTGACATTTCCACCACTTTCCTTATCCATTGTCGGAGATTTTTTTTTTTTTTTTTGCACTCATTGATTGCAATAGCATTTGAGTTTTTTTTTCTTTTGGGCATCGGCCTTGCTTTTACCAGGCACACTGCTTTTTTCATGCCCCATTTTTGCAATTTTTTTTTTAACAAAATCTCCATTTTTGTCGGCATTTTAGTTCATACTACTTGAGTGTTTTTGTCTTGCCCCAGTGTGGGGGATGATCACCAACTGGGTTTAATATGAAATGAATTCATAAGCTCAACTGGGCTATGCAATGGATAAAAGTGTATAGGATAGAGAAATGACTGCTCTTCATCATCCTAAGGTACTTTAAACTATCATACGAGTTACAACGCGAAAGCAATACTCGAAGATTGATGCAAGTGTGAATAAGAAAATTCCTACCATTCATTTCAAACTTTGTCCCAATGTGGGATAATCCTTGACATGGATGATTTAAAAACTCTTCATGTGTGTGGGCTCGAAGGGCTAAACAATGGGTATACCTGTAGTATTTCGGGTAGAATAAGAAATTGCCTCTCGTCACCTTGGTTAGTGTACCCTTTGCGAGATCACCCTCTTCCTTGTGGGCATGGAACTCTTCCACACAATTCACCAAGGATTAGTGTATGGGATAGTGTATGGAACAAGGCTTGCCTTTCATCATTCCAAGGTATCTCATTTGACACATTCAATTTATCTCACACAATTCATTAAGGAAGAAGAATGCTAGATTCATAACAAATTTGGATGATTCAACTCATTGAGGCATTTTATTAGACATGGAAAATTCTATTATGGATAACATATCAGCATTAACTGGAGTGGAAAACTCACGACCATCCATCTCTTACTTGGATCAAGGCACCTGTAGGGAGTACCTTTTTCCGCATATGGGCTGCTGCAGTTTGGAGCAAACTTGCCCCCAGAATCTGGAATTGGATTGGATCATCTTCACACCTTTGCATGCTATAAGACCATCTCTGAAACATAATGTAGATGGATCAAAAAGACAAACGGGGTAAATCATATTTTTTGAAAGAATTTTTTTTGAAGAAATTTTAAATTTTTTTTTTTGAAGCATTTTAACACGAGAAAGCATGATGAAGCCCAGGCCTCAGAATCCTCCTTGGATTTTTTTTTCTTTTATCGGCTGGATATCATCACCGAGCTGGTTTGGTGTACCCCATCATGTCCTCAAAACAAAACTTGTAATTTTATTGATATTTATCAATCGAATTACATTTATTGGAATGAAAAATGTTATATTTAGGCTCATAAGAAATTGAAATCAATCCCTAAAAAGAGATAAAAATTCCCACACATGGGAAGGTGCATGCCCCTAATTAAATGAGGAAATCGAACTACTTAGGACCATGAATCATGTGTACTTGAGTTCTTCACCCTCCATGATCTTGTGATGCAAATCTTCTAGGTCAGAGATTATTCCTTCTAGATATATCACTAGTCTCTTCATAGTGGCATCAAATTCAGCCACCTCAGGAAAATAGGACGGTTCGAAAGTCCTCTTGGCTCTCTTCTTCGAGTCGTAATTTCTCACTCAAGATAGAGTACCTATGTCATCACACCCCTTTTGCTTGATGAGACAAGCCATAGTAGCAGACAATTCATCGACTTGACTTTGGAGGTACGCAATTCATTTGTTTATATTGACAATGATATGGTCCAGCACCTCATTTTGATCCGCCATTTTGGCTCTCGGCCGTGTACGGATGGGTGAGCGAGATCGCTCCATAATCACCTAAAGGAAATAAATGGGAACGTGTAAGCATGAGGTGTAAATGGAGAGTCAATCCATGACAATGATCTAATCGATTTATTTATTTATTTATTTTCTTTTATTTATTTATTCATGAAAAGTCTATGCAAGAAGGGAATTTCCTAAAAAACGGATATCCTAGTAAAACCAAATTTTCTAGACATGACATAAAAAGAAATTCTCCAAAGTTTTTTTTTCTTCTTTTTTTTTTTTTTGAAATGCATCATTCCCTAGTAATTTTTCATTTTATTTCCAATTGACAAATGAATCAAATCAATGATTGACCTAGATTGTCACGGACCGACCCAATAATACGACAAAATAAATTGCATAGTATAGGGATAGAAGACTTACTTCAAAGAAAGACTTACTTCACCAAAGAAGATCAATGGCAATCAAATAGACATGTGCGTCAGATGTGAGGTTCGATTTCTAACTAGAAAGGCTAAGCAAGGTGGAGTTAAAAGGGTGGGATGACTTAGTTGCAGCCTCGCATACTAAGTCAAGTCCTCATGACTCCGGCTCAGTCAAGAATGATACCCCAATGCGACGTAGCCTCGCGGGCAGAGGTAAACATTCTTAACACCAAGAAAAACTTTCGGGATTGAGTTGGGCAACCTTTACTACGCAGCCTCGCGGTCAAAATCGTATCCAACTCAATACCATCCTAAATATCCTAGTGCCCAGGTCCAGCAGCAGGTTGTGTGTGCAAAAGTGTAGTGTAAGATGCAAGGCACACACAACAGTTTATATCAAGCAACACTTCGTATATAAAAATAAACCATACATTCCTACACCTCCCCGCAAGATAAAGGTTAGCAAACACTTCCCCTTATACCTCCCATCTTGCAAAAACATTTAACACCTTAAATGTTAGAGACGTACCTGGAATCCTCGCTGCCAAACAAAAACATTTTCAAAAGAAAAGAAAATTTAGCCTAAGTCCACTAAGAGTTTTAACTCAAGTCCCCAGCGGAGTCGCCAAGCTGTCGTGACCAATTTTTTTCGTGGGGTGAACCACCTAGAACTAGGTTAATGGATTGTTAAGTCTAGACTTAACGCGAGCTCTCCCAAGCCCATACCAATTCGCGACTTATATTCAAGTTTTTAACATGCAATTGATTTTCAATTAGGAGTCGTCACTAATCTATTTTTGGTGGGTCGATTAGAAACCCAAGTAAAGTAATGGGAGATTTACTTTACTGCTACGAACCAGAGACTATGGGTACGGGGACTTGGTTACACTAGATTTCTCTAATGCCCTTTCGGTACCATTCTTTTATTTTCAAAAATGTTTTTGCAGGCAGCTTGAATT
The DNA here is from genome assembly GCA_016097595.1 of Eucalyptus pumila. NCBI lineage: Eukaryota > Viridiplantae > Streptophyta > Magnoliopsida > Myrtales > Myrtaceae > Eucalyptus > Eucalyptus pumila. The sequence goes on from CM027846.1 coordinate 11,821,477, forward strand.
AATTTAAAACCTAATTCCCTAACATGTGAGACGATCATGCGGGTACGTAAACCACCAATTTAATACCCAAGTAAAGCAGTAAATCAATTGCAGGACTTACCTCATAGCAACGAGAGCATCTGCGTTGTTAAATCGGAATTCACATCAACAACCCTAGATATGATTTCTAATTACACGCAAGTTCTTTTTTTTTTTTTTTACTTAATTAATGAAGATCATGCAATATGCAATGCAATATTAACTAAATGACCTAATTCTAATGACATGTAATTTCTAATTAAATGGGCCTAGCAAAAATACTAAATGACATGCATTTAAATGAAGCTAACCCTAATGACATGCACATGGCATTTTTTCTTTTTTTTTCTAAAACATGCACTTTATCCTAGAAAATAAAACTAATTTATTCTAAGACATTTTTGTATTTTTTTAATGAAATTCGGAATCAGGTAAAATGTGAAAATTTTCTAACTAAATTAAGATTCTATTCAATTTGTATTAAGGATTAGGTCAAACTAAACCCTAATTTAAACCAAAATATTATCTTAACTTAGCAATCTCTAACCTAAAATGCAGTCTATCTAAATCAATCTAAACTTAAAATGAATTTTATCCTAATGTGGAATGACGTGCGAATGATGCCATAATTCTACATGACGCACGCATGATGATTCTTTATTTATTTATTTTTTTATTAATCTCGAAATTAAAAAATGTCAAATAATTAAACATGCAACTTTAAGCTAATGAAACAAAAATCTAACAGCCTGGATTTATTTTTTATCTTTCATTTCGAAAATTCATGATAGATAAAATGTTTAGTCTAAATATGCAAATAACCCTAAAGCATGCAATATTCTAACTCAAACATATTTCAAGATAAAGCAATCAAGACAAGATAGACCATTCAAAATCATAAAAGATATCGCACATTATCCAGTTTAAGGGATGATATTTAGCTAGTAAAATTGATAAATTGATCTTAAGCCTTAAAGATCAAAATATCAATTTTATTCCCACTTGATTAATTATTTCATCTAAGACCTTATAGATGAAATAAAAAACCCATGCGGTTGCGAATCAAGTGATATGTTGAATTTCCAATCATATACTTGACTAATTATACTAAAAAACAAGATAAAAGTAAAATAAATTAAATAAACTAAAGAAAACTACCTAATGTGTTTTCCTTTTTATCCTTTTTTCAAAATTGGGCTTGGCAGCCGTGGGGCCCGGCCAAGGGTGGCCGATCGGAGGTCCGAGGGCGTCGCGGTCGGAGAAGCTTAGCGGCGACGGGAGCTCCGGCGTCGGATCTCGGCTTAGCGGCGGCAACTTCACGGGCGGAGGAGGGCGACGGGTTTCGTGACTAGTGAGGGTGGCAAGGATCGGCGCGGCCCGAGAAAGGGCGGCCACCGGCGATGTGAACTCCGGTGGCATGGGGCAGCAGCGAAGGCGAAACCGCAAGGGCGTCGGGTCACAGCCTGCAAATCAAACGGCGGAGCGAGGCGGACGCCGAGGCAAAGCAGAGGTGTGGAGGGCTCGCCCGGTTGCCGACGAGCGGCGGTGGCGCCAGTGCAAGTCTCGCGGTCGAAGGCATCGGGGTCGTCGTGGCCGCGGGGGCGTCGGCGAGGGCGGGCGGCGGCAGCGCGGCCAATCGGAGGGTAGCGAGGCACGGTGGAAAGGGCTCGGGATCTACCGTAGAGGGGGGTAGCAGCGACGACATCGCGGGGAACGAACAGCGGGATGGCTTGGTGGCCGGCACGAGGCGGTGCCGGCGCAATGTCGTGTTGCCGGCGGAGGCACCAGTGGTTGGCGAGGCAGTCGCACGAAGAAGAAGTCTCATTCCTCTCTTTTCTTTTCTTTTTCTTTCCTTTTTCACTCAGACGTGCCCTCGCACGTCTCTCTTACTGCTGCATCTTCCGGCTTCTGCTGTAGACTTTTTTCTGTTTCTGCTTTTTTGTTCTTTTCTCTGTTTTCCTCTCAAAAACCGAAGCTTCTTCTTTTGGCTGAATTGTTGACCTTGAAAACAAACCCCAAAAACCCTAAAAACGTACAAAGAAATTTTTTCTCTTTTGTCTTCAACTTTTGAGCTAGAAAATCGAAGAAAAGCCCCCCTTCGACGTGAAAACTAAAAACCCCTCAATGTGACCATGTATTTCTATTGTGTGGCCCCCTTTTTTCTGTACCCCATCACACCTTTTATAGGGTAAAAAATTGAATCTTTATTGCATATTTCGTTTCCAATTTTGCTCGTGCAATATTCTCTTTTGCATTTTCCGCATATTCCATCCAAAAATAATTCCATTTTCAGGCAAAATACACCCCCTAGTGTATATTACTTGAATATGTGAAAAATCTGAACGGAATATGTGAAAAATCCTTGTTTTACCGGCGGCCTAAAATAAAATAAAACAAAATAAAAATAAAATGTTTCTAAACTATATGCCATGTGTGTGTGTGTGTGTGTTTTTTTTTTTTTTTTAGTAAAAATTAACCCTAAAAATTATGCAAAGATTTAGGTGTCAACAGTTTGTACCTGGAAGATTTTTTTGAGGATATTCTCCCCGCAGGCCACAATAACTGAGGTCCAGAGTCCTTAAATTGTGGAAGTGGGCAAAGAACTTCGGGACGGTGGCAGATGGATTATTGATGCCCAGTTTAATCACCGACAGAAAAGGAAGATTCACGAGGGAAGAGCAAGACTCAATGGGACCTGATAAATAACAATCCATCATGTTCAACACTTGAAGTTTCGGTAGTGAAGAAGACAGGGCGTTGCACAATTCATTGCCTATAGCAGACACGTTCACTCCATCAAGGTACAACTCTCTCAGCTCGCTAAGATTCCCAACAAACATCTTTAGATTCGGATTCTCGAGTTTCAATGCAATGAGCCCAAGAAAATAAATGAAGGATGCAAATACATCAAGAGTAACCAACCTTGTCAAATGCGATATTCCAATTGGAACCTGTCCTGCGAATCCGGCATTCGAAATATTCAGGGAGACCAATTGGTGAGATTACCGAACCCAGAAGGAATCTCCCAGGACTGGAAGTTGTTGAAAGCCAAATTCAGCCTCTGAAGATAAATTAGTCTGAAAAGACTCGATGAATCGTTAAGTCCACTAGTGATCCCCTCGTTGTTCAGATCAAGACCGGTGACTTGGCCACCTTTGCAGGTCACGCCGTCCCAAGAATCATAGCTCTTGTTCTATTTGATCTATTTCGTGGACAAAGAAGCATTGAAGTTGAGGCTATTCTTCAATTCCAGCATCAGCGATTTCTGATCTCGGAGACACTGGCCCGAGACCAGAACCATGCTGAAGGGGTTGGTATGCACGAGCATTAAGACCAGCCATGGGAGAAGCAAAATCCTCATTATTTTTCAAGCAGAATAGGAAACACTCATGTGGAGAGAATCAGCTGTTCTGAGTTCAAGAAATTGAAAGCCACTGAATATTCATGAAATGGAGAGAGAAAATACTCTGAGGTTATATTTTTACTCAATAACTTGACTTTATAATTTGTCACAATCAAGGTTTATCCACACTATAGCATCCAGCTGATGTAACTTTGGAAAAGATCAGTGAACAAAGCACGATGTAAGTCAAACCTTACACTAGACAAGGGATATGGGTACACCAAACTGGATTTAGGCCACTCACAATTGAATACTTTTGGGTCATTAGTACAAATTTGGGGTAGTGTTGACACACAAAAAGAAAAAGTGCAAAGTATTGGTGTCGCACTGAATGATGTTTAGGGTTTCTGGTGGATTTAAGGTAATGACAACTAGGTACTTTTGGGTCACTCACACGACAGTGGGGAGTTTTGTTACACAAAAAGTAGTTAATGGTATTGATATTATAGTTGGTACAATTATTATGCGAATCAGTTTTCTCTTTATACATCACATTAAGGATGTAGAGATCGATTAAAAGTAAATAGTATAGAAACCCCAATTTCTGACCGTACCACCAAAATGCATCTGTGATGTCCTATTTTGTCCATTGAATAAGTAGATTCAGGAACACAAAATGAATGATTTACTTATATTTGTATGCGACTTCAATACTATATTACAGAGTTTGTGGCAGATCTGTGTTCTTATTGGAAAGCAGATGAACATGAACTTCTTAGTACGGGAGCTCAACTGAGCTGTGTTTGGTCTAATTCTTATCACATAGTACCATTAATTTTTCAGTCCCCATGCGCGGCTATCTAAAGTTGGCCTGACTGTTGATAAAGAAAAGCCAAGAAAGAACAAACAAGAGCATCTCTTCCCCTTGTATATCATTCCCTGCTTTCTACGGTTCAAGTCCCCTTTCAGATAACAGATATTCATTTTGCTCCCATTTATTGAATAGACGGTTCCTCTGGTTTCCTGTCTCATGATTCAAAGCTAAACTCCTGAAGTGCATTTTGGGATTTCGAGCAGTGGTAGAAATCCCACTAACTTCGAAATATATAAGCAATATGTTGGGATTTCGAGCAGTGGTAAATTGCTACTGTTAGCTTTCCAAGCTCATTTCCACTAACATGAACCACATGAGGTTGTGAGATTCTTCGGTGATCTCCCTAAGGATGTCAGCTTCGATATTGGCCCGAGCTACTTGACTGAGCAATGCCAGTAAAATGGACGGGGGTCCAGCGCTTCTACTTTGGCAACCCTTCACTGCTGTTTTCATTCTCTTTGTTTTTACCGTCATTAAGGCTTTCTTTGCCGTTTACTTATATTATCATCCCAAGAATTAACCAACTTCAACAACTCAGTTTCAGAATATAATTAGAGAAATCTTATCGGAACAATGAAATACGTGAAACGTCCAGCTTCATTTTTGGTATCTCTTCGACTGCTGCTTATAATTGATTTTAGATTGCTTAAAGCTTACATCTACATTGGAATTAGATCTTGTGCTACCAGGTGGGAATAGTCCATGACAGACCAAGAGCATCATATTAACATTGGTATTTAACATTTCTAGAGAACTTACAAAATGTTATTGCAGCCAATCAAAATTAGCGGACCATCTTTGTCATATAACATGATTGTTGACTTGAAAGCGGAGTACTCACCAGTCAGACCAATAATGAAGTGAACCAGCAAACTAGGTCCAACTTCAAGCACATGGACAGAGCAAGAATTTGAAAACCTTTTGGGATTGAAATTTTCAAACCTTAAGGGCGCGTTTAGTAACGTTTTTGTTCAAAAATTGTTCCCCGAAACAGAAAAAAATAACTATTTCTGTTCTTTGGAACAATTTTTGAACAGAAGAACGCATTTAGTAAATGTACAAAATTTCTATTATTGGAATAGAAAAAGAACATAAACATGTTTGTTAAACTTGTATAATTTTTTTGTTTCTTTTAATTTTTTAATATTTTTATTTTATTTTTCCATTTTTCTTTTTTCTTTTTTCTTTTTCCTTTTTCTTTTTCTCTTTGGTCGGTCGCCGGCCACCGCCATGGTGGGCGACCAGCTGGGCGACATCCGGTGAGCTCGCGAGCCTCGCCAGGCCACCGATAAGGCTCATCCTCTCCCAGATCTGGCGAGGCTCGAAGCCAGGCTAGCCTCCCATGAGGCTCGGCCTCGAGCTAGCGACACCGAGCTTGTCTAGCCACTGGCGAGGCTCAGCCTCGCCGAGCCACCACCAGGCGACACCATCCTGGCCACGGCGAGGCTTAGGCCGACGAGCCTCGCCGTGGCTCGGCCTCTCCAAGGGCTGGTGAGTTCGCCAACCCTCATCTGGCCGATCGCCGACGCCAACCATGGCCTAGGCTGGTGACCGACAAAAGGAAGAAGAAGAAGAAAAATGAGAAGAAAAAAAAGTGTTCCCAAGAACAAGAAACAAGTTTTTTTTACTTCTTGTTTCTATTCCAAATCGCCTTAGGAACAAAAGTATAAATAAATGCATTTCTGTTATTTTTTGTTCCCCCTAACAGAAGAATAGAAATTTTTGTTCCAGGGAACGTAAACACAATTAAACAAACAGGGCCTAATTTTCCATGTACCTTCTTAGAAAAAGCTGGGAAGACCTTTGGTCCAATTTGGTGGTGGGTACACAGCTTGAAGAATCTCCATTTTATTCAAACTTGAAGAACTATCCTACAATGGACAATCATGGAGAGGAAAAACATTAAACTTACTAAGGGCGCGTTTAGTAACGTTTACATTCGAAAATTGTTCTAGAAAACAAAAATAGAAAAAACTATTTCTATTCTGAGGAACAATTTTTGAACAGAAGAACGCATTTAGTAACTACACAAAATTTATGTTCTTGGAATAAAAAAAGAACAAAAATACATTTGGTAAACTTGTATAATTTTTTTGTTTCTTTTAATTTATTAATATTTTTTTTTTTTTTCTTTTTTTTTTTTGGCCGGTCGCCGACCTCAACCATGGCCGGCGACCGGCCGGCGAGGGCCAACGGCCTCGCCCAGCCACGGCGAGGCTCGTCGGCCCCTAGCGAGGCTCGACCTCATCTTAGCCGGGTGAGCTTGAGCTCCCCAAAACGACGAGGCCACCCGGCGAGGCCGCCCGGTGAGGCCAAGCCTCGCAGTGGCTGGGCGAGCTCGGCCTCGCTAGGGGCCGGCGACGCTCCGATGAGGTTGCCAACCATCAACGGCCGGTCGCCGGCCATGGCCGAGGCGCCGACCAGCCAAAAAAAAAAAAAAAAAAAGGAGAAAAAAAAGTGTTTTTCGAAATTGTTCTGGAACAAGAAACAAGTTTTTTCTACTTCTTATTTCTGTTCCAAATCTGTTCTCGGGAACAAAAGTGTAATTAAATGCATTTCTGTTCTTTTTTTGTTTCCCGGAACAAAAGAACAAAAATTTGTGTTCCGGGAACAGAAATAGATTTAAACAAATATGGCCTAACTTACCACAATCAAGCATAACAACTAGTAGTTTTAAGTTGATTGGGAATGCAAAATTTTCCTTTCAATGGAGCTCCTTGATCCAGTGATTTATAAAATTCTATTGATGAATAAAACGGATTTTTTTTTGTGAAAAGTAATTACGTATTGTCGATAATAAATTCAAAATATTGATGATAAGCAAAGAGCGATCAATAATTTGTTGATTAGCCCGTTTCTAATTAGTGATGGAATGACAATTTATCATGGACATACTCAACTCAACAGTATATTTCCACTTAATTTTAGATTTTAAATGGACGCATAAGTATATGTTGCCAATGAAATAATAGTTTTATCATCCACAAATCTAATAGTTGATTGACACTAATTTTTATATTTTACATGTGGATGCATAATTTGTTAAGTTACCAATGAAATAACAATCTTGTATCCACAAACTCAATAATAGAAAATCATTTATCATGCTGAGATTTAGTTTTGAGTAGTAATTATATAACTAGAACATTTATGGCAATAATCATTAATATTTGTTGCAAAATATCATCAATATACACCGTTATTTGAAATTTCATGAATTTCAAATTTACTATTGAAAGGAAGATTATTCTGTTTGGACTAAACAGAATGTTAAACACTTCTCTGTGATTATTTGATGACTCATCATCGTCAAGAAACAAGAAAACAACCGCCCTTCCCTTGACTCAACATGCAAATATCCCCTTGGAGGGATAGCCGCCAGCTCGTAGAGCAAAGGAACGATTTAAAATTTTGAATTTTTAAAATTTTTCCTTTGTTCCACAGAAAATTCAAAATTTTAGAATGCATTTTTTTTCCAGAAATATTATAAAAATGAATAAATGTAAAATATTTCCATTACAAACAAAAATAATTATGCATAAATTGTCAGTCAATCATGAAAACATTTTCTGTTGAATAACTTTTTTGAATGATATAACCAATCAATTTCTTTAACATGCTTTCCAAATCTTGAATTTTTCTTAAAACAAACGCACCTTCAATTTCTAACAATAGTTTAGGCTCCGATGGTATTTTCCTTTTGCGGTACTTTCCAGTGCATTGTCTGTGATAGTTACTTTGCAATTTTCACTTGTTTTCTGGGCCACAGAGGAAAAAGTTTCTCCACGAGTTTGGCGTTTCGTGAATCAAAATACGGAACACCATCAGCGACGCTCATGAGCGTAGCAAAAAACTTGGGCTGCAACCACTCTCGATCGTCACCGACAAACCCATCCCCCTTGGCACACACTCTTACTCAATCGAGGTAGAGCTCGCGGCGGTGAGAGCTCCTACAGCACGAATTTGAAAGCTCAGGGGGGCTGCAGAGCCCTCTGGTACAGCGCTCACATCCATTGAAGCTCTGCACGAACAGTTCGTGGGCATCCATGGCTGCGGCCCTGAGATCCGGTCTGGTCCACTGGTTGGGGTCGTCCAACCTCAATCTGGACCAGAATCCAGGCAGTAACCATCGCTAGGCCCGAACATGGGGTTTGGTTGATGCTCAGGGACGACTCTTCAAGGGACGATCTTAGGCAATAGGAAGACGATTCTATAATTTAACCATTTTCAATATTTTCATTGGCACATAACAATTTTTTCCTCCCTTAAAACTCTGTTTTACTTTCCAACATATTTTGGCCAACAACATTTTAGTTTTTATTTTGTTATTTTTTTATTAATTTTAAGAATAAATTAAAACGACAGCATCATCCGCCATGGAAAAAAATAATGAATCACTTTCATCCCTAGAGTGTAACTCCGTGATATTTTTGGGACATTTGGTGAGGTCATTTTATCCCCAGGAAATGTGTACATGATCTTTCTTGGGATTTAGCCTGACATTTAAATAAGAAGTAAGAAATTTTATGTACTTAAGAGAAATTATTTTTATAGACAATTATTACTTTTCTTTTAAAAGTTACCAGAGGATAGGGTACAAATCCGACTTACAAGCCTTCAACAATCTCGGGAAGGAAAATATCGACTAGGACTTTTTAACTATTCAACAATGAAAATTGATCAAGTGAACAGTGACAGATTAGTATGAGACCAATGGTTCAGTTGAATTTTACTATTATATTGCATGATTTACAGCAGAAAATAGTCCATCACAAGCATCTTTTGCTAAGGATTATTAACTCGCTCTCTTATCTCCATACACAAAACAATAGCAAGCTCTATCCTACTAACTACAAACAGGTGACAGGAGGATGATGAGTGAATTTATCACCTTTGCTCAACCTATAAAGCCAAAAACCAAAGCTCCTATACATAACCCTCAGCTGCTGCCAAGTGCCGCTGAGAGACTCCAGCCACTAATCCAAAAGGAAATCTAGCTCGTTGGGTAGTGTAACTCTTTTTCGCAGTAGGGACTCGATTGTTGGACATTTCCTCTTTCTTCCGCCTCTGGGCCTGGGTCGAAATTGCTCATCTAACTCCTCAAAATCACCCTGAACCCAAGGAGCCAAATTGCTAGGAATGAGAATCATCCAACTCTCATATGGTGAAAAGCCGGAATTCAACAGCAGTAAAATTGAACTTCAATATTTGAGAGAACGCGAGAATGGGGCTCACTGGAGTGTAAACATGGCTACCAGTTTTCTCGTGATGGTCTCTCACGTGCTTATACGCAAACTTCTTGCCACAATCCTTATGGCTGCATACAAATGGCCTCACCTCAAGATGAACAGCCTTCACATGCTGACGTAAATTTGATTTCTGTCAACAAGAAAATAATCAGCTAATGTACACTCAACAGGCACATGATAAATGAGCTCACGCTCAAGATCACATCTTACTGTTGAAAAAATGCAGAGATAACCCTCAATATCACATCTGAATGCTTCTGAATCAGCCGAATGTTTCTTCTCATGCGTGCGGAGATGCCATTGGATATTCTTCCTCAACTGCTTAGTCCCAAATATGTTGCAATTGACTAATCGATGAGCCGACCGCATGTGCTCCTTCAGATAGTCAACATTGCTGAAGTATTTCATGCACTCAAAACAGAAAGCCTCCAGAGTCTCCAGTTTGACTGCAGCAGTGGAACTGACATTATTATCAAATAGCACATTAAACAACACATGATATCATTCGGCTTCACCAAGACACCTTCATAATTAAGTGACTTACCATGAGAATCCTTATGCTTAAGGGTGATCGGGTCCAGGGTGGGTAGGGTCTAGACCTGGACCCTGTTCCCGACCCTGTTATAACCGATTCTCTTTTTTTGGACCCTGTTCCTGACCCTGTTTACATTGGACCCTGTTCCCGACCCACCCTGTTTTTCCGATCCGGGAACAGGGTCAACCCTGTTTATATTGGAACCTGTTTTGCAAAAATTAATGTACAGCACTCATATTTAAAATAAAGCGTTTGATACTCATATCGATCAGCATAAGCACATCTACCGTTGTAGCAAATAATTTGTACCTCATAACATCACTAGAAAAGGAAAAGAAAGAGTATTTCATCACATCACAGGTATCCACTCTACCTCCATTGATCATTTGCTGTAAAGAAAAGGCAAAAAGAAGAATTAATCGTATTCCACTGCCCCATCAACGGACCAATCATCGCATCTCAACCACTTCCATGATATTTAAGCTGCAACAATGCCAACAATGGCATACATCAATTGCTGAAACCAGAAAAAAATAGAATGCAACAACTTGAGGCATTCGTTTTCTCACAAGAAAGATGTGCAATAACTTACCATTGGTGGTGGCAAAACACGAGCATCAACGACATCAAGTTCCTTTCTCACCGACATTCCAAAGAGAACTAAGATTATGCAAAATTTATTGACTGGAAAAAGATGGATACTTTCTCTTGTGTAAGACAACTAAGATTATGCAAAATTTGCAGATCACCAATGAAGCCACTAATTAATGTCATGTAATTCTATTCTTCTGTTTTCGTTGAGTTCCCATTTAATTTTTTTTTATTTCTGTTGCGTTTGAGTCATGTTTTATGACGTCAAAAGTTACCAATCAACTTAATTCATAATTAAATTACTATGCAACAACACATACCAGGTCCGTCAACTCGCGCAAAGTAGCTCTTTCCACATATAAATCTGAACCTCGTCTTTGGGCCGTTTGCCTCTCACTGCAAAGTCTTCCTTGGAATGATGGCCCCCAAGCTATTAAATTTAATTGACATTTAGCAAATGAGTAAAGTTTATAGTCTATGCCACCTCTGACAAACACCTCAGATAAATAACCCAACAAGGAAACCACCCCAACAGATGGTGAACAATTAGCAAGAATGTTGTCATCTTCATCCTTTCTATGTGAAATTAAAGTAATGTACATGCAAGAGACATCATGGAAAATGAAACAAGGGATTTTCAGAGGGAAACAAGGGATTTTCACAGCAATAAAGCTCTCAGGAGCAAACAATGACATGTAACTCATAGCTGGATCACCGTATATTCTCTGAACAGAGATGTTTATCAAATGCAAGAGCATCACCACACCCAGCTATAAAACACGTGCAATCTGCCAAATTGTTACCATGAGGCGGTGGTGCGAGCGGGAGGGGTGCGACGAGAGCAACAGAGGCGGCATCGGATGGAATCGGGATCAGCGCTCGAGCAGAGGGAGGCATGGGCGAGCAGAGGTGCGACTGCGGGTGCAGGCGTCGGTGGAGGAGTCTCGGCTGCAGGTCGCGGACAGAAGGCGGGCGGGCGGGCGACGCTGAAGACAGAAGCAAATCTCGTGGGTGAGGACAGAAGGCGGGCGGGCGACGTTGGAGTTGCTACAGGGCAGAAGCAGGGGCTCCGCTGCAGATGTCATGGGTGAGCAGGGGGCTTGGACGGACGGATTGAGGACGGGCAGAAGCAGGGGCTTGGCTTCTGGCGGTGGCGCAGGCGACGCTGGAGTTGCTGCAGGACAGAAGCAAGGGCTCGGCTGCAGATCTCGTGGGTGAGCAGGGGGCTCGGACGGACGGGCTAAGGACGGGCAGAAGCAGGGGCTCGGCTTCTGGCGGTGGCGCCCAGCTTCGCGAAGGACGAGGCTCAGGTGGAGAAGCAACAGCAGCTTCGCGAAGGGACGGGGCTCAGGCGGAGAAGCAGCAGCAGCTTCGCGAAGGGTTGGGGCTCAGGTGGAGAAGCAGCGGTGGTGGCGCCCAGCTTCGCGAAGGGGGTGAGACTCGTGAGAGAGAGGTAAAGATAGAAATTAGGGTTATGCGGTTTTTTTTTTGGGTGGCTTAACCGGTTCTCTAACCGGTTCCAAAACGATCCGGTCGAACCGGTTCCGGTGGGTAATCCTCGGAACCGGTTCCGGACCGGTTCAAACAGGGTCTGAGTTGTTGGAACCGGTTCTCGGACCGGTTTCAACCGAAACCGGTTCCCGACCCTGTTTTCCGGGTGGGCCGAACCGGGAACTGGGTTGACCCGGTTCGGTTGCACACCCCTACTCATGCTTTCGCAACTTCGATGCAAACTTGAAAACCTTGCCACATCGAACCTCCCGACAAACATTCTGCTTCAGACTCTTACATTCACCGGACGTCGATGGTTCCTCATCGTTGTGAATTTCATTCAAGTGCCTCTTCACGTTCCCTTGATATGCAAATGACTTATTACAACCATCAATAGGACAGCTGAAAATCTTGCCTTTATGCTGAAGAAAGTGACGAGCCAAATGGTCTTTTCTCCTATAGCTGGCAGAGCAATCCTCTATAGAACACTTGAAAGGCCTCTGCAAAAGAATTTAGTAAATTGACACATAGATACAGAGCATACGAAATCTCTAGACATCAATAGAAAAAAGATGAACAATGCTTCAAACCTCAAAACAGAACATACGTTACTAGGGCTGACTTGATGGATCTTCTCAGGTGGTCCCCCAACCTAATACTAGTCCAATCAAGATACAAGATTGCAGCCTCTAACATTCTGGAGTTCTTTTCGGTGGGATCCAATGCTTCATGTGATTATCATATCATAATCGGATGAGCCAACATACTTTATCCTGCAAGGTCTTAATTTCAGTATAGGCAAACTCGCCGTCGACAAATGGAAAAGAACATAACAGCTTCAATTTTCAACCAAAATTAGAACTTTTTTATCTTAGAAATCTATCTTTGAAATCAGACACACAAAAAGATTGATGCTTTCTCATGGGTGCTTCCATGTGATGATGCTTCACAAATTCAAAGCATCACCATTCCACAGCCCAGAAAATCATGTACGTCCCCCAAATATCCGAATTGCTGTTTCTGACACCTCATTATAAGTTACAAATTTGAAAATTTTAAGAGCAAAGACCAAGCATGGTACATCAAAATTGTCTGTTCAACAAGACCAGTGCAACTGTAATCTGAACCCTCCACTTTACAAACTGTACCTCACCGTAGACCACCTCCACGACAGGTGTAATCTAATTGAAACTTGACTAAAATTTTCAAAGAACTTGCATTATCAATAACAAAACAGAGAGCTCCCCATACCTCGAGCAAATGGCCCTGCATATGCTGCCTCAAATATGCAGGTTTCTTGAATGTGGCACTGCATTCTTTGCAGGTATTATTAGTTTTCACCCCCTGCTTCCCCTCGACCCCTTGAGCCATTGCCGCTTCCACCTCATCCTGATAAAGACCAAATCGACATGAAAGCCGCTTCAAATCAGTTCCCATCGCGGCGGACATTCAAACGCAAGCATATTCCGCAAACTCAAAACCAGCAATTGCCGATCGAACTAGTCAAGTCGTAGCATCAGAACTCGCGGCCCGAAATAAAACGCGCTGCTTACGAAGCATCGGAAGGCGACAAAGTGAGGAAGCACGAGGTAACAAGAAGTTCTGGCACGAGGTACATTTTTCTTGTTTTCTTTCATTCACTGATATTTGTCCTTCTTGACCTTTTCCTCTTACAGATCAAGAACCACCAGATCATACTCAAACACTACATGAGTTTCAAAGCTACGATTTGGGATCAAGACACCCAGACTCCAAGCTGCACATAGACAAGCTTAGCCATCGACCGTTTGTACTCTTACACAAACAACTGAGATCGGTCACAATCTCCAGCCTCTGCCTTTAACCGTTATAATCCACCATGACTCATACATGGACTCGCAAGGAAACCAAGCATGAGAGACTAACACGGTAGAAGCCTCGGTCAAGAATGTCACCAGAGCTGAAGGTCGAGAACAATAACTCCAGATCATATACTCATTGCCCACTACCATGGAAATCACCGGCGACGTAGCACAGAACGAAGAATTATAATGGTTAAGAAACGTATTCGGCCATTGTGAAAACATCAGAACTCATGCTTAAGTGACTTGAAAATCAATTAATATCACTTAATCTATGTCCGCATACTTTCGGATTCCAAAAAGGACGAAACTAATCCGCAATTAAACCTAATAAACATTTCGTCGAACAGATTGCAGTCAACCGATTGAGGAGCAGATTTTTGCGATTTCAAACTCGTATTCGTGACCTTACGCGCAAACGAAATTAACATGTGAAGTTCAAAATCAAATACATGACTCTAACGTGACCAATCCTAATCGAAACAAAACGAGCTTTACATTCGCTTCACCTTCGCCAGAATCACAGCATTATGGAGAATCGGAGATTACCTCATCAATGAAGCCAAGCTAAGTCGCTGTCGGCCGTCCGATCAGCTAAGGGAGCTCTCATGCTCGTCGTCGTCGGTTAAAATGAAGACCGGTAGAAGAGCTTCAAGCGAGTTCCGGCCACTTCAATCTTCACGGCCACGAAGCAGAATTGAACAAGGGGCTTCCCGGGAGGCGGCCGTCCGGCGATGGCGACGTCGCCTGGGGCGGTGATGAGCTAGACATGAGAAAGAAGTCTCTGGAAATCGATTCCCGAGGGAAATCCGAAATGGGCTCCGATTTGGAAATCCAGGAGTGAAAGTTTATGGGTCAAGCGAGCCCACACGTTGATTGAAGTCTTATGGGTCACATTCATGAGCAAATGGGTTTGGGCTTGAGTTGATGGGTTTGGATCAAGCTATCGGGCCAAATTTAAACTCAATGGTCGAATGGGCTTCAAAAATGATCTTTCTCTTCCTCTGTCTTTTCTCATTCTTTCTATTATTATATTTTTTTTATTTTTCAGATTTATTTATCCTATATGTGCATATACAATTTTGTCGACAAAAAGATTCCGATGTCAGTAGCAATCTTATTTTCCGATCATCCGAATGCCATATAACTTTTTAATATTTTAAAAATAATCCATATAAGTGTCATGTCGTCTAGATTTCTTACACTTGAATATATATTTGGAAAAGTTATGGCACTGAAGTAGTTGAAAAAAAATTTGACACTCAAGTGAGCGTCGTATAATAACATTTGTGGTGTGCACATCCCCAATTCTAATAGTCGATTAGCTCTTGTTTTAATAATTCACAAGTGGACACATAACTATATGAAAGTTACAAATGAAATATCAATTCTACCATACCCAATAGTAAATTACCACAACTCATGCCATGATTTAGTTTTATGTAGTAAATATAGAACATAATCGATTAGTTATTAGACCATTAACTGTAGATTGTAACTTTTGTGCAACACTCACTTAAATGCAGTAACTTTATTTTTTAATCATTTAGTGTCATATACTTTTTCTCACTTGAGTGTCATAATTTTTTGAAGATATTCCTTACAAAGTATCATGCCATGTTAGATTTCCAACACTTAGGTGGACGTTCTAAAAAATTTATGACATTCAAGTGATCAATTGAGAAATATTGTACTAAAATAAATCCTTTTTTTTTTTTTTTTTTTGGGTAAAGTTATGAAACTCAAGTGATTGATAAAAAGTTACAGCACTAAAGTAAGCGTTACACGAAAATTATGATACTTATATTGTAATTATCCCAAAGTAAATCACTAACATTGCTGCAAAATCAAGTCAATATGCATTAGCAATAGGTAGGAAGTTGCGCAATGTATTGTTGAATGAGCACGATATGTTTTGGAATCAGCATGCGAGCAATATATTGTTGGAAAGTACACTCGAAGATGATTGTTTTAGTGCTTGAAAACTTAACTCTTTTGAGTTCATATCGACCTCAAAACGAATCTGCCTCGTTAGATCAAAGAATTAACGAATTGTTAATGTAGAGGAGTCCAATCACGACGTCCAATCCTCCAATCCTAGTGTCCACACTCATGGTTGTGGTGTTCTCGATGTCAGTGTCCATTGAAAGTACTCTTTTTAATCCCTTACACTTAGAGTTGCTGAATTGATTTTATATAAGGAAAACATACGGGGTAAGCGGACTCTCCATCAACTATTTGGTGAGCAGATTATGAATGACATCTATCAGTACCCTTAAATGCTCAGACTCTACAGGACAATTTGGTATGGACTGTTACAAAATGATGGATTTTTACAGTGAAGAGTGCATATAATTGGATGTAAGCACGAAGGAAAAATCACTCAACAGCACAGGCATTATCATCATTCCAGCTACCACGCATGGAACAAAATTTGGCAATTAAAGAACCCCCCTCCCCTCCTCCCCAAAAAAATAAAAGTCAGAATCGTACCGTGGGGCATTTACCGAAACGCCCTGTCACTAACGACAACTTGCTTAGGTGAAGAATATTACCTGACTTGGGGTGCCCATCCTATCACCATGAGAAGTTGAGACAATGGAACACCTCCTTCTACGTTGCCCCTAGACTACTTCCGTTTAGACAAACCTTGTCATCCAAATCCATATTTCGAGTTATAGCATCTCACGAATAGAAGGTTGGTTGTGTAATTTTCTTGAATTTTTAAACCACTCACCTCCCTTTGACACAATCGCGGCATACTTTTCTGGTGTATCTGGAAGGCGAGAAACAACTTTGTATTCCGGCTTCAAACAAATCCAAAAGCCTTAGTTGACTCAACCCTCAATATAATCAGCAACTTCAGAAAATGGAACCCCCAAGAAACAATTTCCAACTCGATGAACAGGACTTGTCTCATGCTTGGCTCCCACTAAGGCAGAATACTCTGAAGATGAACACTGATGCTTCTTACATGATGGGGTCTCTAACGGAAACAGTTCCATGCTTGATCTGAGACGATTTGGGGGTTATTTGTGATGGCTCTGCTAGATCTGTCCAGCTTCATCCCCTGTTCAACTAGAAGCCCTATCTCTTTTCAAGGGACTGAAGCACATGCAAGAGAGAAAAAGTGAAGCCTTGAGTTCGAGTTAGATTGTTTGAAAAGAGTCAACGCCATCAAGTACTCAAATAAGAATTTATGGGAAGCCACTGCACTTATCTTGGAAGCTCGCGACTTATTGGGCCGACTTCCTAACACTACCGTAGCCTATGTGGGGAGAAGTGCTAACCAAGCTGCAGTTTGGGTGGCTAAAGCCTAGAGACAGAATGCCCTTCCCTCAAATTGGGCTATCAATCCACCTCAAGACCTTGGGAATTTACATTATTTTGATGCCCCTTCGATGGGCTCTTTTGTTTTCAGGACTCCTTAATTCAATAAAATTTGCTTTTCCGACCCCACCCTCTAAAAAAAAAAAAAAAAAAATCCCTTAAACCTAGGAATTGAATTTCCATCTAGTCTCGAGCGCATATTTATCTATTCGTGTCCATGATCCAATTGCATGTCTATGGCCAAGTATTGATCACGATTTACGTTTTGTTGATTCCATGTTTGTCTCTAAATTTCTCATGTTAATAGGATTGAGAGATTGCCATGTTTCGATTCCCCCATGCATGAACTTAATCAGAAAAAGGTCACGTCTTTATCACTTAGATTAATCTCTTTTTGCGTGGATTTGCCCTTGATAGAATCATATGGATGATCTTTTTGCATGTTAACATTGAATTGGGTCAGATTGACGATTCCTTTGCATGTTGTTCATGGCCGGTCCCCTTGGTGCTCTTTGATCATGCCCCCTCCTCGTTTGATTGCATGGGTTTTATGTTGTCTCGCATTGATGGCCCTTACTTTAATTCCTTGCATCTAGGTTAGGGTTTGTCTCGCTTGGAAGAATTTTGATCATCTGTTTTGCTATGATTCATGGAAAATAACCTAAAGCTTCGACCTTTGATCAATGCTTCTCACGTCAAAAAGATACAAATTTTTCAGGGGAAGATCAAACATTTACTGCTTTTTATTAATGCATATAGGATACAGTTTGCTAGTTCATGTAGATTAGTGAGAAAAAATCATTATAATTGCAACTTTTATGATAATGTGGCATTGGAGCACTGATGGCACACTGTAGAAAACACGTTTTTTTTTTTTTTTCCTTTTGACTTGAAAAGTACATAAACGAGAACAAGAGAATACTTAGACCAAAACTAACAAACAATCGAGGATAAAGTTTGATTTTTATGGAAAAGCAGAACCAATTATCTCAATCGAGAAGGATGCACGATGGAGTGAAGCTAGAGAAAACAGGGGTTTGTCTTTTGGCAGATTTCACCAGCACAAGGATGGCAGCGATAAGATTAGGTCGCAATGAAATGACAACTTCCCGTGAGGACAACGAAGATACTCACAACATAGGGGAAAAGTGCCAAAAAGTCCTAAACCTTTTGCATTTGTCTTGATTTAGTCATAAACCTTTTTTGGTCTTAGAGATTTAGTCACTAAACCTTTTTAAGTTGTGCCAATTTAGTCATTTCCGCCAATTTTGGCCGGATTTTGCTTGGGCCTTGGGCGGTGACATGGCTCGATCGGCTGACATGGACAACATTTAATAATATTTTAATATTTTTATTTTTTAAAAAATATTTTAAATATTTTTATTTATTTTTGTCTTTTTCCTCCAGCCGATCGCCGAGGTCCGGCGACCGGCCAGAGGCGACCTCCAGCGAGGGCGAGGCCAACCTCGCCGGATCTGGCGAGGTCGAGCCTCGCCCGGCCCTCGCCCCGCCTCGCCAGATCAGGCCATGGGCGAGGCTCGCCCTCGCCGGATCTAGCGAGGCTCGACCTCGCCAAATCCGGCGAGATTGGCCTCACCCTCACTGGAGGTCGCCTCTGGCCAGTCGCCAGACCTCGGCGACCGGCTGGAGGAAAAAGACAAAAATAAATAAAAACTAAATAAATAAATAAATAATTTAAAAAAATAAAAAAATATTAAAATATTATTAAAAGTTGTCCACGTCAGCCGGACGGTGTCCGTCAAGCAAAATCCGGCCAAAATTGGCCGGAAATGACTAAATTGGCACAACTTAAAAAGGTTTAGGGACCTGAACCCAAGACCAAAAAAAGGTTTATGGTAAATCGGCAGACAAACGTAAAAGATTTAGACTTTTTTTTGCGACTTTTCCCCACGACATAGAGCTGCTCTCAAAGACAACTGGAGTAGATCCGTGACTGCGACGCGCTGTGGCCGATAATGATACTCTTGAAGACAATTGGTTGTGGCCACTGTCGAGGATGAAGATAGGTGGACAATAAACAGAGGACTTGGACCGCCGAACGGTGGTGGTGGTCTTACTGACAAGATGGAAACAATGATGGCAGAGACGGCTTTTGTTCTTCAAGACTAAGGCAAGAATGAAGATAAAACTATATTACTTTTCTTGATATTCT
Source organism: Eucalyptus pumila (assembly GCA_016097595.1). NCBI lineage: Eukaryota > Viridiplantae > Streptophyta > Magnoliopsida > Myrtales > Myrtaceae > Eucalyptus > Eucalyptus pumila. Next base: position 11,840,922 of record CM027846.1, read on the forward strand.
ATTACATTTAGATTGTGTAAATATTCTACGATCTTCAGAAGAGAGGGAGAGATCAAGGGGTATTTATATCCGAATAGTATGTACAGGTTAGGAAATAATCTAATCTAACAATAGAATAAGTTATCTTACTCCAACAAGGAAACTATTTGTTTTAAGAAATCATAAAATATCAAATAATATCCTTAATACCAAATAACATTTCCAACAATATTCTCTAATAGAGATTTCTCAAATCTCAATAAATAAACTTAAAACAAAGCCTTAGACATGATGGTCTGTGAGAGAGGGATCTGGAAAATTTTGGTTGAGATGGGCGATTTAACAACAGAGAATTGCAGACAGGAGGAGGAGAAAAACAGGGAATGGTTCAGCTTGGAAAGAGGGAGCGGTAGTCAATGGTAAACGCCTCCCGGTGGGGACGATTTTGTCTAACGTTAACGTTAGCTGCGGGACTGACGATGTTACTTTCTCTGTGGGCCATGCGTAGGGAATAGGAGCAAAAACGCGTTTTTATTTGTCCGCTCTTTATATGTTCGCGGATTTCGTGGTGTCAATTTTTCTTAATTTCAGACGTTGGCCGAACCAAGAAATCAAAGCTCCAATTCGATTGGATATGACCAGCTTTGGGAATTTGGATCTAAGCTAGTCAATGATGAAAATGGAGATAGCATTATCATCAGAGCCATTGAAGCCAAGATTGAATCGGAGATGGATTCGGTTTTCATGTCAATGGGCCCTTTTATTTTATTGGATTGAAGATAAATTCAGTGAATGAACAAAAGGGTTTTGGAAATATCACTTGATCTCTAAAATAAAGCACCTTCCGATCACTTATGTTGCACTTGTATTGTGGTTCTAAAAAGGGAATCTTATCGCTGGGCGGACTTCCATGGTAGATGGAAGGTAATTTACCATATCCCAATTTTCTTTCTATGTCCCCAATAGGTAATGTCATCTTGCACAATGTCCCGACCTTGTGCAAGATTCTCTTAGAAGAATGCTCAGTGCAGACCAAGACTGACTTCTAAATAGAGTTTGGAAGATTTTTCAGCAGGTACTGAAAAGAGTGCTGTACTCAAGCCTCGTCGAGTTGATGTAGTTTAATGTTTGAATCGAACTGGAATCTAAAATCCAAGACTGGACACTCAGATTCAAACTTGATCTCCATAAAAATCAACATCTCTGGATCAAGTTTGGCTCTTGAATTTTAATCTTTTTAATATTTTGTAATCTCTAGATGAACTCACACATACCATAGGCCTACCATATTAGTTAGAAATTTTTTTGGTTAGAAGTCCTAAATTTGTATAAAAATTACAATCAAATCGAAAAACTGTCAAAAAGTAAAATGTGGGGAGGGGGAATTTTCTAATAATATAAGCATTCCATCTTAGTTATAACAATCCTCACTAAAGAATTTTCTTCATTGCACTTTTCTTCATTTCAGAACTCCAGGAAAATAGTTAAATAGTTATGTCATATTCTTATTTCTATACCTACTTCTATTTCTCCCATTGTTAAGCAAAAGTTCTACAGATCAATAAACAGAATCGTCATTTTAATAGCGAGGAAGAAATATGAAGAGAAGAAAGGATGAAAATATTCTTATTCAAGTTCAATAACTAAGATATGGTGGAAATATTCATGGACATGAGTGTCTGAACAGCACTATATCCCAAAATCGATAATAAGCAAACCTCCATGATCTGATAAAGACTAATGGACCACAAAATACCCAAAAGCCAACAACGAATCCAAGTGACATGCTCATGTAAAACCACATCTTCTCACCATCATCATTATTGCGATCGTCACCTGCTTCTTCCGTCCCGTTCGTGGTAATTGAGCAACTCTTGTTGAGCATAAGGCCACACAATCCGAGGTTTCCTTCAAAAGAACTTTTGGAAAATGTGAGAAATTGTCCGCTTGTTGGGATGCTTCCTACAAGTTGATTGTTTGAGAGGTTCAAAAACGAAAGGAAATCAAGATTCACAAGTTGAGCCGGTATGGTTCCATTGAGGTAGTTCCATGATAAGTCCAATGACTCAAGTTGATGAAGATTCCCCAAAACAGGAGGAATTGAACCCAAGATGGCATTATGTGATAGGTTCAAGAAATAAAGTGCTTTGAGATCTCCAATGGTGTCTGGTATTGGACCCTCCAATCTATTACTTGAGAAGTCAATCGATGTGAAAACAGTCAAAATCTTGACGAGTTCTAGCCGTAGACCTTTCAAGGTTACACTCATCGTATCTTGATAATATACCCCACGCAATTGGGAATATTGATACTGTAGGTGATTGAAGTCTACATTAGCCTTCATAGCCTCCCAAGATGTGAGGAGACTAGCAGGCAATATGCCACCAATATTGTTTGAAGACAGGTCAATGATTTGTAGCTTCTGCCAAGTGCTAGGACTCTGTGGACATCCAATCTCCCCATGCAATTTGTTGGATCGTAAAACAAGGACACGGAGACTTGATATAGCCTTGAAATGGCATGGAAATGTCCCGTCTATCTTATTGTTCCCAATGTTCATAACCTCCAACATTGTGCAACCTGCCAGCGACAATGGAATTTTCCCCTACAACAAATTCTCACTCAAATCAAATGTCTTCAAACCGCATGTTCCTAGGATGTTTTGCGGAATATCACCATTCAACCGGTTGTTCCTTAAATTCAATACATTAAGGGACGCCATCATTAAACAATCAGGAATAGTTCCGTTCAGATTATTATGCGATAAGTCGAGCACTTCAAGATAATGAGCTTTGCAAATCGACTTCGGGATGGACCCATGGAAATTGTTCTTCGAAAGAGAGAAGAACCCCATCATTGATAAGTATCCACCGATGTTATCCGGAATAACGGAAGTAATGTTGTTACTTGAGAAATCCAAGTACAAAGCGTATGACGGCAAGGGTAGCACATTTCCTCTAAGCATGTTTGCATGGAGGTCGATGACAGATAGAACAGAAGTAAGATTGCACGGAGGTGTTTCGAAACCTTCAAAGATATTAGAGGAAAGGTTAAGAAATTGAAGATCTTTTGATGTCCATATCCATTGCGGTATCTCCCCTCGAAAATAATTGTGCGAGAGGTCGAGGTAGACCAAATTGGACTGGTTAGCCAAAAACTGAGGCAATGTCGTCAACTGACAGGAAGCCAATTTTAACTGAAAAAAATCAGGGAAGGAGGATGTAATAGTAGAAGCAGATGGCATAGCATTAATGGACAAGCCACTATATGATAGATCAAGATAAGTTAAATTTCTGAATCCCTCAAGTGCATCAATATTTATTGAGCCACTGAAATTATTGAAAGAAAGTGAGAGGTAATTAAGCCCTTGTAATTCAAATATGGATGCTGGTATTGACCCTTGTAACTGATTGCTGCCCAAATCAAGCAAGCCCAGTTGATATGAAGAGACATTCAGATTTATGATAAGCTGACCAGAAAATGTGTTGTGCGAAAGCATTATTGTCTTCAATCGGGGAAGTGTAAACAGAGCTGGGGGAATGTGGCCTTCCAATGAATTGTTTCGCAGGTCCAGAGATTCAAGATTCAAAAAATCTTCCCAGCCAACAAAGGGGATCTGACCCGTTAAAGCATTATTGGATAATATTATTCGGGTCAGATTTCTGGATGCACCGTATGGCGGAACTAAACCAGTAAGATTATTCCAAGACAAGTCCAAATAAGTCAGCTCCGACAGGTTCTTCATCGAGCTTGGGATCGACCCGCTCAACTTGCAACGAGACAGATCTAATCTTGACAATTTTCTTAGATTACTGATTGAATCTGGAAGCCTCCCTGAAATATTCGTTTTACTCAGGACCAGGGTCTCAAGAGAACTATCCTCCGGAAAATCGGACAAAGAACCCTGAAGAAGTTGGTCAGATGAGAGATCAAGGGTTTGAAGTGTTTGTACCTGGAGAACTTTTTGAGGAAATTCTCCCCACAGGCCACATTCACGCAGGCTCAGTGTTTTCAAGCTGGAAAAATTCAGTAAGAAACTAGGAACTGTGGTGGAAAAGTTGTTACCATCGAGTTGAATGACCGACAAATTAGCAAGACTCATAAGAGAAGCGTCAATAGGACTAGATAGAGAACAGAAAGACATGCTTAACACCTCAAGTTTTGGCACTGAAGAGGACAACGTGTTGCACCACTCACTTCCCTCAGCAGACACATCGACTTGATCAAGGTACAGTTCCCTCAACTCCCCCAAATTCCCAATCAGCGACCGTAAAGAGGGCTTCTCCAGTTTCAGCAAAGGCAGTTCAATTAAATATAGACCAGAAAGATCAAGAGTACGTAGCTTCGTCAGGCGAGATAGATCCACTGGAATTTGCCCGGCGAATCCTGCATGGGACAAGTTGAGATGTACCAAGTGGCTGAGATTCGTGAGGCCGAACGGAATTGCTGAAGAGTCGAAGTCGTTGAAAGCCAAGTTTAGGCTCCGAAGGAACTCAAGCTTGAAGAGACTCGACGAACCGTTGATTCCCCCAGAGATTGACTCATTGCTCAAATCGAGACCGACGACGAGGCTGTCCTCGCACGTCACGCCGCTCCATGAACTGGCGCTTCGGTCCCACTGTACTAGCTTGGAAGACTTAGAGGCATTGAAGACGAGGCTTTTTCTCAGCTCAAGCAAGAGCGATCTCTGATCAACGCTGAGACACTGGGCTGAAGCTGAAGCTCCAACAACGTCGAAGTAGATGGAGATCGTGGATATTGCAAGAAGCCATGAGATGATGGAACCGTTCATCGCAAGAGGTTGAAGAGGAGCGTGAGAAGTGGGAGCAGGGAAGAGGGAATCAACTGAAAGGAAGCTTCACATGGGAGTGGACTCGTCGCCCAACTTTTAAGTGCATTCTAGTGTCAATTTTCGGGACGTCATTAGTCACCAAATTTGACTTATACCACTTTTGAAAATTCCAAGAAAAATCAGCAACATTGCGCAACAAAGTGACATTCTTTTTTATCATAATTTTTCAGTCGAAACAAAAGACCATATTTATGTTTTCTAAGAAAAAAAGGAAAAATAAAAGAAATATGCCTAAGATGTTGAGACTAGAACTTGAGATCCCTTGAAAATGCTTTTGGTTCACCTTATTTTAAAATCATAATACCAATGTCATTATGTGATCAATGTTGTCTTCATACATCAACATAAACCATGCAGAGAATGGTTAAAAGCAAACAATATAGATATTATATCCAACTATTTAATTAAATATGTAGATTCAAGAAGATAAATAAAATGATTTACTTATATTTGAATTTTATTTGTAAAATTTTATAACATTATCAAAGAAGTGAAAAAAATATAAAACTCTAGAATCGTATCAATATTAGGATTTCACCTTTTATATACAACATGCTAGTTGACTATATTGGGTCAAGCAATCACATGAAAACATTGAACATATTCCAATCAAGCCTAAGACCAGAGTATATGTAATAGCTTTTTAGTTTACTTGACTAGAGAATGCAAAATTATCATCGCAGAGGTCCCCTCACAAAATCCCATTTTAAATAAAAACAGAATCTCGTCTCCAGATGGTAGATGCGTAATGTTGGTATTAAACTCGATAAAAAAGGAAGAAAACGGAAAAAAGGGCAAAAGTAAAACGATAGAAAATGGGCGTTGTCTTTACTCCGAGTGGTATAAAGAGTAGTATAAAGGAAAATAAAAAGAGGAAAAAATCCGAAAAGGTTTAAAATTAAAAGAAAGAAGAGAAAAAACGAAGTGGAGGCGTAGGAGATTGATCCATCGTGCACGTCGGACAAATACCATGGCCCACCTTTTCCCGTCCAAGGGATTATCACCATACTTTCTCTCCCTTTATGCAAGTTATACTATATTTGATAGAAATGCGTGTTGATTGGCTATAGGAGCAATCGACGCATGGCAAATCCTGATAGTGGCCCTGCATTTTCTTTTTCGGTATTGCATATTGTTATATTTGAAGGTTTTCTTCCTTATTTTTTTCATAGCGAGTTTTGCTATGCTAAGAGTGGTTTGATAGAGATTTTTTAGGCTTTTAATTTTGTTCTTTTTGGATTGAGCACTCAAGTGCTGAGTTAGCTTTCAATAAGACTCAAAACCAAGACTATAAGGAGAGGAGCAAACTCTCCTGCTATCTACAACAACACCTAATCGTTAGATTTTTAATGTAATTAAATTGTAAAAATCTTACATCAACCGAAAAAAGATCCTATTGAGTAATTCATAAATAAAAATCAACCCTCCAATGAGCACCACATTGCTCTAGCTAATGGAAAGCTTCATCTTCTCTTTTGGTGCAAGATTTTAACAATGTAACAAGAAAACTAGTTATCATAGTATTGTCAAGCACCGAAGAAACATCATTGAGTTGACACCTCTTTTTTAGACAAGCTTAATATAATTGAATAGAAATCTGACTTGAATTGCGGCATGCTAAACTAAATCACCCCATGGTGCTCTACTCTTAAATATTTGACTTGAGCCCCAATAGCTGCCTAGACATTTGACTATAGCTTCACTTGTCGATGATGCTCGCAATTGAAATAAAAACTTAACACATCTATGGTACGTAGTTGTTGCCTATAGCTTCACTTGTCGATGATGCTCGCAATTGAAACAAAAACTTAACACATCTATGGTACATAGTTGTTGCAAATTGGAGCATTAATAGCACCATAGAAAGCTTTATTTATTTTTTATTCACAATTGAAAAGGAAAAAACATAAAATAGAAAAAAAATAAAAAAGAAACTAAGACCAAAACCAACAAACCATTAGTTTTTGATTTTGACGAAGTAGTAGAGACAAATGACCACGATCAAGAAAGATGCATGAACGAGTGAAGCTAGAGAAAAAAGAAGCTCGACTTTTAATAGACTTCACTGGCACAATGATGTTTCTGACATGACTGATGAGGCCTTAGAGAGATGGCAACTTCCTCTAGTGATGAGGGAGAGACCATCGACTTGCAAGATAGAGCTACTTTCGGAGACAATGTGACCATATTTGTGACTATGACAAGCAAATGCCTATGGGGCACTCTTGAAGACAACGACTTGTGGTTGCCGTGGAAAATGAAAATACTGAAATGTTACATCTTTACCTAATAATTTATCTTTATAATGTGTTATAATCAAGAAGTATGTATTCCCGAACAATATATACATGAAAGGAAGTAATCTAATGTAACAAGCAAATTAGTTATTTTAATCTGACAAGGAAATCCTAGGAGATAATCAAATGTCAAAGCAATATCCCTAATATCTAATAATATCTCTAATAAAAATCTTTTAAAAGGAAATTCTCTAATATTCATAAATACAAAGCCCATAAAAATGAGGGCACGAGAGAGAGGCATCCAGGAAATTTCGTGCGAATTGGGCAATTTCAAGAATAGAGAAATGTAGGGGAGGAGGAGGAAAATAGGGGATGCTTCCGCTGGGAATCATGGAGCAGTTAAAGTAAACGTCTGCTGGTGGGGACGATTCTGTCTGGTGTTGACGTAAGTTGTGGGAAATGATGTTACTTGCTCTGGGGACTCCTGCGTAGGGAATAGGAGCAGAAACGCGTCTGCGTGTTGGCTTTTCTTTATTCGTTTGTGAAATTTTTTGGTGTCAATTTATGTTGCGCTGGCCAGATCAAGAAAAATCAAACTTCAATGGAGAGGATACCACAAGCTTAGGTAATTGGTATATAAGCTATGGTCAGTGATGAAACTAGAGATAGTTAATATCATGTCTTGAACTCCCAAGGGCACGAACATTCCTCCACGATCAATCAATTGCGACATCCCAAGACACGTTACCAACCCATTCTTTTTATCTTTTAATTAAACACGAGCAAAAGCATTATATAAATACCCAGTCGAACATAATAATAGGGATAGCCAAGAAAAAACACAATAACATCAAACTATTGTTCTCGCCTTCCTTTCATGGTGCAGCAGAGCAACAAATGTCAAAGGAATTGGAAGAGACAGTTCCACAGCCTCCTGTCACAAGGAATGGTCTTTCTCATCAGGATGATTCTCCGATGAGCGTGATGAACTGCAGGAATAAGTAAGAAACTCGATTCTTGAGATGTTTCTGTCTCATATCGTTTACTTTTTCTCCATTGCGTCAAACATAGTACCTACTCTAGTGATTAGCTTAACTTTTCATTTCAATCTGAAAGCTACTTACCTACATTTATAGGATTCTTAATATAAATTACCTGCTTGTGCACGCTATCTTACTTGGGGAATTCTGTCATCTGCACTAATTTAAATACATGCATCATTCGAGAGCGCAAGTGCCTTTGATGGCTTGTGGCCTGAGGCATGGCGTAAATTGTTTTTTTGCCTCATCAAAAGTGTTGCTTCAGAGGACCTGAATATTCTTTTGATAGGAATCGTCCGTTTAGATGATCAAAATTGCTACCATTGGTAGAACACACTACCAATAACAACATGATAGTCGCGGTGTGCATTCTAGTAGAACAACGTAGTTTCAACTTCGAGTTGTGATGATAACTGTGCTCGCACTTGTGGTTCTAAAATGTTGATGAACAGAGCTGAATCTGACAAGCTACTGGCCATTCCTGTCGGTTTTGTTGGATCAGAAGAGGCGGTAAGGTCTGCTCCACATCTTGAACCTGGCGGTAATCTTGCTTGTCTTTCATTGGAAGAACAAGGAATGAAAATAAATTCTGCATTAGACGCTGCACATGCACCAATTTCTCATCTCTCGAACCTCATTGCCGACGGCCACCGGGCTGCAAACTTCAGGGGACCTTTCCAGCCATCGGACTTTTAATGGCTCGAAGTTTGAGCCACTTGGATTCATACCCTATCCCTTACTTTCTCTGAAGGTATTTATGATATTTAACACTTAGCTCGACATTTTGCGTCGTCGATCTTACTTGGTTTGGACTACCTACTGGCGAATCTCTTCAATATAAAGGTTTGGCTTGGAATATTACTTGTCAGCATAGTTGCATAGACATGGCGGTTCTGTTCTTTTACCCATTAGTGCATTCAACTCGTGGTGCAACAATCTGGAAAAAGCTTTTAATATGCTATTGAAGAGTCAGCTTTCAGCAGTGATCTCGAACAATTTCGTGTTCTCCAAACCGAGACTTGTTCAGAGTCATTGAAAGCCTTCAATTTCTGACCTTGTCCTAGGAAGGTCCTTCCTGCTTTATCTGTTTCTAGATACTTCAAAAACCATTTAAAGTAATTGAAAAGACCATGCGGAAAAAGTTAATTGCTGTTGTACTTGGCGAGGCAACCCAGGTTTAAGTAGTAGCATGCACTTTTGCTACTTCTCTATGTATTCTTACTCCTGATGAGTGGCGTTGTTTGTAGCTTCCATTCAGGAGTACCTTGCTAATTCGGCATCAGGTCAGGGTTCTCTGTCTGCAATATCCGAGTGAAGTGGATATCGCGCATTCCTTTTCAACATCGGTGTCTGGTCGAATGTTTGCTAAGCAAGAAAACTCATGTGCAGGGGACAACAGTGAGGAATATAGTACTTGTTCGGAAGAATGTAAGGCACCATCTCATGACTTTTCATCGAGTGAATGCACAAATTCTTACTGCATTGAGATATTGTGCTTTTGTAATACATCACATCCTCTAACATGACATCACGTGTTCAATTTCTATTCATCGTAAAGGCAAAAATTGATAGCCACAATCATTCATCGGTTAGGCTAGGACCCATTTAGAAATAAGAGGTCGAAGTCAGAGATTGCTTGAGCAGGTAGCTGATGTCAAGCTGGTTGATCGAGCAGGGGTTGAAGGGTGGGGGTGAGAGCTTTTGATGGAAAAAAGAGAGATTCGTTGCTCAAAATGCAAACATTAACATGAAGAAAAAATTACATTGTTATGCCAAAAGGATTCACACGAAACAAAAATTATAACGAATGCCATACGGCATTCATTGTCATTTATAAAATATGGACATAATGAGTTTAATAGAAAACACCGATGCTATATGAAAAACATGTAAAAGCTTCAGAGATTACATTATCAATGATGGTACATGCTGATAGTGTTAATTATATATCGTATCTCATTTCTACAAGAGGAGAACAATCACACAATACATGATTTCGTAAACTCATTATTGTGGTCAAATTGGTAACTGCCAGAAATAATTGGAGCACTTGATGAAGATGAGACCATTTCAAGTTCTATCTCATTGTTGTCATCATCAAATGGTGCCTCTGTCGGATATAAAAGCGGTTTTGGAGGTAGTTGCAGTTTATCGATATCTCCTTCAAGCATATCTAGAACTTTCCTCATTGACGGCCGATCATTAGGGCTCAGCTGTATGCACCATAGCGCAATGATTATCATCTTCCTTGTTTCTCTTTCCTCTTCTATGACTTCTACCCTCTCAACCTCCTTTTCTTTGCTGAGTTGATCATAAACCCACAAAGGAAAGTAAATTTGACTTGAATGCTCTGCATGTGCATTTATATTTCTCCTTCTACCGGCCATTTCCATTAACATCATCCCAAAACTGTAAACATCGGCTTTATAAGAAATGCCACCAATGTCTTTGTAGAATAGCTCAGGCGCCATATACCCCAAGGTTCCTCTTGCTGCAGTTAACGATACTATGCTATGACCGATGGGATAAAGTCTTGCAAGTCCAAAATCAGAAATTTTTGGAGTGAAACTTTGGTCTAGGAGAATGTTGTGAGGCTTGATATCAAAGTGTAGAATTTGCATATCACATCCCCGATGTAGATACTCTATCCCTCTAGCTATGCCAAGAGAGTCTCATGCATTTTCTTATAATCAAGAGGATCATCACCATTCTTATTCGAAATGTGTTTATCCAAAGAGCCATTCGGCATGAAATCGTAGACCAGAGCTTGTTTGGAGTAATTGAAGCAAAAACCAACAAGTTGCACTACATTGATGTGGTGGATCCTTCCAATTGTAGCCACTTCACTAATAAAATCTTGGCCATTAGATTCTGGTTTGTTCAAAATCTTAACCGCAACTTCATTGCCACTTCTAAGGATTCCTCTATACACAGAGCCATATCCCCCCTCACCTAATTTGCATTTGAAATTTTTTGTAATCTTCTTGATATCCGAGTAAGAATACCTTATGGGCGAAAAATTGTTGTGAACTTGTAGGAATTCTTCGATGTTTGCGTCGATCGCCCGATGCCTTCTCATCCACTTATAGATTAGAAATATCAACACACATGGAGCTCCGAGTATGAATTTGTCTACGACGTAGTTGGCTACATAGAAATTGTCCATAGATTAGCACAGTGCAATAAACTTTTTGTAAACATGATTGTTTTTAATCAGACTACTTGAGATCATGATAGTTGTGAGGAGCTATGTAGCACCGACACGGACACGCGACACGCGACACGACACGACACGACACACCGACACGTTATTTCTTAAAAATAGAGAATTTCGACACGTTCCGACACGTTATATATTAAATATATTTTTTTATATAAATAAAATAATAAAATAATAATAATAATAATAATAATAATAATAATAATAATAATAATAATAATAATAATAATAATAGCCTAGAATTAATTTACACGAAAAATATTAAATAATATCATTCATTATTTTAATTTGTTACAATAATACATAAAATTTAGAGGAAAAAAGCATTGTTTAAAGAAAAATACTGAAATGATATTTTTAAATTTATTTATTTATCATATATAGCATTTTTTATTACTTCTTTCATAGTAAAAGACTTTTAAAAAAACTAAAACAATTTTTAAAAAAAACAAAACTGAAAAAAAAAATTGACCCGTGCGTGTATATTTATAGCAATTTTATTACTTCGTTTATTACTTCTTTTGTGTATATTTATATTTTGACCCCTTAAATATTAGAAATTTTTAAAATTGACCCCGTGCGTGTCAGAATCGCGTGTCGGAACATGTCGGAGAGAGTTGATCGCGTGTCGGATTTTTCGACACTCGTTGACCGCGTGTCAGGACGTGTCGAAGCGTGTCGGATACGTACCGGAGTGTCGGACACGACACGAAGGCTTCCAGAGAGTGTCCGTGTTACATAGGAGAGGAGAAAAGGCCCAGCAGTCATACCCAAGAAAAAGGCGAGGCGCGAACCTGCAAGTTCCGCGTACCAACGCTTGGCCCGCGCAGAAGTAGGGGTGACTGCAACAGATTAATTAGAGTCGGTGATCAATCAATGAAGAATTAAATTTATCATTTTAGCAGTTAAACATAAATATAATTTACTCTCCTTGACAGCGCTCAGATCACAGTTAATTCAATTCACCTGGGGAATCCATGCCATCGTAGCATGATATTTTCTCTTGAAGAAAAGCGATCTTGCTTTTGTTCACCAATATATACCAAATGATTCATAAGTTCACGTCTCGCTCCGCGTAATTCTAATTTACAAACGTCATTCAATACGCGTGCAGTTTATTTAACCGCATAACAATAACAGCTGTGCAAGGGACACGAGCAACAATTAAATCAACCATTTTTCCCCAAACAAAAATGAAGTAACAATGTCAAATCCAGAAAAGCTCCAAGATTCGTAAAATAAACGAGAGCAGTGCATGCCGACTCTACTAAGAAATCTATTTAAACTTTTCAACTTAAGTGATGTGGCAATTTTTTCTATTATGTTTTTAAAGAAAGTAGTGTCTTAATGTGTGGATTTTATTAAAAATACCCAATTAAAACCTGCCACGCCACTTGGTAGGTAATTTTGATCAGATCTCTCAGTGAAGCTAGCATTTAAGGAAAGGAGGAGGAAGAAGAGAAAAAGAAAGAACAGCTTAAGGGAACGTTGCTTACTGATATAATAGCCGCAGTACTCCCTTCGGAATCCAAAACCTAAGAAGTGACATGGAAATAATCTTTTCCAAGAATTGTCGGGCGGATAGGAGAGATTGAATCCCTCGACCATCTTGTTGTGGAGGTCCTTGTATGGTAAGCTCCCATACTGATCCCCTTTCCACCTTGAGATTTGATCCGATGCGAATGCCATCATGGTTACAGTGCAAGAGTCCTTGATATCTCCTACTTGTAATTGCTGTACAGCGTATGAGTACACCTTCATTTGGGAAAAATATGGAGGCGTGTCGGCAGAGTATGCGCCCTCAATACATGGTTTGGTATCAATATACGAAGTAGAAGTAACAGGTTGTGAGCACTTCATGAAGGCCACTTCGGTATTGGCATTTCGAAATCTATATGGATAAAAAATACTGAAGTTGGAGGACGCTAATGAGTAACGAGGAAGGGAAGAGCAATCACCCTTTTGCAGTCCATCATCAACCACCGTGATATCACCACTGAAGTTATATTGGTCAATATAGGAACCGTAATGAATCGACTTTACATAATATCGACCAGCATATAAATATAGAACAGTGTGGTTATTTTCACAAGCTAGCTCATACCGAGAGTTGCCACAATCTTTTGGATCACCTTTCAATCGAAAAGGATAACTTATGTTACGGATTTCACCGCAAGATGAAGGAGTGCACAGATGATTCTTCGCATCGCAGTTCGTCCCTAACAATAGCAGAACATGCGATATGAGAAGTAAAACAGGAGCATAAATATCGAGCTGCGAGAAATAACCATCTCTTTATTGTTTGGTCTGATGCAATGGAAGTTTTAGCTCACTTGGTAATGTGAGGGATGCTTAATAAAGGGTTGGGGTCATCGGTCATCGAAATGTCCAAGTCAACCCTAAAACAAAGTCTAGCAAAGAAAAACTTAAAAAGTATCGCCCCGCAAAAACACGATCCCGAGTGATAGATAGCTTTCACATTCATTAGGGAGGAAATTTCTCTGCATTTTCCAGATTTGATTTTTCTTGGCAAATTAATTCTCTCTAGAAATTTATTTTAGTATCTTAAAAAAGAATCGGTTTTAATGTTTTGTACCCTAAACTCAATCAAAATCCTTTCAAACGAGGCATTTGGTGTTCTATTTTATTTTCAAGGCCAATATTTCATAAGTGTCGCTTTGTTAAATTTTGAAAACAAAAAAGGAAAAGGATGATGTATTTCATCATATAAATATTTTCATTTTTGAGAAAAAAATTAGGATAATGTTAAATAACGGGTACATAGATTTTAACTTTTACTTGGGTTAATACCTGAAAAACCCCAAACTGGTACACTTGTGACAAATTTACCCCAAATTATTTTTTTGACCATGAAAAACCCCAAACTGCTACACATATGACAAATTTACCCCAACCAACCATAAAAAACCATAAACTAGTACATTTATGACAAATTTACCCTAAACTAATTTATTCAACCGCAAAAAACCCCAAATTGGTAAATTTGCAACAAATATACCCTCCACTAAATTAGATTAATACCACAAAAAAATCAAAAAAATTGTAAACTATGACAAACGGCGCGTAAAATCCCAAATCGGTATACTAGTCAACTGTCATGTGTCATTTAACTTAATAATTTGACAATAAAATTTAACGAAAACTGACATAGGGTAAAATTATCACAAGTGTACCAGTTTGGGGTAAATTTGTCAAAGGTATACCAGTTTGGGGTTTTTGGTGGCCAAAAAAATAGTTTGGGGTAAATTTGTCACAGGTGTACCAATTTGGGATTTTTCAGGGTATTAACCCTAACTTTTATAATGTCACTTTCTGCAAAAATAGAAAGAAAATAAAAAACGGGCGCTTCTTGCTTATAAATGATGTGAAACTTTATGAAAGAAAGAAAGCAATATGGTAAATTCTCAACTAGTGATGGGACCGACACATCTCGATTAGAAACTCATTTGCGTTGTCGTGGATCGACACACGCAAGGACTATAGATGCAACATTTGAATTCACAAAAATAATGTGATGTTTACTTATTCACTATGCTTAAATTTTAAAATCACTCTATTGTAATTGTGCTATAATTATGAATATAACCATCGTCTCTTTTCCATAATTGAACCACTTAGTGAATGAACTGACTGATCTCAACGAAAAAGGTAATACGATAATTTCTCAACCAACGATCAATCAATGTAGGTCTCGATTAGAAATTCACTTGCTTCGTCATTCTCGACACACGCAAAGACAATAGGTGTAATATTCACATGCACAAAAATCAACTAATACTTACTTATCCACTGTAAATTGAAATATCATTCTCGTGGATCAGTCAATCACTCGCCTATAAAATAATGTCATCTTTTTCTTGCAATAAATTGAACCGACCTATTACAATATCCAATTGAAATGCGCCACATCACTCAGTAAGTAAATTTTTATAGGATCCCTCAGTAGAGCTAACATTTAAGAAAAGGATGAGGACGAAGAAAGAAACAAAGAAAGAACTGGGAAAGTGAGCTTTCGGGAACCATGGTGTCTGCACCTCTCCCTTTGGTATCCGAAACCTAAGTAGCAAGACTCGAAACTTGTTGGTGTCAAGAGTTTATAATAGGAGATAGTGAATCCCTTGACCGTCATGTTGTGGAGGTCCTTATACGGTGAGCTCGCACGATTATACCGATCCTTTTTCCACCCTGGGATAAATGGCGGTATTAAAGCCTTTATGGTCATGATGTAAGTATCCTTGATGTCCCCTACTCGGAGATCAAACCCATGTACATCGTATGAGTACACCATCATTTGGGAAAAAATAGGGGGCATATCGGAAGGATATGCTCCCTCAATACATGGTTCAGTATTGACTTATGAAGTAGAAGCAAGGGGCCGTGAGCACTTCATGAAGACCACCGGCACAGCTAACGAACATGATCACTAAAGTTAGAGGTCGCTAATGAGTGAGGGAGGGATGAACAATTACTTTTTTGCCGTCCATCGTCAACCACCGTAATTTTGCCCTCGAATAAATATTTGCTAAGATAGGAACGGTCATAAATCGATTTTCATATAATATTGGCCAGCATATAGATATAGAACAATGCGGTTATTTTCATAAGCTAGCTTATGTTCAGAGTGGCTGCATCATTTTGGATCGCCTTTCAATCGAAAGTGATAGTGTATGTCGCAGAACTTGTTGCAAGATGAAATGGTGCACAAATGATTCTTCTTCACACCATAACTCGTCCCTAATAGCAGCAGAACATACAATATGAAAAGCAAAACACTAAACAGGCTTATGGAGCTCAGAGACTTAATCATCTCTCTATCAATTGATTTGATGCAATGAAAGTTTTTGCTAATTGGTAACGTGATAGTGTATGTCATGGATCTCACCGCAAGATGAAGCGGCGCACAAGTGATTCTTCTTCACATTGTAAATTGTCTCCAGTAGCAGTAGAACATGCAATATGAAAAGCAAAACACGGAACATGCTCATAAAACTCAAAGACTTAATCGTCTCTATCGTTTGATGTGATGCAATGGAAGATTTTTTAATTGGTAATGTGATGGAGGCCCAGTTACATGAATGAAAAGAGTGGGAGTCCTCGGTGATACAAATTTCCAAGTCAACTAATAAAACAAAGTCTAGCGAAGAAAAAATGGGTCTTACGTAGAAATTGCAGCCCTTGCTTTTATGGTGACAAAACACAGAGTTGGAATTAGTTATGCATAGCTTTCACATTGATTAAAAAAGAAACTTCTCTGCAGTTTCCATATTGACTTTTCTTAGTACCATTTAAAAAAAAAATCGATTTTAAACCAAAAGAAAAAAGAAAAAGAGAGAGAATCGATTTGTATGTCATGTACTCTAGAGCCACAATGAACCCACTCGACACATTGGCGACTTTTGATTGTCGTGAAAATCTCGAAGATCTAAATATGGACACAAAGTACCAAAATGACAATAAAATAAAACTAGTGCCGGTCAACGAAAATTTTCTAATTTAGTGAAGTCACCAATGATCGGTCACACATCTCAGTCAAACCGACTTATCTCTAATCTCAAATTGATTTTTAACTATGCCGTAATGGCTTCTAAAGATGAGCACGGTTGAGAAACCGATTCTGATCGAATTCTCAAGTTTATTGCCTTAAAATTCCTTAATGGCTTCCTTGGGTAGTCTAGTTATCTCGAGAGTGATCAATTCTGAAAACAACCCTATAGACGCTTCGATAAAATGCCCGATTAATTCAATAAAAAACAGAGTTGAAAATCTGGAATGTCACAGGTGGACTATCACGTCTTTGACTAGAACCTCACTAATTTCGTTGTCACACAAAGATTATAGATGCAAATTTCCAAGTCAACCATCAACAACACAAAGTCTAGTGAAGAAAAAGTGGGTCTCAGGTGGAAATTGTAGCCCTTGCAGTTAAGGCGACAAAAACATTATGTTGGAATTATTTATGGTGTGGCTTTCACATTGATTCGAAAAGAAACTTCTCTATAGTTTTCAAATTTAACTTTTCTTAGCAAATTGACTCTTTAGGAATCAATTTTAGTTCAGTAAAAAAAGAATCAATTGGAATGTTATGTATTCTAAATTGAATCAAAATCCTTTCAAGTGAGGCATTAGCATTCAATTTTATTTTCAAGGCTAATATTCCATGAGTGTTGGTTCGATAAATTTTGAAGATGAAAAGGCAAAAAAAATGTCATATTTCACTGTATGACCTTTTTAATTTGACAAAAAAATAGGATTGGTAACAAAGATAGGCTATTAAAGGGAATATTAACTTGTATAACAAAAATGAAAGGAAAAACAGGAGTTAGTGCTTCTTGGATGGTGTAACACGTTATGAAAGAAAGAAAGCAATTCGATAATTTCTAGTGATGGGACCGATGCGCATTGACTAGAACCTCACTAACTTCATCGTTGCATAAAGACTATATGTGCAATATTCAAGTTCACAAAAAAAAAAAAAAAAACAATGTTTACTTATTCACTATCAACTTGAATATTGCAATCACTCTCCCGTAATTGTGTTAGATCTATGAACAATATTATCATCTCTTTCCCATAAGAGAACCACTTAATAAATGAACTGATCTATCATTATCGTTCAATCAAATGAAAAAAAAAATGTTTATGTCTGTTTTTGACATCTAAATTTTGCCATTCTTATTTAGGACTTAGTCATATAGAAAATTATGGATTAGTCTCTAAAAAAAGTAAAAAGTAAAATAAACAATTTTCATCAAAATGCATCACGTTTTCTTTGAATTGCATCTCATATAGACATTAGGAACATTTGCATTACTAATATTAAAAATTCTAAAAAAAATTAAATTAAGATTAGAAAAAAATTAACAAAAAATAGAAACGAAGCCGGGCCGGGCTAGGGGCCAGCCTTAGCCCGGCCAATCCTTTTTCCCTTTCTTTTCCCCCCTTGTGGCCCAACCCGCTTATGTTCCTTCTATTTTACCCACGCGGCCCACCTTTCTTCCTCTGCGACCCAGCTCACTCTTCTTCCTCCTTCCTCCTCCTTCCCTCGCTTGGACGTCGCCCTTCGGGACAAAACAGAGAGGGTCCCCGGTCGAAGGATGCAGGGACGCGAGACTGCGCGCAACGTTCGCCCAGGAATGTCGCGCGATACGAAGCAGCTGGTCTCGTCCTTGAAGAAAGGGAGAGAAATGAGATAAATGGGAGAGAAAGGCAGCAAAGGGAAGGGGGGTCTCTCTGGTTTTCTTGGGTTTGTTCGGCTGAGGAAGATAAACCGAGAGAGAGAGGGAGAGAGAGAGAGAGAGAGAGAGAGAGAGAGAGAGAGAGAGAGAGCTGGTGAGAGTGAGAAGGCGAGCTCAAGAGAGAGAGAAGGAGGGAGCCGATAAGAGAGGAAAGAAAGGCAACTATGTTCTTGAGTTCTTCCGGGAGGCTGGAGACAAGTGAGAGCAATAAAGAGAGTGAGATACAACATAGTGAGCGGAGGGATGGACTGAGAGAAAGCAGGACCCAAGAGCCAAACTTCGTTCTCGGACAAGCGTTCCCCGGCCATCCCCAACATAAACCGTCGTCGCCAAGCTGGAAAGGGATATTCGCGGTCAAAAACTTCTCTCTGGGAACTCCGGAACCGAAACAATAGCTGGGTCTCGTTTTCCCCGTCCGCCAGCATGCTTGGTTTAAACAAGCCGTCCCTTTTGTCGAGTTTGAGCATTACTTGCTATTCTCTTTTGAGTCTAGACACGAGCTAGATTCTATAATGGAGGACCATTTTCACATGGAATTTCACGATCACTAAAGAGATTAAGATTGTTAATTCTTTCCATTTTCTACCTTTTTAGCATCATTTTTTATGCTGCTTTATTGTGATAATAATAAAACTTGAAATTTATACTTCTCTTTCTGCGAACTCTAAACGAAGTGGAGATCTCGTGTTCCTTATGAATATCGGTGTCTCGAGGAATGTTTGCTTAGTAGGAAAACTCATGTGCAGGGGACAACAGTGAGGAATATAATACTTGTTTTGAAGAATGCAAGGCACCATCTCATGTCTTATCATTAAGTGAACGCACAAGTTCTTACTGCATTTAGGGATTGAGCTTTCGTAATACATGATATGCTCTAACATAACATCACATGTTCAATTTCCATTCATCATAAAGACAAAATTGTCAGCCTACTCTGTCTTTACTTTGAGATGTGCTGGTCATTCATCAGTTAGGCTTGGACCCATCCCATGACATGAGGACCAAGTCGGAGATAGCTTGAAAAGGTAGTTGTCCTCGACGTGGGTGATCAAACAGAGGTCAAAGGGTGGGGATGAGAGGTTTTGATGGAAATGAGAGAGTCATTGCTCAAAATGCAAACATTGACATGAAGAAAAAATTACCTTGTTATTCCAAGACAATTCACATGAAACAAAAATTGAATGAATGCCATACAACATTCATCGTCATTTATAAAATATGGACATAATGAGTCTACCAGAAAACACTAGTGCCATATAAAAAAACATGTAAAAGCTTCACAAATTACATTTTGAATGATGATACATGTTGATAGTACTATTTATAATTTTTGCATCTTATTATAGGGGAACAATCACACAATACATGATTTCGTAAACTCATGGTCATGGTAAAATTGGGAACCGCGAGAAACAATCGGAGTACTTGACGAAGGTGAAATTGTTTCAAGTTCTATCTTAGCTTCAACATCAATAAGTGGTGCCTCTCTCGGATACAAAAGTGGTTTTGGAGGCAATTGCAGTTTATCCATATCTCCTTCAAGCATATCTAGGACTTTCCTCATCGATGGCCGATCATTAGGGCTCAATTGTATACACCATAGTGCAACGATTATGATCTTCCTTGCTATTTCTCTTTCCTCTTCTATGACATCTACCCTTTCAAGTTCCTTGTCTTTGCCGAGTTGATCATAAACCCACAAAGGAAAGTAAATTTGACTCGAACGCTCTACATGTGCATTTATATTTCTCCTTCTACCAACCATTTCCATTAATAACATCCCAAAACTATACACATCTGCTTTGAAGGAAATGCCACCAATGTCTTTATAGAATAGCTCAGGAGCCATATAACCCAAGGTTCCTCTTGTTGCAGTCAGTGCTACTATACTGCGATCAGTGGGATAAAGTCTTGCAAGTCCAAAGTCAGAAACTTTCGGAGTGAAACTTTGGTCTAGGAGAATGTTGTGAGGCTTGATGTCAAAATGTAGAATTTGCATATCACATCCCCGATGTAGATACTCTATCCCTCTAGTTATGCCAAGAGAGATCTCATACATGTTCTTATAATCAAGAGGATCATCACCATCCTTATAAGAAATGTGTTTATCCAAAGATCCATTTGGCATGAAATCATAGACAAGAGCTTGTTTGGAGTATTCGAAGCAAAAACCAACAAGTTGCACCACATTAACGTGGTGGATCCTTCCAATTGTGGCCACTTCACTTATAAAATCTTGGCCATTAGATTTTGATTTGTTCAAAATCTTAATCGCAACTTCATTGCCACTTCTAAGTATTCCTCTGTATACGGAACCATATCCCCCCTCACCTAACTTGCATTTGAAATTTTTGTGATCTTCTTGATATCCGAGTAAGAGTACCTTATGGGCAAAAAGTTATTGTGAGCTTGTAGGAATTGTTCGATGTTTGCATCGGTTGCTTGATGCCTTCTCATCCACTTCAAGATTAGAAATATCAACACACACGGAGCTCCAAGTATGAATTTTGCTGCTAGGAAGTGGACTGCGGAGAAATTTGGCCATCAATTAGCATAGTGTGATAATTTTTTTTACACATACAATTTTTGTTTGTTAGAGTGCTGAATGAGAGCTTCATAGGTGTGGAGAAAAAGGACTTATCATACCCAAGACAAAGAAGAGATTCCATACGGCAATTCGACCAAAATTGTTCTTATTACCACCTGTAGATAGTAAGAGAATTTGTGAGAGATTACTAGATATGGTTAATTAGAATTAACGACCAATCAATAAAGAACTAGATCCATTGTTTTAGCAATTAAATAATAAAAGTAATTTACGTTAAGATATACCTCAAGTGAAGGATAACTTCCATTAGGAGCATTGGTCTAGTCTCAATCACAACTTGGCATCCAGACCCCCACTAGATATTCAATGAATTGGGCATCATCTCGCATATTCAAATGCATTAAGACGAAACCATTACCTTGCATAATCATATGCATCAGAGCCATTTTGTAATCACACGAGCACTCAATCACTTATGCCAAATTTCATTTCTCATCAATAAGCCCAATGCAAGCACAATTTGTGCTCATACAACAATTTACTACAACTTTAACACATAAAATGCCGTAAAATATTCACATATGATCACGTATGTAAAATTTACCCATCAAACTTTGTATGCTTTTAATTTTAAAACCTCCTTACCCCAATTGACACATAAAACATGATATTTGAACATGACGCCTCACAAGTTACCATTCACATGCCAATAAAACCTTTTCTAAAAATAACAAGTTAGGTTTCTAAATTGGGAAATTATTCTCATGGCATAACAAGCTTCAATCAACATGAATTATGCACAAATTTATCCAATAATTTGCGCATAAGTTGCATATAAATTCCACTTATCGACTAAATAGTCATTAATTAGCACTAATCATCATTAATTAGTGTCGACCATCAATAATTATGACTAATTGTCATTAATTAAGACATCTATAATTAACTAACACTAACTGCAATTAACTAAGACTAAACACAGTTAGCCTTAATCTAAACCATCCTTAAACGTGATTAATACTGACCCGTCATTAATTAGCACCAATCGTCATTAACTAAGACTAAGAGTTATTAAATAAGATTGAGCCTCAATTAACACTAAACCATTGTTAATTAGCACTAATTGTCCTTAACTAAGGCTAACTATCATTAGCCTTAATCTAATCCATTATTAAATGTAATTAGCACTAAACCATCATTATCTAACACTAACCACCATTAACCATAATCTAATCCTACCCCTAAACACAATTAACTCCCTAATAAAAGATTAGGAGGTTAACTCACGGTTTACGGCGGTAGCGAGCTCATAGTGATGGTGGCGCGATGGTGATGAGGGCATGATGTTTGCGGCTCGAATGGCGGCACCATGGCAGCAATTCAACAAGGGTTCATGGCTAAGGGGACTCGGCTTGCTTAGCTTGATGGGCGATGGCGGTGGTGACTTGCAGTGGTGAGAGTAACGATGGACACGGCAACAAAAGAGGGCAGCTGTGGAGGAAATGAAGGAAAATGAGAAGAAGAAGAGAGAAAAATGAGAGGAGATGGAGGAGGGTGGTGGTCGGCCAAAGGGGCAAAGTGGTCTTTTCACCATCTTTAGCAAAAATTTCAATTTTGCCCTTAGGCCCATTTGCTTGGATAGGCTTGAATTGGGCTCGGCTCAGCTCGGCTTGATTGGCCTAATTAGGCCCTCATGGTGAACTTAAGGGGTGTGAAGCCCATTGGCCTTCGCTTGGCCCGGCTTCTCTTCCGACTCCCAATTTTCGACCAATTAGTCTTTATTCGAATAAAGCCTACTAACAAATTGACAAACAAATAAGGCGAAATCCAATAGATTAGTCTTGAATCCCTTGAAAGTTCAATACCCAAAATTGAATTAGAAATTCATACTTAAAATCAATCAAATGTGATTTTAGTACGACCTAAATTATCGAGTAACTTTAGGGATTTTGCATGGTTAACCCATGTTCGAAAATTTGCAATCCATATTTGTGCCTCTTCAAATCACAGATAACCTTTGTTTGTCATGTAATCGCGAGAAATCAATTATTAACGCTAAGTACAATATCAATAGAAAATCGATTTACTGTCTTTCGTAGTGAGTATCGTAATTGTGCTGAATCACCTATAAACTGACTACGTACTCCTGTCGAATCAATTTATATCCGTTCGTTGATTAACTTATAACAGCGTAGTATTGTCCTTTGTTGATCATTATGGTCGAGCGGTCTATCCCTAATTGAATTATCTGGTCTTTCGCGTTTTAATCTTTTATGGCATCTTCCAATTGATTAGTTAACTCACGAGTGAGCAATTCAAAATAAATTCAACTTTCAGTGCATTGATAAAATAATCATTTCATATATTTCAGAAGGGGTCGAATTTTAGCATATCACAGTTAAATGGTGCCCAAATCCAAAGGGTGGCTTAGTATTAGGATGATCTAGACATTGCGCTTCTAGAAGCATTAGATTTTATGTTTGCTCCATTCTTGTCGCAGCAACTAAAGGTAAGATTGAATCAGAGATGGATTTGGTTTTCATGTGAATGGTCCCGTTTTTTTTTATTGGAGATAGTCGACGAACAAAAGGTTGCAGAAAATTTCTCAAGTTCTCCAATAAAAGAAAGTACCTTTTGTTCACATGTTAAAGTTTGATAACTAATTGAAAACAAAATTTTTTTCTATCAATTGATGATTGTTCTTTTGTTAATGTGTGCTTGTGTCTACTTAAGTGTTCCAACTATTTTAGTAATCTTGACTAGTGGACAAATGATTCTTAGACTCAATTTAATTATAT
Organism: Eucalyptus pumila; assembly: GCA_016097595.1. Taxonomy (NCBI): domain Eukaryota; kingdom Viridiplantae; phylum Streptophyta; class Magnoliopsida; order Myrtales; family Myrtaceae; genus Eucalyptus; species Eucalyptus pumila. The sequence goes on from CM027846.1 coordinate 11,864,855, forward strand.
TGTAATTGTATTGTGTGTCTGCATGGAAATGTATCTACTAGGGTTGACTTCATAGTAGACTTAAGATGATATTCCATGTCGAAATTTTCTTTTGCTTTACCACACTAAGTAATGTCATCTTGCACAAGGTTGCAATCATATGCAAGATTCTCTTTGAATGAACATCGAGTGATGACCGAGACTGATTTCTAAGTGGTGCCGGCAATATCTTTTAGCAGTACACAAAAGAGGTCTAATCGATCAAATCGATATTCATATTTGAACTAGACTAGACAGAAAAAATATAAGACTAGATACTTCACTCAAACTCATCTCGTAGAAGCTCAATTATTTCAGATTTGACTCATGAATATTTATTATAAACTTGAAATGACTCAGTTCAATTCGATTTGGGTTATTATAAGTGAGTCTTTGTGGGAGCTTGATTCAAGCTTGAGCTCAAATTCACCTTTCATAAAATCCGGACTAATGAGGGTCGGGCTTGACTCAATCTCGCACTTGAATTTGTAAATAACTTAGGCGATTTCGAGCAGGTTGATTGGTTTGCACATGAAGAAGCAAATAAAACCTAATTTCAAAGAAGCATGTGAGAAAATGATAGGAAAGCACATAATCGTTTCGATCTTTAGCGTCATGTATTTCATTCTAGTTAAGTTTTTTTCTTCGAATTGGGTTAAATATATTTTTAATCCTCTAATTCATAATATTTGTGCCATTGCGTCCTCAAGAAGGCAAGCTATTACCACTTCGATGGATAGTTGGAGTCCACCATGACTGCTTCTCCGAAAGTCAAGCCTGTGATAAATTCTTCAAATTTTCTAACCATCACCAATCATCGCTGGTGGTGGCTGTGACCACGAAATCCTCCACCCATTCTCGTATCTCTCACTTTTCCGCCTTTGTCTTCTACGTTTTACTTTCTTATTTTTCCTAAAATAAAACTAGTTTCTTTTGACTTATTTCACTTTGGAAATTACTGAGAAAATTCGTGACGCTGCACAATAAAAATTACTTTATTTAATTAACACAATTTCTCAATTAAAAGAAAAGGCTATATTTTTTTTAAAGAAAAAAATAGAGAAATAAAAGAAGTATGTTTAAGATGTTGAGATTAGAACTTGACAACTAATGTAAATTCTTTTGGCTCATCCTATATTAACATCATAAAACAATGACATTATGTGTATCAATTTTCTCTTTGTACAGCATAGTAACTACGTAGAAAATCTGTTAAACGTAGATAGATACCACAGCTTTTCATCGTAACACCAAAATGCATCTATCATGTCCTATTTTTGTTCATTAAATAAGTAGATTCAAGAAAAGAAATAAAATGATTTACTTATATGTAAGTGCAACTTCAATACTATTTTACGGAGTTTGTGAGAGAACACATACAAGGAACAGTTGTGTTCTTATTGGAAGGCAGATCAACATGAACTTCCTTGTATGGAATTTCAATGGAGCTGTGCTTGGTCTATACTTCTTATCACATCAAATCATTATTATCTTGTCCCTAAGCGTGACAATCTTAAGTTGACTTGACTTGTGAATGTGAATTCATTCAATGACCTGGTTGAGCCAGCGGTGGCATTCAATGATTCTTGACTATTGATGAAGAAAGGTCCAGAAAGAAAGAAAGAAAAATCAGCATCTCTTTCCCTTTCCGCAGTACAAGTCCCTTTCTAGAGAACAGATATTCATTTCGCTCCCACTTTATTTCTACAAGTTCATTAAATAAGTAGATTCGAGAAAATAAATAAAATGATTTACTTATATTTGAGTGCAACTTCAATACTATTTTACGGAGTTTGTGAGAGAACACATACAACGAGGAGTTGTGTTCTTATTGGAAGGCAGATGAACATGAACTTCCCTGTATGGAATTTCAATGGAGCTGTGCTTGGTCTGTAATTCTTATCACATTGTATCATTAATATCTTGTCCCTACGCGCAACAATCTTAAGTTGACTTGACTTGCGAATGCGAATGCAAATTCATTCAATGAGTTGGTTGAGCCAGCGATGGCCTTCAATGATTCTTGACTGTTGATGAAGAAAGGTCCAGAAAGAAAAAAAAAAAACATCAGCATCTCTTTCCCTTTCTGCAATACAAGTCCCTTTCTAGAGAACAGATATTCATTTCACTCCCATTTTATTTCTACAAGTTTATTAAATAAGTAGATTCAAGAAAATAAATAAAATGATTTACTTATATTTGAGTGCAATTTCCATATTATTTTAGGAGTCTGTAAGTGAACACATACAACGAGGAATTGTGTTCTTATTGGAAGGTAGATGAACATGAATTTCCCTGTATGGAATTTCAATGGAGCTGTGCTTGGTTTGTAATTCATATCACATCGTATAATTAATCCCTTGTTCCTATGCACGACAATCTTAAGTTGACTTGACTTGCGAATGCTAATTCATTGAATGACTTGGTTGAGCCAATGGTGGCCTTCAATGATTCTTGACTGTTGATGAAGAAAAGCCCAGAAAGGAAAAAATATCAACATCTCTTTCCCTTTCTGCAATACGAGTCCCTTTCTAGAGAACCGATATTCATTTCACTCCCATTTTATTTCTACAAGGTTCATTGTACTTAGAACCTGATTTTGTGTAAACCATTGCGTAAAAGGATATTAACGATGGAGCTCTCAGACTCATTTTAATGTTACATTTGGACTGAACACCGAAATTGAAGGAGAAGGGGACATCAGTCGGAGGAAGTGTAATGAGAGAGTCCCGAATGGTTCTCTCCAACGAGTTGTACCTCAAACCTAGTTTTACAAAGGTTCAGAAGTCCTTCCCATCGCAGGGATAACATAACATGTCTGAGATTCTTGGACATACTGAAAGAAGGAATTGAACCCAATTAGATTATTTAAAGACCGGTCCAAAGTAAGTAAACTCCAAAAGGTTCCCCATTAAGGTCGGGGTCGATCCAATCAAACTACAAATAGACAATTCTAATCTCCACAAGTTTTTGAGATTACTAATTGAAGCTAGAACCCTCCCTGAAATATACATGTAACTCACGACCAGAGTCTCAAGATAACCATCCTCTGGAAAATCAAGAAAAATCCTGTAAATCAGCGATCACTCAGACCAAGAGTCTCCATTTTACCTAACTTTCTTATTATTTATATTTTTTATTGATCTTGATAATTTTTTTTTTTTTTAAAGTCGACATCTAATTTTTAGTCAACACATCATTAAAGATAAAAAAAACTCAAGATTAGCATTTCTGATCACAACATAGCCTATTTCTTCAATCAAAATTGTCATTTTTAGTTTCGTTTTCTTTGGCCTATCATTTGCAGGTAATTTCCTACTCCTTTTTAACAAAAACCCAAAAATCAAAAAGTCGATTTTGGAGTTGACTTTTTTGTCAACCCTTTGATCAAAAGTTAATTCCGGATAGAATTTGGCTTTTTACACAAAAAGTTCCCAATTGATCTTAATAACTTTGGCCATAAAATTTTTGAAAATATTCAAAGTTTTGATCATAAAATTATCATTTTAGTAAAAAGTCAATTAAAAGTCCTTTGACCAAAAAAATTGAAAAATGTAAAAACTCCAAAATCATGTTGTTTTAGCTTTAATTTGACTCTAGCATTGAAGATTTTGCAAAAATCGATTAAGAACATTATTTTTTGAATTTTTTGAGTTTAAGTTCGAATCGCCAAAAATAAAATTACTTCATTTCCAATCGTATTTTGACTTAGTTTCTTTTACAACATTTGATCAAGAGGGCATTCTGAAATCACTCGTGTGACCATTTCGGTGGTTTGGCATGTCAGGATAAAATTGCCATTTGCAACCCTAATTAGGGATCCAAATCGATTCTTCATGAGTTGCATGCTCACACTTCAAATCAATCCATTTTCTTAAACTGAATCCAAATTCAAGGTCAATTTTGGCAAATTCATTCGTGAATTTTCCAATTTGATGGATTTAGCTCACATGAATTTTAGAAAATTAGGTTAATGAGCTTTGATTGGTGCAATTCAAGTTAACCCATTCTAGACTAAGGTTTAATTTAAGGGGTTAAGATTCAATTTCATCATTGGCCCTTAATCTAACTCGACATAAAATCCATGCCACTGTTTTAGTGTCAATTCGGATGCATTAAGCTACTATTAACATGGGAAATCGAACCGATTGATATCTTGTTGCATCAATTAGGTTTAATTTGGTTTTTAAAAGAAGGAAGTGCACAAATTGGAAATTCCAATTTCAATTTGAGTATAATTTTCAATATTCCTGGGTTAATTAAACCAATCAAAGTCAATTGAAATGTTTTTGAAAATTTTGGTTGATTCAATTTCAGCGATCTTGGACCATTCCTCCTCAAATTAGCCCATTTTCAATTCAAATTGAACAGGAATTTCTTACAATTAAATCCTTGACCTAACTGCATAAAATTTTGAAAGAAAAAAAAAACAGCTAAGGCCAAATCAGAACTAACCAAACCGTTTTTGATTAGTTTGGGCCGATCCAATTGGTTTTCAGCAGAATTGGCCGCCCGCCATTTTTCGACGTATAATCCGTGGTCGTCACCACCACCAAAAAATGATAGTTCACTCGACCTCCTCTTGTCCTTATCACATAAAAGTTATAAATTTGCCCATAGTGAAATTACAAAATCACCCTCGGATTTTTGAAATTGCAAAAATATCCCCAATTAGCCTTTAATCCTAAAATTAATCATGACCATTCATTAAAAATTCATCCTAGCCATTCAAATTGACATGTGCACATTATTGTCCAATCACAGGCAAGCTTAATGCGTAAGTAAGTTAGTTAAGCTAAAGAGATCAAATCCTAGCCCTTGGATCAATCCAGCTAAGATTTAATCTTTTTTTTTTTTTTAAATCTTGCCAAGGGGTATATAACAAATTTTCCCTCCAAAATGCAAAGGAGGCCTTAAATTTCAGATCCTCTCTCTCTCTCTCTCTCTCTCTCTCTCTCTCTCTCTCTCTCCCACCATTTCTCGCCTCCTCCACTGCTGTGCGCTGGCCAAGCTCCGATCATTTGCCACTCCACCGACATCAACCAGCTTGTACCCTAGCTGGTGGTGGTCGTCAACCACCCTAGGCGCCATAGGTGACGGTTGATCGGCAGTTTCTTCCCACGGTGAAAAGCACCAGTTTTTAAGTCGATGAAGAAAACCGGCTATCCCAATTCCTATTTCGGCAATCGACAACCATTCCTTGCTCCAACCGGTACCGTGGTGATCCTTAAGGAGTTTCTCAACTCACAGTGGCACTGGTTCCTTCGATTCTTCGTTGGAATACCTCAGAATCGGCGGCCTCTTCTTGATTGGTTCAAAAAATTGAGCTCGGTGACGATGAAGGTATCTGGTAGCTTAAGCAGCCACTCCAGAGCTATTCCGCGACCTTAGGCATTCTAACCTAGTGCTGGACCCCCTCCCTTGGCATATCCTAGCCTTCGGTGTAACTTGATTCAAGCTCAATCGAACTTATTTCGTGGAAATACACAAGGTAGTACACTCTTGATCTTGAGCTCAATGAAGTGAGATTGCCTTACGCAATTGGGGCTAGAGCTCAACCCTAGGATGATCTATTATGCTTATATGGATGATATGTATGGTTTAGGATGATCTTATGACGATTGATGGTGAGGTAATATTTGGATTGATCATGATTGCTTATTTGGTAAAATCGTAGGCTGATTGGACTGACTTGATAAACATCTTTATTTGAGCTAGATAATGTCGTTTTTAGGTCTTGATTTCTCGATGAGATTTGTAGGAAAACTTCACAAGCTTTCCAACGATATATTGTATGCATGATTTTGACATTGTTTGCTATGTCGTGAGCCTCGTTCAAAGCTGGTGACTGTTTTTTTTTTGGTCGGAAAAACTTATATATTATACTGGATATATGCATACAACCAGCTAGTAGTGCATCCGTAAGGATAATATTCTGAAAGCAAAGGAGTGAATACAAGCCATTTAGAAGCAGATCCGTTGGTCCATGGGCTTTGGGCGGCCCGCCGCTAGCTTCAGGCTGGCATCGCGAGAGACGTGATGAATCGAGGACATTAGGGCATTGAGAGAGCAGCTCGTGGAGAACGGCAAGAAGATGTCGCTCCTACCATGGTTACGCTGGTTATGCCAAAGGATCTCCACCAAGAAAAGGCAGTCCGATTCAACCACAGAACTCGATGGTGCTGATGCCGCCGTCTTGATAAGATGCTGAAAGGCCCGAATCATTGCGAAGATCTCCGCTGAAATGCCGATTGGGCCGACAAGTACTGTAAAAACATATCGGTGAGCTCGCTTTGAAATTTCTGAAAATACATGCGATAGCGCCCTTTACTACCCGGAATGAAAGCCCCATCTATGTTGCATTTGATTGTGCCTTGATCGGGGGTTTCCAGCGATGATCGACTAACATATGTGTGAAACCTTAGGTTTTGGGGTTGAAGACTCTTGAAGATCCCGTACCGGGCGAGCATTGTCCATTGCTTGATCGGGTTTGGAGTTTGTCAGTCGGGAAAGTGGCATTGTTGCGTTGACGCCACATCTCCCATAATAGATTGGCAATTGCTTCGAAGCTTGGGGAAGAAAGATGATGGGTGGCCAGCCGCCAACCAGGCATCCAATCACATTCGAGGTAAGTGAGATGTTAATTCGATCTTGTCATTTTGCCCAAATCGCCCGTGTCCAAATGGGCAAAGAAAATAAATGTTCAATGGTCTCGGTGGGTATGCTGATCACATAGGGTGCAGGGGGTTGGAGTGATGTGTCCGGAATAGAGATTGGCTTTGGTCATGCAGGGCATTTTTATGTGCCAGCCATAAGAATATTCGACCCTTTGGAGCTACTTCCATATGCCATATTTTTTTCTAGAGTTGATGAGGAGGCCGATAGGATGATGAGGCACCGGGTGGGTGGGTGTTGCTTGATAGTAAGTAGTAATAGCAACTTTTAACAAGAACGTACCCCCGATGATGTGGCTGTCCAAATCAATTGATCGAACAAAGGGAGGGATTTATAGGGGTGTTTAAGATTGCTGAGCATACCTTTCAAGAAGAAATGAAAGATAATCTCCCGTTTCCATGTTGTCGTAGGTAAATCAATAAGTTCAGCAACTTTAATGGGTTCTCCCGTAGCATTTCCTCCTATTTTCCCAATTGAAAGCCAAAATCTTCTCCCGATGTCAATTTGCGAACCATCCTTCACCATCCACCTAGTGTTAGGAAGAATAGCATCCCGCCTTTAAAATACTACGCCACCCCCATGATGGTCTATAGCCCGGTGGCATGCTGAAAGGAAGACCTTTTAAAATATAGACCTTTAAACAACCGACTCCAAATTGCAATAGGTTGGGCAGTAGTAAACGCCACGCTTGTTTACCTAGCACGCTAGATTAAAAGAAATAAGATCTCCGGGCCTATACCCCCATCTGTTTTCGATTGTTTTATCTCGGGACCATTTCATCCAATGTATGCCGTAATCACTCGATTTTTGCTCCACCGTAATGCTGAAATCTTATTTTCCATTTGTCTCCAAGCAGACAGACAAAGCAGAAAGAGGGACATCGCATACCGAGGTAAGGCTTGAATAATCGCTTTAATAAAATCTCCTTGCCCCCTTTGGATAAGAAATTTTTCTTCCAACCAGCTAATTTCGTTCATTTTTGCCGTGATCCAAGAGAACATCTCCCGTTTAGAACGCCCCCAATCCGATGAAATGCCCAAGTACTTACCATATCTTCTCACCACAGTACTCGCCTCGTTGTAAATTATCCCGTAGCTGCATTGGACAATTTTCGATTGAAAAAAACACCGATTTATTTCATGGAGAAGCCGAATTTGCATGGCACATTTAATAGATTTGAGAAGTTTTGACATTCGTAAATAGAAGCTTTGGAGGAAAAAAGACAGCATCATCAGCAAAATAAATGGGAGAGTCAGACATGCACGATTAAATTGATCCCCTGTAAGTGACCTAGACCGAGGGCTTGGTTGATAACTCATGATAAAGCATTGGCCATTAAAATGAATATGTAAGGGGATAGGGGTCACCTTTGACGAAGTCCTCTAGTAGGTTTAAAGGATGGTAGCAATTCTCCATTGAACCGAATAGTAAAAGAAATGTTTTGATGCATGCCATTACTAGCATTACCCATCTATCCGTAAACCCAACTATTTTAAATAAGCTGCAATAAAGTCCCATTCGACATGATCATAAGCTTTCTGCATGTCTCTGCCTTGAGAATGAGATTGAACTTTTTGATTTTGATCGGATCTTAAACCGGTGTAGTACTTCCCGAACGACCATGATGTTATCTTTGAACTGGCTCGCCACTAATAAAAGCTGCTTGTTCTGATTGATTAGTGTAGGGAGCCAACACTTCAATCTATTAGCCATAACTTTAGAGATAATCTTGTATGGGTTACGTAGACTAATAGGCTCGATATTGGTCAATGCTTTCAGGATGATGAACTTTAGGAACCGTGAGTCAAAATTGTTTTGTTTAAATTCGAGGCATTTGACCGTATTCAAAGAAGTCTTGCACCGTTTGATAATTGTTTGTTTGATGGTGTTCTAGTGGTGCCCGTAGAATGCAAGGAGGCCATCTCGGGACTAGGGCCTTGGATGCTCCCAACTGAAAGGTAGCATCATATACCTCTTTCTTCGTGACTGGACTCATAAGATGTGTATTAACTTAAAGTAGTAACGATCTCTGTGGACATTGTAATAGGAATGGATGAAAATCTTTGTGTCCAACCGATTGATAAAGTTCAAGAAAATAAGCCATGGTCATTTCTTAAGCCGTTCGCTTCTCTCTCGCGCCCGTTTTCATCTTTTAATATAGAAATTCTGTTTCTTTGTCGCCTTTGTACAAAGGTGCAAGCATGAAAAAATTTAGAGTTCTTTAATATAGAAATTCTGTTGATTTTGTATGATTTTTTACATTTCAATTTTAGTCTCGAGTGTCTTCGTGAAGTTTGATCTTGCATTTAGTTTAAGTCGTGTAAAATTTCGTAGGATTTGCAAATCATTTAGTTGGATCAAAAGTTGGTGATCTGTTCTAAAATGTGCATGTTCTCATTGCTTATGGCTGAGGTTAATCGAATTTTACCGTTTCGATTTGACCTATTCGCCGCATCTTCGTTTGAGCTGAAAAATAATCTTGTTTGCATTTGAGTTCTTCTAGAGATTTGTAGGAAACATCTTATTTGCAATATTTGGAGATCAACTAGTGTGTAACATTTTCACAAAACTGAACTTAAATCTGAAAATTTCCCGTTCGCTTTTCATGTCCGGCTTGGTTTGACTCCGCGTTTGCCATTTTCATATGATTTTTTGTGCACAAATTTTAAGTCGCATTCTAGAAGTTTTTTCACAACATGTAAGTCTACAACGTATAAAAATTTAAATGTTTGAGCATCATTTTGTAGGGTCCATGGGTTGTAGATTGAACGTGTTCCTTGCTGCCATTTGTGTTACATCGATTGACCCGTATTGATTCCTTGATTTTTATAAATTCGTATGTTGGAATCTGGAAATGGTTTCTTCATAAAAATTATTTGTCATACCCCCGTGAACATCGTATAAAATTTTCATGAGAATTGAACATTATTAGGATATAGTCAAGCATGCTTAAACCGAGCCTTCTATTCTTGAGATTTGCTTGTTCAGATTGATTCATGCTTGTTCAATGATTTTTATAAATTCATGTGAATTGAATTGGTCTTGTCTCCATGAAAGTTTTAAGACATTGTATGATTTATGTTGTGTATAAATTTCAGATCTAATAGACCATTTTAGATGATGAAAATGGTTGTGAGCTGTACATGTATTCTTCTCGCGATGCCCCGTTTCCAGAATGATGTATAAAGGTTGTTTGAGTTTTAGAAATTCGTGCATGCTGAATCTACTATGGATGTCTTCTTGAGAATTGTTTGTCACATTAAACTTCATTCTCACAAATTTCGGAAAATAAAAACTTGTTTTGGTAGTTTTTCCAACCCTTCCTAATTCTGCAGGGTTTCTGTGAAAACCATTTTGCTGAATTGACATTTGCTTGATCCGAAATCATTACAAATTCATGTAATGCCAATCTTGAAAAGCTTTCTTTGACAAAGGCGTTTGCTATTTCCAACACTTCTTTTTTATACCAATTTTGTTGATTTGACGTTCGTTTGATGGTCTAAGGAGTGCGATCGTGTGCCAACATTATCCGCACTCGGTTCCGGAATCCATTTCCCAAGGACATCAAACTTAATTTGTTTTATCGTCATTAAGCCTTTCTTTGCCGCTTACGCATATAATCATCCCAAGAATTAATCAATCTCAGAACTCAGTCTCAAAAAACATGATTAGAGAAACTTTATCAGATTTAATGAAATTTGTGACATGCCCAAATTATTTTTTGATATCGCTTTGGCTGCTACTCATAATTGATATTAGATTACTTAAAACTTACATCTTCACTGCAGTTAGATCATGTGCTATCACATGGAACTAGTCCACGACAAACGAAGACCATCATATTAACGCTAGGATTTAACATTTCCGAAGAACCTACAAAATGTTATTGCAGCCAACCAAAATTAGCAGACCTATTTTTCATATAAAATGAATGCTGACTTGAAATCAGCAGTAATCACTAGTAAGAACAATGAAGTGAACCAGTCAACCAAGTCCAACTTCAAGCCCATGAACTGGAGTAGGAATTTGAAAACCTTTCGGAATTGGAATGTTCAAACCGTAAATTTTCATGCACCTTCTAGGAAAAAGCTGGGAACGCGTTTGATCCAGGATTTGGTGGTGATGGTTTTATTAAAGTGACGGGCCTAAATTGGCCCGTCCGCCCATGTTGGGCCTAAAAGCCCGCCAATAATATTAGGGCCCATGGATGGAGGGATATGATGAAGGGACACGTTTCCTTTGGAGAGAACGTATTTATGGGAGAAAGAGGAGGAACGTACTCTTGGCATAACGTACGTCCCTCCTCCCCCCTCTCCTCAAAAACGCTCCAAAAGAAAAAACAAAGTAAAAACGGCCGATGCTCTCTTCCCCTTCAAGGCAAATTGTCATCGGATCGAACGGGATTCAGTTTCTCTTCCTCATATTGACGCGTTGTTTAATCCGTGACTAACAAGGTACGTTCAATTCTATGATGTGTCTTAGGATCGGTGATACATGTGTTTTTCCAGAGCTCATCTTCCACATTCGTTTTAAGGGTTCGATTTAGTGTCGAATCCGGTTTTTGGGAATCCGACAATCCCAACATTGGTATCAGAGCCATAGTTCATGTTTTCCAATCCCTTTCATGTTTATGAATGATTTTTAATTGAATTGTTGCGAAATTAATCGGCCGACACCGATCGGGCAAAATCCCGACACCCGAGCACTATTCATCCATTTTTTCAAGTTTCTATAAGTCGAAATCGATTTCTGATGGCGTTGGGTGGAAGGTCCCATTGAGACGATCGCAACGAGTGGCGGAATACCGCCAAAGGCCGCCGACGACGCGCCCACGCGTAGCCGGAATGAACCGGAGTCTTCGCGCTGGGTGCAACGCATACACCGATTCAAGTAGGGAAGGCGCATGCATGCGCCGTGTGTGCGCGATTAACGCGCGCACACGCGCTGACGCGATCATGACGTCGCCTGCACGCATGCCGCACGTGCCGATCGGGTCCGTCCGGTCCCGATCGGGCCCACCCGACCCGATCGACCGTTGGACCGTCGATCGTTGGGATCGTTGACCAAAAAAAAAAATGTGTTTCTTTTTCCAATTAAGTCTATGAGGATTATATGTAATCCCTTATTTGTTCTGCATTTGTTGTAGAAACAATGTCTCCTTAGGTTGCGCACACATGTTTGCGCAATTACCGATGAACAAAAGAAAAGGCTTTCTAAGTTGATGGCCGAGCTAACCGATCATCGATGGGACATTGGTGACTTAATTGATCACATTCTTGAAGTCAACGGAAAATTCAAAAGGTCATATGGAATGGTCGTTCCAGTGCCACAACACGAGATAGTGCAATTTTTCATAAACACCCTTCCACCATAATGACAAGGAGTGTTGAATCGCATATGGGATGTCAACAAAGTCGCCTCATGTAGGAAAATTGTGATTGATTTTATAGATGATTATTACTGGATTGTTACAAGGGAAAAGATCAAGAAATTGAACAAAAGATTATCTTTCCAGTTCGCATTGACTTGGTGTTAGATGTATTGGCTGGCCTTTGTTAAGTGTGTTTTGAACATCTTATGTAATGTTTACTACCTGATTGTTGTTGATATAACAATTGATATGTTAATTGTATTATGTGAAAGCATAATTATTCTATTGGATGTCAAATATTATTTGCTTATTATTATTATTGATTGTTGTGGCTAGTTCATAGAAGTTTTTGTAGCTTCATAGAATTTATTATTTTGCATAAGACAATTATATTAACGATAGTTTCTTAAGTTAGAATTTTTGGAGGATGATTGGAAACATACTGACCTTTTGATTCTCGAAACCTTACTTGAAATTGTTCATTAATATGATGAGTCTAATTGATGCATAAATTATAGGCATTAATAATTCGTGCATATATGTCTGATGTGTTCGCATCAATGGCTTCACCAATAAAGAGCATAGTTGCCGAGCTGAACAAATGTGAAAAGCTCAATGGCGTATAACTATGAAATATTGCATATGAAAATCCAATATGTGCTAGAAGAGCAAAGAGGCACTAGAAGATCTTAACCTAACCATATGAACCTCGGAGAAGGAAACACCGCATAGCACAAGAGAGATAAGGAAGCATTTGCCGCATGGAAAAGAAAGAATCTCTCTTGCTCTCGCATTACGTTGCTAAGTAGCATGGAAAATGACGCTACATGAGAGTTTAGGCGTTTTGAGAATGCCAAGGAAATGTGGGAAGCATTGGTAATAAGATTTGATCATACTTCGGGACAGACTGAGGCAGCTCACTATTAGATTTGACTCTTATAAGAAGCCTCATGGTCAGACCATGAAGCAACATCTTAGAAAGATGTCAAACATGATTAATGAGCTGAAAAATGCTGGTCATGTCCTCACTGATGAGCAGCAAGTGCAAGCAGTGATTCGTTCATTGCCTCAGAGTTGGGAGCATATGAAGGTGCACCTGACCCATAATGAAAATATAAAAACCCTTCGGGATGCGGGCGTCATCTTGAGCTGGAAAAGGACCGCCCGGTGGCTAAGCTAGAAGCTGAAATCTATCATGTTGGTTCTAGCTCACAGAGCTTCGAGCTCCAAGTGCAAACGTCCTAACTGGTTTGATAAAGGGAAAGGCAAGGAAGCGGGTCCTTCAAGAAATAAACATAAGTTTAACCAACATGAAAAAGGAAAGCGTCCTCGAATGAAGAAGCTTACAAGGGTGAAGTGTTACAACTATGACAAGAAGGATCACTATACTCACCACCGTCGTGAGCCAAAGAAGGTATACACCCTTGTACTTTTCAGAACTTTGCTTTTGTGTCGAGTTACGTATTCTTAAGCGAGTCTAATCCTTTGTGGATTGTGGATTCAGAGCGACAGACCATGTAGCGAATGATGGAATCTTTCGTGGAATTCCGACGAGTACCAACTGGAACTAAGTGGATCTATGTGAGAAACAACTCTAAAGCTGAAGTGAAAGGAATTGGCACCTGCCAACTGGACATGCGTGGTACGACTCTTTGTTCCTATATGATGTATTGTATTTAGATTTGTCGAATTTAGTGTCTGTTTTAGTGTTGGTTAAATTAGGTTTTAATATGAACTTCCATAATGAATGTGTGGATTTGTTTTTTGATACAAATTACTATGGTTGTGGTTATTTTCTGAATGGTTTCATTGTATTAAATATTGACTATGTTAATGCAAATGTTTGTTATTCACGTCTCCTAATTCATATGCTAATGATGTGAATGT